>OW569404.1:55780550-56370550 GCA_937654795.1 Cistogaster globosa | reverse complement strand
TTAAAGACTAATAAATCATTGGCTCAATTACATTTCTTGTATTTATATTATTCCTATTTTTATATTGTCTTATTAATCTATTTATAAGACGAATAGGAAAATTCTTATCATTTAATACATTTCTAATTTTCTCCTTATTCTTTTTATGAAACTCAATGTCACTTATCGTAAGTATCCTTTCTATTAAATTTTTACCTGTATTTATTATAATTCGGTTACTGTGTTTAGACTAAAAGTTAATGATTCTACCAGAAGCTGTTGGTTTTTGGTACCAATCTATTAAGAAATTATTTTCACTCTTAATGAGTAATGTATCTAAATTAGGAAGTTTTGAATCACATTCTATCTCTATTGTTTTAAGTAAATTTTAAGGCTATTTTCTGATATTACACAAAATATATCATTAACATATTTGATCAATATTATTGGTTTAATATTAAGTTTATCAATACAGCTGCAAATGGAGAGGCAGGAGATCCCATCGGTAATCTATTCTGTTGTTTCTAAAATTTATTATTATATTGGAAATAACTATTATTTTCTATACAAAATTTAACAATACGTAGAAACAAACATTTTTTATATAAGTATGTCTTTCAATAATGTTCCATTTTTCCTCAATTGTGCTTATTGTTAGATCAACAGGTATGCTTGGAAATAATGACACTAGATGTAGTGAAATTAATTTTTCATAATCTTTAATTTTTAGGTTCCGAATCTTATTTTTAAATTTTACTAAATTTTTAACGTTATACTTAGAATGCTCAGTAATCTTTTTTAGAATATTAGTTATATATTTACATACTTCATAGGATGGAGAACTTTCACATGAACAAATTGGTCTTAATGGAAAACTATCTTTTTGAATTTTAGGTAAACCATATAACCTAGGTGCATTAGAGACATTTATTTTAAGAGTATTTTTCTCTAAAATAGATATAATCTTTAATCTAAAAAGTTCTTCAATAAAATCATTAATTATTTTCTGTAATTTATTTGTTGGATCTTTATTCAATAATTTATAATTTATACTATCTTCAACAATTATGTTAATCCGTGTGTCATAATCCTGTCTAGTTATAGCTAGAGTTGCGTTACCTTTATCAGCCTTTAATATAAGAATATCCTTATTTCCTTTTAAAAAATTTTCAGCTTCCTTTACTTTATCTAAAACAAATTTATCTCTATCCGTAAGCCTAATTATATGAAATGATTATCAATTATTATTGTTACTTTTGTTCTTGCTACTTCCTGTTCTTCTTTGTCTTGTAATGTCTGTACAATGTCTTCACCATCCGCAATCATTTTTAAAATAGGAATCTCCTCTCTTCTTGCAGGAAGTGCATGCTTTTCTCCTAGTGAAAGAATCCATTCTACTTCTTTCGGAATATCTATGTTGGTCTTATTATTTTTTGTTAAACTTAAAACCTGATTCTTTCTTTTGTATATTACTATGGCAAATAAACTTCTTCTTCTATTTACATTGTCTTTAAAATAATTTCATATCTTCAACAATTATGTTAATCCGTGTGTCATAGTCCTGTCTAGTTATAGCTACAGTTGCGTTATCTTTATCAGCCTTTAATATAAGAATATCCTTATTTCTTTTTAAAAATTTTCAGCTTCCTTTACTTTATCTAATACAAAATTATCTCTATTCGTAAGCCTTATTTTATTCAACTGATTATCAATTTTTGTTGTTGGTTTTGTTTTTGCTACTTCCTGTTCTTCTTTGTCTTGTAATGTCTGTACAATATCTTCTACCGGAAGTGCATGTTTTTCTCCTAGTGAAAGAATCCATTCTATTTCTGTCGGAATATCTATGGCAAATAAACTTCTTCTTCTATTTACCTTCTCTTTTAAAGAATTTTCCATTCTATCTTCATTCCTTAGAAATTGATCCATTTCTCCTAATTTTCTTTTTATTAAAATACTTATTTGGACTGCTTATAAATTATATAAAATATAATAACAAAAAGGTCAACTGAAAACATTATAAAAATAATATTGTTTTTGGGAGGAGGTAAAAATGCCTTTACGCACTTTACGCGCAGCCGTTGCTGTACATAAGTGTGTCGGACTTGCCACTAAGTGGAGTACCGACTAAAACACCCTCCTGTCATCCTCCAGGAATAATGACAAACCCGGGACCGCGTTTGCATTACTTCAGGATGGTTTCCTGCTTAGCTTGAAGCTATCTCTTCATTGTTCTGCGTCCAGGTTCCTACATTGACAAACCCGGGACCGCGTTCGCATTACTTCAGGGTGGTTTCCTGCTTAGCTTGAAGCAATCTCTTCATTGTTCTGCGTCCAGGTTCCTACATTGCTGAGCTTGATTTCGATGAGCGGCGTTGTCTAGATTCCCCTTCTTGATACGCAGGAAGTTTTGGCAATAGTTTGCCACGGCATTCCATTGGCCCTCATTTACACCTTTTTTATCAATCAGGTTTTCAGGTATTAGTCGACCGAATTGAGTCTCCAGGCTTTCTCTTTGACCCGCCCAGTTGATGCAGGTGAATAATGTGTGTTCTGCATTATCAACTACTTCCTCTTTCTTGTATAGACAGAGCGGAGAATCGCATTTTCCCATTTTAAAAAAGTAGCTTCTGAAAAAGCCATGTCCTGAAAGTAGTTGCGTGAGGTAATAATTGGTCTCGCCACCTGGCCTGTTTAGCCATCTCTCGATGTTCGAAATTAGCTAAGCTATCCATCTTCTACACGATGCTGCATTCCGATGTGCTTGTCAATTTGGATTGTACATCTCCTTACTTTGTCTATGACAAACGTGTCAGGCTGACTTGTTTTGAGTTCCCATATTTTCTTACGCTTTCGTGCATGTAGATCTATTGGTGTCATGCTGGCTATACGCAGGACCGTTCCTTCGGATAGATGTGGCTCAAAATGCGGCTGTTCTCCGCACTGCTAACATAGTTTTTGCCCTTTGTAGCCTGCGCTTGCTACTAAGGGGGCCTCCAATGTTTGCCATCAACCTGCTTAGTTGTGCAGTTATTTTCGCTGCTTTTGACGTCGCATACTGTAGCTGATTTGAAAACGCCAGTTTTGGACCCGGCCGTATACCAAGGTATTTGACAGATGCCTGCGTAGATATTATCACGTCATCTATCCTCATGTCTATTTCTGTTGGTATATGACGCTTAGTTATAAGTATTTGTAGCTTAGTTATAAGTAACTTGTAACTTAGTTATAAGTAACTTGTAACTTAGTTATAAGTAACTTGCGTTAACTGCAATTCGTGGGTATTGAGCCATGCTCTTGTCCTGATCATCACCTGTCTAAGCCTACGTTCAGCTTCTTCTGTGTTTCTCACCGTTATAACTACTGCAATATCATCCGCATATCCGATCAGGAAAGTATCCGTTGGCATCTCAATACGCAATATATCATCATATGTAACGTTCCAAAGATCCGGTCCCAGAAGAGAACCTTGTGTGGCGTCTGTCGTAATCACAAATCGTCTAACACCCTGATTATACGAATTAGATATTGGGGCACTGCGAACCTTCCGCTTAGAGCCCGCCAAACTTCACTCCACCTTAGGCTGTTAAAGGCGTTTTTGACGTTTAAAGTTGCTAACAAAACAACCGGTCTGCTATAATGAGTTGTGCGTTGTGTTGCTTCTTCTACATCGATAACACTTTTTAAGGCCCGGATAGTAGAATTTTCAGGGCGGAATCCATGTTGTCGTTCCGAGAGTCCTTCGCTGCATTGAATAACTTTATTAAGACGTGGTTTTAGAGGCCTTTCCAATAGTTTTTCCGCCGTATCCAGCAAGCACAAAGGCCTGTGCAAAGATGGCAATGTATTGCCGCCCTAGCCTTTGTTTATTAATAAGAGCTGTTGCTTTTTCCTTGCATCAGGAAAGGTTCCTTTTTTATGCAGTTGTTATACTTTTTGAGGAGAATGTCAGGTCGTTTCGCTGCGTTCTCTTTGAGCACTTCTGCTGGTATTCCATCCGGACCCGGAGCCTTATTATTATACAAACTCTGTGCTGCTTATTATTGCTTTTCTGCGTCAGAAACTTCCCTTTGAATTCCGTGCGTGGTTTTCAATACTCTTCATACTTTCTTTGTCCATATCGGCTGGTGGGCATCTATTTCCTAGTTTTATTATAACAATTTTATACCCCAGTCCCCAGGGATTTCGGTTAATGTCGTGACTTAGCTCCTCCCATGACTTCCGCTTGTTGGTGAGAATTGCCTTCCGAAGTGACTTTCGAACAGCCTCGTTCTGCAGCCCTTCTTCGCCTGCTTATCCTTGACGTCTATCTCGTTGTAACGACGACTGCACAAAAGGCAGATTCTTCTTAGTTCAGCTATTTCATCGTTTCACCAGTAAACTGCAGTTTTGTTTGATATGGTTTTACTGGCTTTGGGCATCGATTTGATACATCCATGTCTTATTCCATTCATGACAGTGTCCACAATGTTCATATGATCATCGTCCATCGCCAGAACATCCAGCCTTCTGTCGATTACCTGAATTAAGGCAGTTCTACGAAATAATAATAATAATAATAATAATAATAATAATAATAATAATAATAATAGCAATAACAATAATTATAATAATAATAATAATAATAATAATAATAATAATAAAAGTAGAAATAATGATAATAATAATAATAATAATAATAATAATAATTATAATAATAATAATAATAATAATAATAATAATAATAATAATAATAATAATAATAATAATAATAATACCTGAATAAAATGAATTGCAAAGCAACATTGAGAGCAAACGGTTGTGTTTTTTCTTTTTACGTGTTTTTTTTTATCGAGTTTTAATTTTCCACCAAAGTGTCCTAATTTTTCGTTTTAAATTATAAATTAAATAATTTAAATTTCTTAAAAAACGTTAAGAAATAACATTTTGGCGCCCGAGAAGGGATTGTGAAAAATATCAACAACTTTAAAAGCAAAAAAAAAGTAATTTCATTATCAGAAATAAAAAGTAATAAATTATTTCATTTTAAAAAAGAGTTTTATAATTTAATTAAAACTTAAAAACAAACAGTGAACAGTTTAAGACAAACAAACAAACAACCAAGTTTCAAAAAACAAAAAACACTTATTGTGTTAAGTTGTTTAAAAAAACATACATAAGTATATATAAAACACAAAAAAACAGTGTATAAATTATATAAAAGTTTTTAAACAATAACAAAACAAATAATAAAAAACACTACAAAATACAATCAACCAAACTAAATTGTTTTCTACAAAACAAACATACAACAACTCGGAATTATGTAGATCCGAGCGTAACCAGGGGAGTAATTCCGGTTCTAGTCAACAGGTAATAAGTGTAAAAAATATTTATGTTGTTACCACCTTAAGTTTGTAAATTGATCAAATGTAAGAGATTTTTGTTAATTATTCAAAAATTAATTTCGCTTTGCAAGTCGAACAAAAATATATTTTTTACACTTAAATAATTGTAAAACAATTTGTTTATTTGTTGTATTTAAACAAAACCCACCCTTAAAAGTGAAACTTATCGCGAGTGTTAATAATTTTGTTAATATACAAATATACATAAATAATTATATATATATTCTCTTTATTATTGAGAGATAGATTAATATTCTTTAATTGCCGTCGGTATTGCAATGTCATTAAAATAATTTTTATTGCTTTAAAAAATACACGAAAACATTCGCGAGTGTTAATTTTATTTATTGTAAATAAATAAATTAATACTATATTTGCATTTTCTTTAACTTTTCATTCGTTCGAGTGCTTCTATACCATTTGTATTAGTATTTACTCTCAGCTAATAATAGTGTTGTTCGTTCACACTAGCATCAAAAATTTTTATTTTATATTTTTTTAATCAAATTTTCTTAGTGTGTTCTGACTAGCATATTATATTTTCCATGCTTAGATAATTAATTTCTCAACGATTTTACTTGGTTAAATAATTATTTTACTATACAAAAGCCTGTTTTAAGTGGTTCTAGGCGAAAATTAAATAAATTGCTTTTATATACTGATACTGATCAAAATTTACAATTTTTTGCAAAAGAAATAATAGATCTGAAAATTAAAAAAAATCCGAATTTCGTGTAACCGGCGAGAGAATAATATTTTATAATTCTTGTTGTCCAAAAGATTAATTTGATAAATTTAATTTGTTTTGAGGAATTAAATAAAGTTTTATAATGCATAGCAGAAGGCATCAAAATTCTCCTTCCAGATCGGATACTTTGGAGAAATTATGTCAAAGAAAACAAAGGTTGTAAAAAATATAGTTAAAATTCAGTAATCTATAAGGGAAAAGACGATTTCTTTTAACCCTGTAGAATTAGAATTTCGCCTGGACATTTAAAAAACTTATATTGTCTAAGCAATGAAGCTTCAGTCAGATGTTAATAATTTGGATCCCTATAATGACGATAGAGCTGAGCTTGAGGATATTTGTGGGATAAAAAAATCAATACTTTGAGTCTACTGGGCAAAAGTAGGCAGCCAAATTTGCCTGAAACTTCTTTTAGTGCACCGACACATCAGTTAAGACTCCCAAATATGAAGCTCCCCAAATTTAGTGGTAAATATTCTATAAGAATTTTATGAGCTTATTTGAAAACAGTGATCCGACGCTGACAGATATTGAAAAGTGTAAGCATCTTATATCATGCTTGTCCGATTCAGCTTTAGGTACAGTTAAAGCTTTTCTGGTCTCAGAAAAAAATTACCCCAATGCAATAGTCAGCTTAAAGAAGGTTTAGGACAATAATTGTTTTATATTTTTTGATAATATTTAAAACTATTTCATTTACTAGAGATCAAAAAACCTTCGGATTCTGTTTTTGCAAAACATGATTGATTATTCGCTGTTATAAATAGGTGACGACAAGAAAATAATGAATGCCATTTTAATACAATTAATGGTGTCAAAAGTAGATCCAGTGTCCAGATCAATGTGGGAAGAACAGCTTGATTTCGAAAAGCTCCCTTTTTGGTCAGACTGCGAACACGCTTTGAACAAACGGAACCAGCATACTTCTGCTGACGAATCTTTCACTTCAAGACCGAGGTTTAATGGTAATAATAATACTAATAAAACTGAAAATTCTAAGAAGAAAAATTACAAAACCACATTAAATTGTAGAATATCAAAACCATCTGCTGATAAGTGCTTGTTTTGCAGATCAAATTAGCACATAATAAGTAATTGCCCTTCTTTCACTGCTGAGCCCGTAAATTAACGATTTCCTAAAATCTGTGCCAGCATGTACTAATTTTTTGAAAAAAGGTCATACAGTAGCAAGATGTCCGTCTTCAAAGTGCAGAATATGTAGTGGTTCTCCCAATTCACTTAACAGCCATCTAATTCTCACGCATCTGTTAACTATTCATCAATGGATGATAGAATTATTCTTGCTATAGCTGTTGTAAAAGTAAGAAGTAGTTCTGGCAAATATATACTTGCCAGAGCTCTTTTAGATTCCGGTTCTCAACCAAACTTTATAACTGAGGAAATTGCGCAGCTACTGAGACTGAAAAAAAGAGGCAGATTAAGTTTAAATTTTATAAGTGACACAAATTCGGATTCCAAATCTTGTGTAGATTTAACTGTCACGTCGAGGGTTAACTCAATTAACTTTACTTCAAAGTTTTGGGTATTAAATCATATAACTAATTTTCAACCTGATCTTAGAATAAATACAACTAGCTTGAATACTCCTAAGAATATAGAATTGGCTGATCCTTGCTTTCATAAGCCACAAAAAATTCATTTGTTGATTGGCGCAAAAATTTGCTTTGATTTGATGTGTATTGACCAAATATAGTCTGGTCCGAGCCTTCTATTTCTTCAAAAGACGTCGCTTGGTTGGAATGTAACTGAAAAATACAATCAATCAAAGGGCTCGACCAATAACAATGTATTTCATTTAAGTACTGTCGTAGAAAACGAGAGCAATGCTGATTCAATAGTCAGAAGATTCTGGGAGTTAGAAGATCTTTCAAATGCGTCAACAAGAATATATTTTGAGGAACAGCAACTATATGAGGACAAATTTAGAAATTCCGTACGACGCTTAATGTCAGGACAATTTGAAGTCTCACTGCCTTTCAAAGCTAATACAAAATTGCTTGGTTCACCTTTGAAACTGCCAAGAGGCGATTTATCTCTTTGAAACGAAGACTTTCCAAAGATGACATTGTGTGGCAAATGTATCATGACTTTATGAAAGAGTATTTCGATTTAGGTCATATGTCACTTTTAAATAGTAGATTTGCGTCACTACTTTGTTCTACATCAATGTTTTTTGCGACCTCAGAGTACAACTACAAAACTTGGATGCTTCGTGATGCTTCATGTATAACTTCTAATGTATCGCTTAACGATTTGTTAATGGTTGGACTGATGATTCAAGAAGAGTTTTATTCTATATTGATCCGTTTTCGATTTCATAAATGTGCAATCACAGCAGACATTAAAATAATGTATCGTAAAGTTTTAATTGGCGGAAATGACAGAAATTATAAATTTATCCTTTGGCGAAAAAATCCGTCTGATTAGATAAAAGTGTTTCGCTTAAACACTGTTACATACAGCACGGCGTCAGCGCCATTTTTAGCGATCAGATGTTTGATTCATTTAAGCGATTTGTACAAAGAGACTTTACCTATTGGTTCAGAAGGCCGTAGTATAATTCTTAGCCAGGTTACTGAAATTTTAAGTTCAGCTGATTTAAAACTTACCAAATAGTTTTCAAAACATCCAAAATTTATGAGTTCAATACAGAATGAAAAACTATTACATAGCGACTCCTATTCTGCAAAAGCTCTTGGCATACATTGAGTTCCGAAGAACGATTCATTTAAGTTTCGTTTGAAACATAATTTTCAAGAAGTAAAAGCTACTAAAAGAAACATATTGTCAGTTTCTTCTCGGTTATTCGATCCTCTTGGACTATTATGCCCTATAGTAACAAAATTCAAAATGTTATTACAAGAACTTTGGATTCAAAAACTTGACTTGGTTGAATCGATTCTCATGAGACTAAATACTTCGTGGGAAAATTTCAAATCTAATTTACTAAAAATTGATTCAATAACAATCCCAAGATTCGTTAACACTACTTCTACAGCAAAAATTCAAATGCATAGATTTGCTGATGCCTAAATTCGAGCATATGTTGATGTATTTATATTCGAAGCTCCGAATCAAACAAAATTGTTTCGAGAAACTTTCGGCGAAATCTAATGTTGCTCCTCTTAAGACCAAGTCTCTTCTCAGACTTGAGTAACGTGCTGCACACCTATTAGCTAAGTTGTGGAGTCGAATTAAGTTAATGATAAGCTTTGAAATCGAGTGTGTTAATTTCTGGATTGATTCAGAAATAACAATGAATTGGATTAAAACACATCCATCCTCGCTTTCCACTTTTGTTTAAATCGAGGAGCTGAGATTTAAGAATGGTCAGACCACGTTTCATGGCGTCATGTGCCCACAAAGCAGAATTCAGCTGACATTGTTTCAAGAGGATGCGATGTTGAGCAATTAAAAGGTTCGATTAGGTTCGAAGGACCTTCGTTTCTACAAGCGGAAGTTCCCGTTGGCCTGTTAACGAACACTTCGAGTTAACAGAGGACCAGAAATGATTCAAAAAGAGAAGAAGAGTAAAGGATCCACGTAATTGTTTTGTGGATCTAGTAGAAAAACATTCGTCTCGCAAAAAGTTTTTACGATTATCATCTTTTCTACACAGATTTGTTGACGTTTTGAAAAAACGCAATGTAGATAAAAGCTTTACACCTACTGCAAAGAAATTGACAAGGTCATTCTTTCGGCTAGTAAAGACAATCCAGAAATGTAATTTTTTGAGAAGATATCAAAATTGCAAAAATCTCTTGTCTTGCCATTAAAATTCAGAGATTAACACCATTCATTCATACTTTTACTGAAGAAAAACGAAAATTTTCACTTTTAAGGGTAGGTGGGAGATTGCTTAATGCAAACTAAGTATAATACCAAGTACCCATTTTTATTTCCGAAAAGCAATAGCTTTGTCCCACTGTATTTGCGGAATCTTCCTTTTGAAAATTGTCATGCTGGCAACAAAGCACTTGTAGCTTTTTTGCGGCAAAATATATGGCTTATTAATCAGAAAGAAGAGTGCAGCAGAATAGTTCGCCAGTGTGTTCATTGCTTCTTTTCGAAATCAAGCTGTTCTTCCCACATTGATCTGGACACTGGATCTACTTTTGACACCATTAATTGTATTAAAATGGCATTCACTATTTTCTTGTCGTCACCTATTTATAACAGCGAATAATCAATCATGTTTTGCAAAAACAGAATCCGAAGGTTTTTTGATCTCTAGTAAATGAAAAAGTTTTAAATATTATCAAAAAATATTAGACAATTATTGTCCTAAACCTTCTTTAAGCTGACTATTGCTTTGGGATAATTTTTTTCTGAGACCAGAAAAGCTTTAACTGTACCTAAAGCTGAATCGGACAAGCATGATATAAGATGCTTACACTTTTCAATATCTGTCAGCGTCGGATCACATGTTTTCAAATAAGCTCATAAAATTCTTATAGAATATTTACCACTAAATTTGGGGAGCTTCATATTTGGGAGTCTTAACTGATGTGTCGGTGCACTAAAAGAAGTTTCAGGCAAATTTGGCTGCCTACTTTTGCCCAGTAGACTCAAAGTATTGTTTTTTTTGTCCCACAAATATCCTCAAGCTCAGCTCTATCGTCATTATAGGGATCCAAATTATTAACATCTGACTGAAGCTTCATTGCTTAGTCAATATAAGTTTTTTAAATGTCCAGCCGAAATTCTAATTCTACAGGGTTAAAAGAAATCGTCTTTTCCCTTATATATTACTGAATTTTAACTATATTTTTTACAACCTTTGCTTTCTTTGACATTAATTTCTCCAAAGTTTCCGATCTGGAAGGAGAATTTTGATGCCTTCTGCTATGCATTATAAAACTTTATTTAATTCCTCAAAACAAATTAAATTTACCAAATTAATCTTTTGGACAACAAGAATTATAAAATATTATTCTTTCGCCGGTTACACGAAATTCGGATTTTTTTTAATTTTCAGATCTATTATTTCTTTTGCAAAAAATTGTAAATTTTGATCAGTATGTTCAAAAAATAAAAGCAATTTATTTAATTTTCGCCTAGAACCACTTAAAACAGGCTTTTGTATAGTAAAATAATTATTTAACCAAGTAAAATCGTTTAGAAATTAATTATCTAAGCATGGAAAATATAATATGCTAGTCAGAACACACTAAGAAAATTTGATTAAAAAAATATAAAAAAAAAAATTTTTGATGCTAGTGTGAACGAACAACACTATTATTAGCTGAGAGAAAATACTAATACAAATGGTATAGAAACACCCGAACGAATGAAAAGTTAAAGAAAATGCAAATATAGTATTAATTAATTTATTTACAATAAATAAAATTAACACTCGCGAATGTTTTCGTGTATTTTTTAAAGCAATAAAAATTATTTTAATGATATTACAATACCGACGGCAATTAAAGAATATTAATTTATCTCTCAATAATAAAGAGAATATATATATATATATATATATATATATATATATATATATATATATATATATATATATATATATATATATATATATATATATATATATATAATTATTTATGTATATTTGTATATTAACAAAATTATTAACACTCGCGATGAGTTTCACTTTTAAGGGTGGGTTTTGTTTAAATATAACAAATAAACAAATTGTTTTACAATTATTTAAGTGTAAAAAATATATTTTTGTTCGACTTGCAAAGCGAAATTAATTTTAGAATAATTTACAAAAATCTCTTACATTTGATCAATTTACAAACTTAAGGTAACAACAAAAATATTTTTTACACTTATTACCTGTTGACTAGAACCGGAATTACTCCCCTGGTTACGCTCGGATCTACATAATTCCGAGTTGTTGTATGTTTGTTTTGTAGAAAACAATTTAGTTTGGTTGATTGTACTTTGTAGTGTTTTTTATTATTTGTTTTGTTATTGTTTAAAAACTTTTATATAATTTATACACTGTTTTTTGGGTTTTATATATACTTATGTATGTTTGTTTAAACAACTTAACACAATATAAGTGTTTTTTGTTTTTTAAAACTTGGTTGTTTGTTTGTTTTAAACTGTTCACTGTTTAAATTTAAGTTTTAATTAAATTATAAAACTCTTTTTTAAAATGAAATAATTTATTACTTTTTATTTCTGATAATGAAATTACTTTTTTTTTTTTTTTTTGCTTTTAAAGTTGTTGATATTTTTCACAATCCCTTCTCGGGCGCCAAAATGTTATTTCTTAACGTTTTTTAAGAAATTTAAATTAATTAATTTATAATTTAAAACGAAAAATTAGGACACTTTGGTGGAAAATTAAAACTCGATAAAAAAAACACGTAAAAAGAAAAAACACAACCGTTTGCTCTCAATGTCGCTTATTATTATTATTATTATTATTATTATTATTTTTATTTTTATTATTATCATTATTTTTACTTTAATTATTATTATTATTCTTATAATTATTATTATTATTATTATTATTATTATTATTATTATTATTATTATTATTATTATTATTATAATTGTTATTATTATTATTATTATTATTATTATTATTATTATTTAATATAACTGCCTTAATTCAGAAAATCGACAGAAGGCAGGATGTTCTGGCGATGGACGATGATAATATGAACATTGTGGACAATGTCATCAATGGAATTAGGCATGGATGTATCAAATCGATGCCCAAAGCCAGTAAAACCATATCAAACAGAACTGCAGTTTACTGGTGAAATGATGAAATAGCTGAACTAAGAAGAAACTGCCTTTTGTGAAGTCGTCGTTACAACGAGCTAGACGTCAAGGATTAGCAGGCGAAGAAGGGCTGCAGTACGAGGCTGTTCGAAAGTCACTTCGAAAGGCAATTCTCACCAACAAGCGAAAGTCATAGGAGGAGCTAAGTCACGACATTAACCGAAATCCCTGGGGACTGGGGTATAAAATTGTTAAAATAAAACTAGGAAATAGATGCCCACCAGCCGAAATGGACAAAGAAAGTATGAAGAGTATTGAAAACCACGCACGGAATTCAAAACGAAGTTTCTGACGCAGAAGAGCAATAATAAGCAGCACAGAGTTTGTATAATAATAAGGCTCCGGGTCCGGATGGAATACCAGCAGAAGTGCTCAAAGAGAACGCAGCGAAACGACCTGACATTCTCCTCAAAAAGTATAACAACTGCATAAAGAAGGGAACCTTTCCTGATGCAAGGAAAAAGCAACAGCTCTTATTAATAAACAAAGGCTAGGGCGGCAATACATTGCCATCTTTGTAAAGGCCTTTGTGCTTGCTGGATACGGCGGAAAAACTATTGGAAAGGCCTCTAAAACCACGTCTTAATAAAGTTATTCAACGCAGCGAAGGACTCTCGAAACGACAACATGGATTCCGCCCTGGAAAGTCTACTATCCGGGCCTTAAAAAGTGTTATCGATGTAGAAGAAGCAACACAACGCACAACTCATTATAGCAGACCGGTTGTTTTGTTGGCAACTTTAAACGTCAAAAACGCCTTTAACAGCCTAAGGTGGAGTGAAGTTTGGCGGGCTCTAAGCGGAAGATTCGCAGTGCCCCAATATCTAATTCGTATAATCAGGTACTATCTTAACAATAGAGTTCTGCTATACAACACAGATGATGGTGTTAGATGATTTGTGATTACGACAGACGCCACACAAGGTTCTCTTCTGGGACCGGATCTTTGGAACGTTACATATGATGATATATTGCGTATTGAGATGCCAACGGATACTGTCCTGATCGGATATGCAGATGATATTGCAGTAGTTATAACGGTGAGAAACACAGAAGAAGCTGAACGTAGGCTTAGACAGGTGATGATCAGGACAAGAGCATGGCTCAATACCCACGAATTGCAGTTAACGCAAGTTACTTATAACTAAGTTACAAGTTACTTATAACTAAGTTACAAATACCTTTAACTAAGCGTCATATACCAACAGAAATAGACATGATGATAGATGACGTGATAATATCTACGCAGGCATCTGTCAAATACCTTGGTATACGGCTGGATTCAAAACTGACGTTTTCAAATCAGCTACAGTATGCGACGTCAAAAGCAGCGAAAATAACTCCACAACTAAGCAGGTTGATGGCAAACATTGGAGGCCCCCTTAGTAGCAAGCGCAGGCTACAAAGGGCAAAAACTATGTTAGCAGTGCAGAGAACAGCCGCTTTTTGAGCCACATCTATCGGAAGGAACGGTCCTGCGTATAGCCAGCATGACACCAATAGTCTACATGCACGAAAGCGTAAGAAAATATGGGAACTCAAAACAAGTCAGCCTGACACGTTTGTCATAGACAAAGTAAGGAGATGTACAATCCTAGATTGACAAGCACAACGGAATGCAGCATCGTGTAGAAGATGGATAGCTTAGCTAATTTCGAACATCGAGAGATGGCTAAACAGGCCAGGTGGCGAGACCAATTATTACCTCACACAACTACTTTCAGGACACGGCTTTTTCAGAAGCTACTTTTTTAAAATGAAAAAATGCGATTCTCCGCTCTGTCTATGCAAGAAAGAGGAAGTAGTTGATAATGCAGAACACACATTTTTCACCTGCATCAACTGGGCGGGTCAAAGAGAAAGGCTGGAGGCTCAATTCGGTCGACTAACACCTGAAAACCTGATTGATAAAAAAGGTGTAAATGAGGGCCAATGGAATGCCGTGGCAAACTATTGCCAAAACCTCCTACGTATCAAGAAGGGGAATCTAAACAACGCCGCTCATCGAAATCAAGCTCAGCAATGTAGGAACCTGGACGCAGAACAATGAAGAGATAGCTTCAAGCTAAGCAGGAAACCACCCTGAAGTAATGCGAGCGCGGTCCTGGGTTTGTCATTATTCCTGGAGGATGACAGGAGGGTTTTTTAGTCGGTACTCCACTTAGTGGCAAGTCCGACACACTTATGTACAGCGACGGCTGCGCGTAAAGTGCGTAAAGGCATTTTTACATCCTCCCAAAAAAAATATTATTTTTATTATGATTTCAGTTGACCTTTTTGTTATTATATTTTATTTAATTTTTAAGCAGTCCAAATAAGTATTTTAAAGTACACACATGATCTACACACTAAAATTTTAAAATTAATATTAAAAATAAACACAATTTACTGAACACAATTTACTGAATAAATGGATCAATTTCTAAGGAATGAAGATAGAATGGAAAATTCTTTAAAAGAGAAGGTAAATAGAAGAAGAAGTTTATTTGCCATAGATATTCCGACAGAAGTAGTATGAATTCTTTCATAGGAGAAAAACATGCACTTCCGGTAGAAGACATTGTACAGACATTACAAGACAAAGAAGAACAGGAAGTAGCAAAAACAAAACTAACAACAAAAATTGATAATCATTTGAATAAAATAAGGCTTACGAATAGAGATAATTTTGTATTAGATAAAGTAAAGGAAGCTGAAAATTTTTAAAAAGAAATAAGGATATTCTTATATTAAAGGCTGATAAAGATAACGCAACTGTAGCTATAACTAGACAGGATTATGACACACGGATTAACATAATTGTTGAAGATAATATAAATTATAAATTATTGAATAAAGATCCAACAAATAAATTACAGAAAATTATTAATGATTTTATTGAAGAACTTTTTAGATTAAAGATTATATCTATTTTAGAGAAAAATACTCTTAAAACAAATGTCTCTAATGCGCATAGGTTATATGGTTTATCTAAAATTTAAAAAGATAGTTTTCCGTTAAGACCAATTTGTTCATGTGTAAGTTCTCCATCCTATGAAGTATGTAAATATATAACTAATATTCTAAAAAAGATTACTGAGCATTCTAAGTATAACGTTAAAAATTCAGTAAAATTTAAAAATAAGATTAGGAACCTAAAAATTAAAGATGATGAAAAATTAATTTCATTATTATGTTTTCAGTTGACCTTTTTATTATTATATTTTATTTAATTTATAAGCAGTCCAAATAAGTATTTTAAAGTACACACATGATCTACACACTAAAATTTTAAAATTAATATTAAAAATAAACACAATTTACTGAAACAATTTCAATTTGAGATAGGGATAATAAAAAGAAAATTAGGAGAATTGTTAACAATAGAAGAAATGGATCAATTTCTAAGGAATGAAGATAGAATGGTAAATTCTTTAAAAGAAAAGGTAAATAGAAGAAGAAGTTTATTTGCCATAGTAATATACAAAAAAAAAAGAATCAGGTTTTTAGTTTAACAAAAAATAATAAGACCAACATAGATATTCCGACAGAAGTAGAATGGATTCTTTCACTAGTAGAGAAACATGCACTTCCGGTAGAAGACATTGTACAGACATTACAAGACAAAGAAGAGTAGGAAGTAGCAAAGACAAAACTAACAACAAAAATTGATAATCATTTGAATAAAATAAGGCTTACGAATAGAGATAATTTTGTATTAGATAAAGTAAAGGAAGCTGAAAATTTTTAAAAAGAAATAAGCATATTCTTATATTAAAGGCTGATAAAGATAACGCAACTGTAGCTATAACTAGACAGGATTATGACACACGGAATAACATAATTGTTGAAGATATGAAATTATTTAAAAGAGAAGGTAAATAGAAGAAGAAGTTTATTTGCCATAGTAATATACAAAAGAAAGAATCAGGTGTTAAGTTTAACAAAAATAATAAGACCAACATAGATATTCCGACAGAAGTAGAATAGATTCTTTCACTAGGAGAAAAGCATGCACTTTCTGTAAGAAGAGAGGAGATTCCTATTTTAAAAATGATTGCGGATCATGAAGACATTGTACAGACATTACAAGACAAAGAATAACAGGAAGTAGCAAGAACAAAAGTAACAATAATAATTGATAATCATTTGATAAAATGAGGCTTACGAATAGAGATAAATTTGTTTTAGATAAAGTAAAGGAAGCTGAAAAATTTTTAAAAGGAAATAAGGATATTCTTATATTAAAGGCTGATAAGGGTAACGCAACTCTAGCTATAACTAGACAGGATTATGACACACGGATTAACATAATTGTTGAAGATAGTATAAATTATAAACTATTGAATAAAGATCCAACAAATAAATTACAGAAAATTATTAATGATTTTATTGAAGAACTTTTTAGATTAAAGATTATATCTATTTTAGAGAAAAATTCTCTTAAAACAAATGTCTCTAATGCACCTAGGTTATATGGTTTACCTAAAATTCAAAAAGATAGTTTTCCGTTAAGACCAATTTGTTCATGTGTAAGTTCTCCATCCTATGAAGTATGTAAATATATAACTAATATTCTAAAAAAGATTACTGAGCATTCTAAGTATAACGTTAAAAATTCAGTAAAATTTAAAAATAAGATTTGGAACCTAAAAATTAAAGATGATGAAAAATTAATTTCATTAGATGTATTGTCATTATTTCCAAGCATACCTGTTGATCTAACAATAAGCACAATTGAGGAAAAATGGAACATTATTGAAAGACATACTAATATAAAAAATGTTTGTTTCTACGTATTGTTAAATTTTGTATAGAAAATAATAGTTATTTCCAATATAATAATAAATTTTAGAAACAACAGAATGGATTACCGATGGGATCTCCTGCCTCTCCAATTGCAGCTGATATTGTTATGGAAAAACTATTAGACAAATGTATTGATAAACTTAATATTAAACCAATAATATTGATCAAATATGTTGATGATATATTTTGTGTAATATCAGAAAATAGCCTTAAAATTTACTTAAAACAATAGAGATAGAATGTGATTCAAAACTTCCATATTTAGATACATTACTCATTAAGAGTGAAAATAATTTCTTAATAGATTGGTACCAAAAACCAACAGCTTCTGGTAGAATCATTAACTTTTAGTCTAAACACAGTAACCGAATTATAATAAATACAGGTAAAAATTTAATAGAAAGGATACTTACGATAAGTGACAATTAGTTTCATAAAAAGAATAAGGAGAAAATTAGAAATGTATTAAATGCTAAGAATTTTCCTATTCATCTTATAAATAGATTAATAAGACAATATAAAAATAGGAATAATAATAATACAAGAAATGTAATTGAGCTAATGATTTATTAGTCTTTAATTTATGTACCAGAAATATCAGAAAGGTTAAAAAAATCAAAAATTTTTGACTGCAGCAAATACAGAATGGCATACAAAACACATTACACACTAAAAAGGTTATTTAGCAAAACTAAAGGTAAGATACCGAATCAAGAATTATCAAATTTCGTCTATAAGATTCCATGTAGCGGAAACGATAATGAGATTTGTAATGTAGTATACATAGAAACAACGAAAAATAAACTAAAAACTAGAATTGCTGGTCATAAATCTGATCAAAGATATAAAAATATTAATTCACAAAAAACTGCATTATCGTCTCATTGTGCCAGATTAAATCACTATCCAAATTTTGATAATGTTTCAGTAATAAACATAGAAAACAATTATAAAAGACGTTATATTTTAGAAATGTTACAAATTACTAATACACCAACAGCACAGAGAATTAATTAAATATTGAAAGTATAAATAATAAATAAAAGACCTATTGCTTATAATTTAAATAAAATATTATTATTATTATTATTATTATTATTATTATTATTATTATTATTATTATTATTACTATTATTATTATTATTATTATTATTATTATTATTATTATTATTATTATTATTATTATTATTATTACTATTATTATTATTTTATTATTATTATTATTATTATTATTATTATTATTATTATTATTATTAGTAATATTATTATTATATTATTACTATTAATATTATTCATTTTGTGGGTGGACGACGCAGTGTGGCATTTTCATATAACGAGCGGCCAAAATTAAAAGGAGTTGTCGTAGAGAAATAAAATTTGACACACTTCCTTGTGAGAAATATCTTTACAAACATAAAAAATTTGGTAAAAATCGGCGCAAGGATTCGAGTCTTTCCCATATATCCTGAAAGTAAAAAATGCTATAATTAATGAAATACCCATCGTAACCTCATTTTGGTGCATAATCTATCCCAAAACAAGATGTCAAACAAAATAAACATGCAGTTTTTCAAAGTAAATATAAAAACATAAATATTTTGTATGTTTTTATGTTTATTTTATTATTACGAGTATTATTTTTTTTTGTGGGTAAAACTTTTAAATAACACTTTTGGTAGACATTTGTGTGCGGCTGACATCCAAAATGTTAATTGCCTTACATTCGAACAAAGTATACTGTTTCATAAAGCCGCCGTACAAAATATTTACAATGTATACGATTTCAAAACGTCAACAATGAGTATTTTTAAGGCAGTAAAAAAGCAACTAGGCATCAGTTTTTTAGTTGATGTTTTGTTTGGTATTCGTTTGCTTACTCATAAAAAATAAAATACAACTACAAAAAAGAAAAAAAAAAAAAAAACATAAATTATTAATAATGACCAACTCACAAAAGTAAGCTAATTTGTTTTTAATAATTAATATATATATATATATATATATATATATATATATATATATATATATACATATATATATATATATATATATATGTATGTAATAAGAGAATTATTAAGTTAATAAGAGAGCCACTAAATTAAATAAAGACGTAATTGCGTTTCTGAAATGTTGAGAAACAACATTTAAAGCCTTTATTTCACTCTGCTTTTATGTTTCTTAATACAAAAATATGAATTCATGTGTTTTTACACTATTGCTTATTTCTAACATTCTTATGTCAAAATCATATGAGCTGCAGAGTTACCACCAGGAGCCATAAGACCACAAGACCGTTGAATACACGATGAGAAAATTATGGCACAAATACATTTGTGTTGAAATTTTCATTACATCTGCCCCCCTAGGAGAAGAACAGTTGCATGGTTGTTAAACTTAATTGTTCATTGGTTATTATACAGCACCGGAGTTAGTTTTGTAATGTGGAAGAAATTTGATTCCATTTTTTTGTAACCCGTGTTGACTTCGTATATGGAATTAGAAATTTTTTTGAGTATTTTATATGGTCCAATTCTTATTTCATCTAGTTTTTTCTCTTCAAGCGGTTACCGTTCTCTACATAAACCAAATCTCCTACATTGAATATAATTTCTCTTCTATGTTTATCAAATTGAATTTTATTATAATTATGAGATTTCTTTGCATTCTCCAGAGCCAATCTTCTATCTCTTTCCAGGTCTTCAGCAGTAAATTTTGACTTTAACTCATGTGGTAAAATATTTACACATTCTCCTTCTAATAAATATTTTGGAGCAAATTTGGTTACTGTATGTTCTGTTTCGTTATATTTTTCGACACAGTTCCTTGCAATGGTTGTCCATGATGTCTTTTTCTCATTTTCATTAATCACACACCTTATTTTATTAACCAGCGTCTGATTCATTCTTTCGTTAAGACCATTTGAAAAGGGAGCTTTAACCGCAGTGAAAATAATTTGCATATGCTCTGCTCTTGAAAATTCTTTAAATTCTTCTGAATTTATGCCAGGGTATTGATCTGTGAGTATCATATCTATTTCATAGTCTTGTATTACGCTTTTAGTTAGTTTTATAAAATCCTTAGCGTTTTGGTATTTTGATGTTGAAATATATGCATACCTCGAGAAATGATCTATTAAAAGATGCAAGTATTTTTTTGTAGAACGCGATCCTCCAAAGCCTCCAATGGTATCAATGGATACAATTTTAAACGGACGTGTTGCTAGCCCCAACTGTGACATTAATCCAAAATTTGATGATTTTCTTGTTTTGTTTTTTATACAGATTTCACAATTGTCACAAATGCTTTTAATGTTTTTAATTATGTTTTTTCCTGTATAAAATGGTGTTATTTTATTTAACATTTGCGTTCTTCCTATATGGCAGTAGGTTTTGTGTACATTTTCTATTAATATTTTACTGAGACCTTCTGTTAAAACAATTTTTTCTTTTTTATTTAAAGTTTTGTAAAATATTTCATTCTTTAATTTGAATTTATTTCTTTTGTTCTGCAGATCCATATTTGTACTTTGGTCTTTTCTTATGTCCTGAAGACTTATTAAATTTACAACTTTTATTATTTCATCTGCATTTTCAGAAGATTTCAAAACTGGATTTCTGCTTAAACAGTCTGCTTCTTGATTTAATTTTCCTGGATTGTACTTTACTTTAAAATTGTATTGTGACAAATAGTAAGATCTCCAAGCTCTTCATCCGTTCTGGCTTTTATGTTCATATTTTCCAAAGGTCTGTGATCTGTGTAAACTATGAATTCTTTTCCAATGAGCCAATGTTGCCAGTATCTTGCAGCTTCTTTTATTGCCAAACATTCGAGATATATCGCCTTTTTTTTCTTTTGAGCTTCATTTAATTTTTTTGAAAAATATGCCACTGGTTTACAATTTCCATTTTCATCATCTTGTTTCAACACTGCTCCTATTCCTTTAATGCTCGCATCCGTATATATTTTAATTGGTAAATCTGGGTCAAAAAATTTTAATATAGGTTCAGAACAAAGCAACGTTTTTATTTTTTTGAATGATTTCTCACATTCATCTGACCAGGTGAACTTTACGTTTTTCCTTAATAAGTTGTGTAAAGGATCTAATATAATAGCTATGTGTGGAACGAATTTATGGTAATAATTTATTTTTCCCAAGAACTGACAGACACTTTTTCTTGTTTTCGGAACTGGAAACTCCTTAACAGCTATTAAATAATCTTTAAGTGGTTTGATTGAATTATTTTCTATTATATGTCCCAAATATTTTACTGAAGTTTCTGCAAAGGTGCACTTAACGAATTTAAGTCTAAAGCCTTCCGCTAATATTGCTTCAAGTAATTTTGAAAGATGCAAAATATGATCATTGAATGTGTTGGAAAAAACCAGGATATCGTCTATATAATTAACGGCAAAATCTGAAAGTTTGTGTTTCCTAATGATGTTGCTCAATATCCGTTGAAAAATTGCTGGAGCCGTTTTCAAACCAAATGGCAAACAGGTCCATTGGAAATGCCCCTCTTGAGTTACGAATGCCGTTTTTTGTCTGTCTTGTATTCTTAAGGGAATTGACCAAAATGCTGAATTTATGTCTAAAGTTGAAAAATATTTGCAGTTTCTAGTTTTTACCATGAGATCCTCTATCAGTGGAAAAGGCTGCGATTGAGGAATAATAATTTTGTTTAAATCTCTAAAATCTATGCATAACCGTGATTTTTTATTTTCCTCTTTTTTATATGCTAAAGTTACTGGAGCTGCGAAGGGACTATATGATTCTTCAATTAAATTTTTTTCCAATAACTTTGCTAATTGGTTTTCTATTTCCCTTTTGTCATTAATCGTGCATCTGTAAGGGCGTTTACAGCAATATTTGTCTACCATCAATTCAATATGCGCTTCATAGTCTTTGACAGTGCCGATATTGTATTTGTCTTTAGCAAACACTGATTTATATTTTTCAATTAATGCATCAATCTCCAACCGTTGATTAAAGTCCAAGAGATTGACAGCTATTTCGAAATCATCAGTATTTATATGTTGATTGAAATTTACTTCACATTTGTTTTGTTCGTTTGGAGACGAAGGAATACTGGCATGATGCTCATTTTTGTTCTCTTTTGTACTGGTCTTTTGTGTGATTCCTAGATCATCGTTTTGAACTAATTTAAATTCTTTTATACAATCTAGGCCTATTAAGAAGTCATATCTAAAATTTTCATTATTTATAACAAAAATATTCATGTATTTTTCAGTATTGAAAATTTTTATTTGCAGTTTAACACTGCCATTTGTGTTGCCTACACCATTAATCGTCCTCAAGTTGCGTGTTTGAATATCATTTGATTTACTATGTTTAATTTTTAGTAGTTTAGCGTTTTTAGTTTTAACATTTGACCCTGAATCATAAATTGCTGTAACATCTAAAGTGTTGTTTAAACGTAACTTGATTTTTATTAATGGTGGCACAATCAGTTTTTTGGATCTTCTTTATTTAATTCTATTTCTAATTCTGAATTATTGACAGTTTTAACTAAATTTTTCTGTCGAAACCAACAACTTGATTCTAGATGGTAACGTTCACCTCTTTGCTCTTCTTTACATATTTTGCATGGCTTCTTCATTTCAACGATTTTTGGTTTTTTTTTTCTTGATACGAGTATACTTTTTCTTTCTTTTCAAATATTTTCTTCACTAAATGTTCTAAACCTCTTAATTCATTGAATAGATCTTCTTTATCTTTTAAATCTTTTCTATCTATTTTATCACACACATAGTTCGGAAGTCCAACAGCAATTAGATCGATTAGAATTTGGTTTCCTAGTGATTTATTTACTTCCAATAACATTCTTTCTTTTTTAGAGCATAATCTAGCAGACAACCGTTTATGTATTTATATTCAATAGCATATCTCACTGGAGTCCACCCTTTGTCTGCAAAACTACCACAAAATTTTTTTTTCCATTTTCTCCATTCAGAATTTATAGTATATTTGATAAGCATTGAATTGTACCAGTCAATGCAAGACCCTTCAAGAAACAATCGCAATATCTCAATTTTATGTATATCTTTAGTTATTTCCAATCTTAAACATTCACTTTCAAAAATGTCTATCCATTGTAGAACATTTGCATTTTTTCCGGTGAACTTTTCTATGAGAAGTTTTTCTGATATGTTCTTTAGGTTGTGTACCTCAGGTTTATCTTCATTTTTTGTAGTAAATTTTTCTAAGATTTGTTGCAAAGCATCTGTTGAAATACCATTTACCGATGTTTCGCTAACATTTTGTTGTTCCTCTAATAGATAATTCTTAAAATGCATGTTACCATCATCATCTTTGTATTCCTGCAATGTATCTGCATCTAGAGAAATCCAAACCTTTCTTTTACTGCCTCTTTTTGTTAATGTTGTCTTAACTTTTTGAAACGTAGCTGTATTTTTCAACTTTTCATGGAGTGCAATATTTTGGAATTCATTTGGCATCATAAAAATCTCATTTTTGTCGGTCTCAATTGAGGTTATGGTAATAACATTTGTTTTACTGTCGCTTTGCGACGATTTTACAACAAACTCAAACTTTAGCTTTTCCATTTTAAAACGAAATATTCGCAAAAATGTTGTTTTGTAATAAGAGAATTACTAAGTTAATAAGAGAGCCACTAAATTAAATAAAGACGTAATTGCGTGTCTGAAATGTTGAGAAACAACATTTAAAGCCTTTATTTCACTCTGCTTTTATGTTTCTTAATACAAAAATATGAATTCATGTGTTTTTACATTATTGCTTATTTCTAACATTCTTATGTCAAAATCATATGAGCTGCAGAGTTACCACCAGGAGCCATAAGACCACAAGACCGTTGAATACACGATGAGAAAATTATGGCATAAATACATTTGTGTTGAAATTTTCATTATATATATATATATACACCAAAAAAAATTTTAACATATTTCAGCGAAAAAAATGGAATCATGGGCAAAAAAAATTGCTTTTAATAACAAGGTTGCGAAATGAACCTGATTTTTGCACAAAGGGCAACAAGCGCACCGTTTTGTGGGAAAAGGTCTTGAGAGAAATTAAGGAGGTGGATGAGACCTTTCCCTTCTCGAGTGATGATGTCACCAGAAACTTTTTTTAAACTTTTGTGTGACTTATAAAAGAATCAAAAAGCACAACAACACTTCTGGAGAAGCAGCCACATCTTGGGAGTTTTTTGAAGAACTGTATGAAGTCTACGGTCCTCGGGCTGATGTGTCTGTCCCTGCCTCAACGTTAGAGAGTTCTTTGTATGATATTCTATCAGACACGCAGCTGGATTCTCCAGAAGGGATTGTATCGACACCAGAACCTCCTGCGAAAAAGAAAAAATGTGAGGTATTAGATTTTTTACAGCAGCAGGCCTGCGATGATAAGGAAACACTGAAAAATTTAATCAAAATAGAAGAGTACAAAAACAGAAATTGAAAGAAATGCGCAGTTTGCGTATTCTGTTGAGTGAAATTGTTACAAAAACGTAATATAAAAATGTGTTTTAAAAAAGATTTTATTTAGTAATAATCTTGAGTAAATTTAATAATTTTTAAATAATTAAAAGTCTAAGTGCCTTTGTTGTACCTGTAAATTATTTTAAGTTATTTTTATTAGTTAATAACACCTAATCTAAACCATGGTTTAAAAATATATAAAATAATAAAAAAACATGGCTTAAATTGGGTGCTAAGCTGTTTTTTATTTTGTTTTTTTTTACTAAATAATAAATACATACTTAAAAAATGAAATGAAATTAAGATATTTATTCTTTTAAAAGATATATTGCCGTTCCAGCTCCAACACAAAATCGATCACCCAATTCTCTAAAGCTGTTTTTGGTTGCTTAGCTTCCATAGAGTAAGGTATATCGATTTGGTTAATGGTAAACAAGGCCGCCCTCGGTCGTGCTTTGGCCACAAAGGCTCAAGCATGTCTTTTAAAGCCTATAAAAAAATTTTACAAATCGAGTAAAAAAAACTTCCTATTCCTTACGTTAAAAGTAGTTATTTTCATCCTGAAGTGGTTGCTGAAAACGTCATCCGGCATTTTTCCAATAACTTTCCCAAAAGTTAACAATTTTTGGTATTTTTCTGCGCTGTAAGTCTTTTGGCTCCAGTAAAACATTCCTTTTTCTTTTAATAGATTTTATTACAGCGAGGAAATTTTGTGCAGAGTTTCCACTCGAATTTCTGATAATTTAAAAATTTTACACCCGACGTTTCCATTTTCGTGTTTGTCAATAATAAAAATGGTGCATTTGCAACATTTCTGTATCATAATGAAAAAGTAAACAAAGCATACAGTTGCGTTGTATCGGAACTTTGCATATGAAAAAAGTTTAAATACCGCAGTATAACTGTATACAACCTTTCATATATTTTGGAAGTCAGCCTGCTTGAAACTTAGCATTTTTTGTTTTTGCTACTGTTCACATTTCAATTAGCTGATTGTTTTTCAGTTTAAAGAACTCATTCAGAATTGCTGCAAGAAAAATTGACGTTGATCATAAGTTTATTGTACTCAATAAAGCTAAGTGCATCAATCAGCATTTTTATTTATTAATAATTTAGTATAAATATTAAAAAAGTTTTTGTTTAGAATGAATTGTAATTGAGTCTCTTAAAATAAAAGCACCTCGACAAATTTAACAGTGGTAGTTTAGTTTTTTTTAAATAAAAACATTCCAATATTTTTGGCGAAGCCGGTTTTAGATTTTTTAAATACTTTACGAAAGTGGAAGAATAAATAGGTAACGAAAACTTAAGAAAACCACTGAATATAGAAACGAAACACCAAAGTAAGGCAGCCGCATTCCGGTACGCCTTTAGTATCTTTGTCGAAATATAAGGCATTGGAGTTACAAGTGATTTCCGCAGTTTTCGACCACATTGAGGGAGTAATGAAATATAAATCGGGACATGAATTTAGCTTAGGCATAAGTCTCCATAAATAACTTAATCCGTAGAGTTTTAATATATTTTTTAATGAACAATACGCAGAAAAGGACAGGACGATAGACAAAATAAGAGACTAATTATAATGTTGGCAGTTTGCAAGTCCAAGCCTGGACAGAACTGCATAAATTAAGTAAGGAATTTATTGAAAACCATAAAGAGACAATTGAGAATAGCAAACTGACACAATTAGAGGAGGTGCGATACGTTTTAGACATAGTTAGTGAAATTAATGACAATAAATCAGAAGAAGTATATAATCAGATAAACATTTTGAAAAGACTAAAAGAGGAGTATAATAAGAAGAGGTGCAAATAAAGTTTACGAATAAGTTATTAGAGTCAATAAAAGGAGAACCAGCAGCTGAGCGAGAAGTATATAGCAAAAACAGTGAGGTAACAACAGTTAAATAGGGGAAATACGACAAAATCCAAATATTATCTGTCGCCTTGTCGAACGCAACGAGAGAGCTGCATATCGCATGTAGATCAAGATCTCCATCCACATCGGAAGGCAGTAAAGGGAAAGTTTTAAGCACAGAAAGGCAGCAGGCAGAACCAGAAGAAGAAAGTGCGGTTCGAATCTTGGACAAGGTTAGGAGCGTATTGTCAAACGGAAGAAAAAATATAAACGGAGAATATACGTCGGAAACGGTGAATAAGAAATTAGCAAACTTACTAGAATAGAAAAAGGAGTTTGAAAAACTTGATTCTAAACCGCCTCATATTAAAAGGGACTTCGAAAAATGTATAGAGGAATCTCGGAAAAGGCTTAGTACCTCGTCATACCCCCAACGTCAGACGACAAAGTTGTATACACAGCAAACATGGCATCAGTCTCCACAATAACAAAGCATATTAAGAATATAGTTCCTATATTTTTGGCATCGAAGGACCAGATTTGACTTCGGAGGTTTTTCGTGTTATTTAAGGATGTAAGTTGGCAGAATGACAACTGTTTACTGACAATAACAGAACAATAACTTCGAAAGTCATAGAGTGTCTTAAGTTACGGTTTATGGGATCTGCTTACGTACAAATACCACCACAGTCTTTTGGTACAGTGGATGCACTGTGTAACGCAATAAAGAAGCTGTATCTAAAGACAAAAACTTTAGTCAGATAAGAAAACTTATTATATTATGCAGGCAGGGGCAAGCCGATTTGGTAGCCGTATAGCAGTGTTACTTAATGAAGCAAGAGGCATTGCAGCGAAAGAATGGAGCGATGTGGACAGCAGGCAAACCATACTAAAAGGTTTTAGAATATTGGCGGTGAAAAGTTTTTTTAAAGGTTTGAGGGATCAGTCATTAAGGACAAGATTTGTGGGCGAAGAAAAGAAGGATTTGCAAGTATTAGTGCAAGTGGTGGAAAATGCTGAACAGCTTTTTGGAGATAATAAGCTAAGTATAAATACTGTGACAGCGACAATACCATGCAGTTTTTGTAATCAGGAAAGCCACATTAGAACAAACTGCGAACGGAGGTTAAACACGCCATATTGCGTAAAATGGACACGAGGAAGGTCCATCATGTAGAAGTAACGCAGACAAAATTAGAAAATTGTGGTTTCTGTCATGGTAGAGGTAATAAACAATTAGAGTGCTTTAAAGGGTTACGCACATTGTTCTGCAGAATATGTAGAACGAACGGCCATACTGCGAACCATTTTTGCCTGCAGCCACAGCTAGGATACTTAACAAACCAAGTACATGGCCAGAAGAAGTAGCCGAACAAAATTGGCAACCGGCTAACGATTGTAACTTTAGGGGAAACCGGTGAAGTTTTACGACTGTAATAGAGTGAGGCATATGAGAACAAATTGCTCATTAAAAAATCTGGGACACTCAAGCGGCCCAGCCAAAACTAAAAGGCTGGAATGCCGAAAAATTTACAGAAAAATCTTTTTGTAAATAGTAGTAGTGATCTCAAAAGTCGTGACAGGAAAGTACGCTTAAGTGAAAACTTAAGCTCATACATTCCAGAGTCCAACGAAAATTTTTTAAATTATTATTCGCTATTAAAAGAGGAGCAGAAGCTACAAATAATAGGTCAAGAAACGAGAGTTTTAAGGCGCAGAACAAAAGCTTTTCCTTGTTGGTAGATACGGGAGCAGACATTACATTAGTAAAGCTGACGCCTTAGCACAGCACGTTTAAAAAAGATGCCAGCGGACAAAAAAGTCTGTCAGAAGCATTCGGGGGAAATATAACATTCAAAGGATCAATAACGGCACGGAACGCAAGCATGAGAAACTTTTCACTATAGATGCATGTCATACCAGAAGGAAGCCAATTTCCGACAGATGGCTTTCTAGGTAGAGATATAATGTGGAATATATCTGTAATAGATGCGGACAATAAAAACGGCCGATTTTTTTAAATAAACAAGCAGTGGTTTCCCTACCACTTGTTCACAAGAAGAGCCATTCCCAATTATATATAGCTGAGCAATTTACTATAGAAGGACGTTCCCAAATCATTGCATCAGTGGTAGTGACATCAGCTAGAGGGGACATTATCGTAAACAAATCGGAAATTTCACCTGGTATTTTCGTGGAAGAAACCCTAACATCAGTAAGAGCGGGAACAGCACTTGTTCCTATTCTGAACACTAACAATTTGCCAATAAACGTAAGTGGAAAAATAATCCTGAGCTGTGAAGACTACAAAAAATTTTAGAGTGGTATCCTCTGCAACCATAAATACGATTGGTACGAAAGGAAAATCAAACCGAGAAAACCTACTTATGGAAACAGTTAGACTCAGCGCAGAATTGAATCCGGAAGAAAAAGCTTCGATCGTAAGCATCTTGAAGTCAAACAATGATATTTTTTGACTGCCAGGAGACGGTCTGTCTCACACTACTGTATTAAAGCATCAAATACCAATGGACCCCAGTCAACCCCCTATAAATACAAAACAATACAGATTGCCTGAAGTCCATAGAAATAAAATCAATAGCAAAAAGTTGGTGGCAACTCTGGAGAATAACAAGCGGAAAATTGTAAATCTGAACAAAATTTATAACAAATTCAAAAAAAGTAAGAAAACAATATACGAAGTTAAAGAAAAAGCTTATAAACAATTTAAATAAAGAAATCAATTGAAATAAACAATGTTAATTGGTGGATCACTCGAAATGGCTTAATGCAGTAAATGCACATCAGCAATTAGGGTGGAAGTGGCATGCATTGTAATGGTGTGTGTGAAAAAATCTATCACCTTACAAAGAAATGCGCGGATATTGATCAATACTCCGCCAAAATATTTGATGAAAATAATTATATAAGATATATATGCGATGATTGTATGCAATATGTTCAAAATGTAGATATGATGCTCGGAGAAATTCAAACTGTTGTAAACAATAATAAACAAACATTAATAGAATATAAACATGCATTTGAAGGCGCTGTTAAATAAAACGAAAATGAAATAAAAGCATTACTAGAAGCAATTAAAAATAGGTACGATGCCAGGTTAAAGAAAATTGTAAATATACAAAAAATATGTGAAAAGAATGTTGAAAAGGTAATAACCCTCAATGGAAATGTTAACGAAGTTGAAAACAAAAGTAAAGACATGTACGAAAAAATTAGCAGTAACAACATAAAGATGTGCGATGAAATTAAAAAAATGATAAAAGAAACAAATAATAAACAGAAAGTGTCATATGCAAAAGTAGCAGCGAAAAATATTGTGTTGCCAGATATGTCAAAAAATGTCACCTTAATCATAAAACGGAAAGGAAAGCAAACGGTACAGAAAACAAAAGAAGAACTGAACAAAAAGTAAGTCCAATTAATTTAAACATCGTAAATGTTGAAAACAGAGGTAATGGCACAGTGGTTATTCAGAGTGAAAACATGGACGAAAAAGGAAAACAAAAAGGGCAATCGAAAATAAAACAAGCGAGAACAATAAGTATAAGAATTCCAAAACAATAGAAATGCAAATAATAATAGCTAATATGAATTTTAAAAACACTAATGATGAACTACTAAAAAAAGCAAAAAGCAAAAAGCAGAATGAAGTAATGATAGTAAGGAGGAAATTATAAAATGTTTTGAAACAGAAAGATACAACAGAACTATATATAATGCTAAAATTAAAATCAATAATTAAACTTATCCAAAAATAATGGCAACGGAAAAACTTAATGTTGGATTTAAGAAATGTAGAATTTTCGACGGCACTAGTATAACACAATGCTATAATCACAAAGCAGCGGAATGCTGGAACAACCCAATATGTTTTAAGTGTCACGAAAAACACAGAGTCAAGAATGTGCTAGGGCAATAATAAATAATTGCATCAACTGCCAGAAAGAAAATAAAAAAATAAACCTGGGCCTAGATGAAAATCACTCAACGAATAGTAAAATATATCCCGTGTATATAAATAAATTAAATCTAAAAAAGAAACGGATTGGAATAGACATATAACTACATAACTACCAAAGAATATACATGGCATATACTCTAATATAGAAGATCTAACGAATAATTTTACTCAATTGGAAATATTAGCAGAAACAAATAAACCAGATTTTTTAATATTATCTGAGACGCATTGATGGAACACATCAACGAAGAAGAGACTGAATTAATTAAATATAATCAATTTAATACAATATCATCAACAAGGACAGGAGGAGTTACTTTATACATAAAAAAGAATGGACGGTAAAATATACAAACCATTGTAAGAGATAATGCATTTTGGATTTCTGTTCACTTGGTTAAAAAAGAAAAGATATCTTTTATTTTAATAGGTATGTATAGATCACCAAGTTACTCTAAATCAGAATTTTCCAATACTCAAGATTTAATTGAAGAATTATGCGAAAGAAACTGCGAAATGTTAATAGCTGGTGATTTTAACATCGACTGAAAAGCAGACAGTCAGAAGTATATTAAATGGCAATGGACTAAAGCAGATAATGGATGAAGAGACTCGAAAAACACAAAATTCAAAAACTTAGTAGATTATATTATAACTAGCAATAAATTAATAACGGCCAAAATTAATTTTAATAATAAGATATCAAGCAATTGACATATTTATAGAGTGCGAAAATAATAATTTAGAAAAACAAAGACAGCAAATAGACATTTTTAAATATAATAAAATTAATTTTATAAATGAACTAAATATGATATTAGAATACAACGAAAAGTGGAATGTTAATGTCATAGTAGAAAATTTGATAACTGTATTCAACAAACAATAACAAAATTTACATTAAAAAAGACAAATAAAAGAAAGAAGTAACAAAATATGGTTTAACAATGAACTTAGAAATTTTAAAATAGAAAAAGTACGATCATATCAAAGAGCAGTGATGGAAAACTCAAATATGGCATTAAGCAATTAAAAAAATATAAGGAAAAAGTACAAAACCAAAATTGAAAATGAAAAAAACAGATATATAAATAATAAAATTGATTTTTAAAAAAAGAAATGTGGACTGTGATAAAAGAACTTGTCTTAAGAAAACCTAGAAATGTGATACGAACTGTGATATTTAATTAAGTAGAATATAAGGAAAATTTAGATATAGCCGAAAAGTTTAATAATTGCTTTGTTGATAGTATTAAAGAAACTAGAGATTCATTTGAATATGCGCAATACAAAAACAATATACCTGTGAAAACCCTATATTTAAGTTTCGTGCAATATCCTTGTTAGAGCTAAGAAATATATGTAAAAGTATGAACAACAAAGCACACTATAGAAAAAAGAAAATAAAACATAATTTTGGATACATGGAACACAACTGAAAATATATTGCTGGACATAATTAATAAGTCTATGGAAACAGGCATTTTTTCTACAAAATTGAAAGGAACAATGGTAACACCATTATCAAACACAGAAAAGTGCAAAAAATTTCGTCAAATAAATAGCTTAAAAATATGTAAAAAATTATGGAAAACGTAAAAAATCAAGTAGAGAAATATATAAAAAAACATCATTTGCTATCTAAGCACCAATCTGGAAAGAAACATTCCTGCGAAACAACAGGCTTAATTAAGAAGAACAATAAAGTACTAGCTGTATTCCTAAACTTAAAGCGCGCTTTGGAGACAGTAGATAGAAATATACTAATTCAGAAGCTACATAAATATGGTATCCAGAATAATGAATTGCAATGCTTTAAATCATATTTAACAAATAGAACACAAATAACTAAAGTCAATAACGTAGAATCAAGTGCAATAGTAAATAACAATGGGGTACCACAAGGTTCAATCTAAGGAGCCCTATTATTAATTATATATATAAATGACATTGAAAAAATATTAAACAAATGTGAAATAATAATGTATGAAGATGACACCCTGATATATACAGAAGATGAGACAGAAGAACTTTATTATGAAAATAAAAAAAAAAACGATATGAAGAAAGTATATGAATGGTTAAATATTAATAAATTGAAATTAAATGAATCTAATATGCTGTTCATGCATGCAGTAATTTTCAAATTATAACAATTAAGTCCATTATTGAGACTAAATTTTCATACAAAAATTACAATTTACTTATTGCCAATTAAGAGATAATTGTTTCAATAATGAGTGAAATTTATAATACAACACTGTTAGAAGTGTGTTTAGTAAAAAGAACAACACTAACTAAACATGCTTTTACAACAACAGTACTTATTGAACACACTTTGTTGAAATTTGACAAAAAAACGTCAACAAAAAGTAAACAAAGAAAAAAATGGAAAAACAAATTGCGGGTGAGAAATTTATTAATATTAAATTTATAAACAAATAGTTTATTATTAATAACTATTTTTTTAGAACCAGGTGTTAAGTCAAAGAAGAAGAGGATGCTGTGGAATGAGGCCAGCGAATCGGCATTGTTGGATATGTGGCCCAGCAAATTAGATGGTCTTCGTGGGCAAAGGAAAAACGTCCACGTTTATGCTGAAATGGCTGATGAGCTTAACCAGCTGGGGTATTTCTTTAGTCCACGAGATATCCAAGTAAAATTGCAAAATTTTACACAGCGCTACAGGTGAGTACAAATTAATTTAGCCTAATTACACAGTACTCTGGGTGTTACTGTTTTGCAGCTGTATGAAAAGAATTAAAAGTGAGCACCAAGCATAAAATGTATGTTACCCAATGGTATAATAATGCTCACTAAATAATTTGTTCTTCTGCAGCTATAAGCCAAAATAGTGGTGTTCAGAGTTATGTAGAAACTTTTTCAATCTTAAATTTTTTTCAGAAAAGAAAAGGCAGCAATGGGCGTATCAAGCGGATCACCATCTCCATGGGCACACTATGCCACAGTACACCAGATTATTGGAGGGTTCAAGGCTAATATATACACGCAGTTGACGCTGGAAAGCATTGACGGTAAGTGTTCTTTATTATTAACAAAATTTTTCCAATTTAACAAAATAAATTCAGTGGCATATTGTATAAATATTTGTACACAAGAATGAATACGATATACATATTTGTTTTTTATAATTTTACTTAAACAAAATCTTTATTATGTTTTATTTTTAATAATGTCCATACCCTGTCGGAAATTTAGCTAACTCAAAACTAGTCAGTGATTAGCCAGAAATGAGTCATAGGTAACTCAAAAACTAGCTCATTTACCTTGTTAAAAGCTATTCAGTTTTTACACACGATGTCCTACGAATGAGTCAGTACTCACTCACTCTGCATCAGTTTTGATCTAGCCATGAGTTAGTTCAAAATTAGTTAGCTACAAGCTAGCTTATTTTGAGTTAACCAAACGTCAGCTAATAGAGAGTTAACTAAAAGTTAATTCATTGTGAGTTAACCAATAGCTAGTTCACTTTTAGTTAACCGAAAGTTAACTCGCTATAAGTGAGCTCGGTGTGATTTTACGATAACATATAATCAAACTATTATTTATGAATGAAAATGCCCGCAACTGACATATTTATTTTTCTTATGCATTTTATTGGTTTTCTTTTAATATACATATATATTTATAAATTCATTTCATATACATATATATATATATATATATATATATATATATATATATATATATATATATATAATGTCTTTTTTTAATTAGTTTTAAGGCAATTCTTAATGATTCTTTGGGATTTTCACAAACGCTGGTACGAATTGCATCTATGGTATGCAAACAAAAATTAATTTCTTAATATACTAAACGTAAGTTTGTATATACCCATTAAAGTATCAAAGAGTTTTTAAAAACTTTGTAAAGATAGCTTGCCGTGAATGCCATTGATATTGCATGCGAGAATGACATCTACTGACAAAACCTCTTTTAGCGTCTTATGCAATTGACCCTTAAGCAACGATAACATAGAACGAGTCTGTAAATAAAAAAATGTATTTACATTAATTGTTAATAATAGAATATACTTTTGCTTACATAAATTGCACGATTGCTGTCTATTATTTTGCTATTAACAACCGCCAAATCATCTACGGTCAGAATAGGAAATATTTTTTCCAAATCCTTTTCATATTTTTGTTTGACTGTAATATTTCTATTAGAATCTTTTGGGTGCCAAGAGCTTCCGTTATTACTTTATTTTGCTCCACGATGATGGCTAAATTTGCAGAAATTAAAATTGGTTTTATAAAAATTTGATTGTTATTACCCTAGAGTCCTTTAACAGTGCCTGTTATCTGGTTCGTAAATTCTATTAATATAAAGACAAAGCTTAAATATTTATTTAGTATATGATAAATCTATTCAGAAATATACCTGATAATGTATCACGTACATATGAATGTATGTTGTCATGGCAAGTGCTTGAACTATCTGCAATAAAGTTAAGTTTAATTTTTCTTTAATAAATCGTATGATGTTATTCAAAAACTTACAGTTTAAATTTATTGCAGTGTCCAATTTTAACCGGTTAATAGTAGGATTCTTGTTTTCTGCTTGTTGATTTTCCATTCTTAATAGTTTATTTTCTAAAGCTACAATTTGTATTTAGTTAACAGTTTATTATATTATTATTTAAATTAATGAATTGTTTTTTTTATTATTTATTTTTATTTATTCAGGTACATCCATGTAAAATTGGAATTAAAACATATTTTGAGTCATGCGGAAAAGCAGCTAATTTGCATTCTACATCCTTGATTTCAAAAGTTTTACTATCGCCTAAATCGTCCATGCTAACTACACAGGTCCCTAATACTGAAAGTGAGTCAACGGGTTCAATGAAGAAAGTTTCGATATTTTTAAAACGCTTGCCAATTATATGACCTGGTTCCGCACTTAAAAATCCTGTTATTAATATGGGAATATAAGGTTTTATAAGGCAACAGTTGTTGGGAGATTGTGATGTAAATAAAAAGTGTTTGTTTGAATAGCTAACAATTATTCCATTTTTTTATTAAATCTGGTTTCGGTTTCTGTTATGACCATATTTTCACAATGAATTCGACCAGAAATTTGTTGCAAAATTTTCGATGGTTTTTTTACATACTTTTTTAACATTTGCAAATAATTTTCAAATGGATATGCAGAAAAGTTTGTGCAAGGACCGAATTGTCTTACGCAATCGCTTAAATATAGAAGACCATGAACATTATATGTGACACTATTTTCTCCAAAAATAATTGGAAAGTTTTCAACAAATAATTCCAGAATTTTTTTAGCATTATCTACATTTCTGACACACGTTCTAGGGCAACAAAGAAGTCTATAAGCACAATGGAGCAAAAGAAACTCATAATAAAATTAATTATGAACTCGGTTCTTGAGAACTACTGCACCTGTGTATAACAGAAATTGTCGAAATTCTGACGCCTTCCAATTCAAAACTTCATCTAGCTTCCTTGGACTACGAGCAAATTCTTTGGGCACAAACTTTTTCACTTAAGGTTTTTGTTTTGTTTTTTAACATTTTATTTTCATCACTTATTTTATTAGTCTCTACCACTGACTCTTCTTCTAAATTTTTCTGTTCCATAATGCACATATCTGGCTCCATTTCAATTTTTTTTTCTGTCTTTCCTACCGCACTTAATTTTGATACGTAAATGGATCTTTCTTTTTTTTATCAATCTTCGCAAATTTCTACTGCTTCCACAATACATTTTGAAGATTATTTTTAGCACTATTTTAATGTATATAATTTTTATTTTATTACTTACTCTGTGTTACTTACTTTTTCTGTCTTTCACAATTTTAACTTTAGTGAAAACACATATGTTATTGATAACTCAAAAAGCAAATGTAGCTTTTCAGATATTTTTACCCAAGTATAGCAACCAAAAAAAAAAGGAAATACACGTTTTAAAATTTTTCGTAGTAGCTAATTTGGAGTTTGCAATTACATACAGATACTCTTTGTTAATTGTCGAATTATTAACACGACATTTTAAGCAAAATACAAAGAGCAAGACCCATGGCGAAATATAAAATACATATATGCATAATTTTTTTTTTGAGTCGAATTCACAATCTTGTGCAAATGGTCTTGCATCAGAGCATTCGCAAAATTGTGTAGCATATTTTTTGTCTACACCAACAAAACATATAGAAATGAGTAAAGTATGCTACACAATTTTGCAAATGCTCTGATGCAAGACCATTTGCACAAGATTGTGAATTGGGCTATAGTGTTTAACATTTAGCGTTTACGGCGAAAATCAATGAATTTGCGTTCTGGACCACCTGTATTATTTCGCCATGGCAAGACGTATTAAATGGATAATTTTTAGAAAATTTAAAAACAAATTTAGGAATTTTTATATAATAAATTTGTAAAATTTAACATGGTTAATATTTAAATGCGTACAAAGCAAATTTATAATAATAAGTTATGAATTGAATTGTTATTGAAATTATATAGCAATTTATTAAAGAAAATTTATATCCTATTTGTCTTCAAATTTTCTGAAAATAATTAGTATCACTTTCCAAAGCCTCTAAAGTATTTTTTTCTTATAAGTCATACATAAGTGTGTGTATTGACTCACTCTGCATCAGTTTTGTGCTAGCCATGAGTTAGTTCAAAATTAGTTAGCCATAAGTTAACCTTATTATGAGTTAGCTCAAAATAATCCGACAGGGTATATACAAGCTATATACATATGTATGTATGTAAATTTTTACTTTATTTTTATTAATTTTGTTGTTTTGTTATAAAGCACTTGTTTCTGATTTTGCAATGATTTTCTATTTTCATTTATATAGATACTTCCAGTAGTTCAACATTGTCATCGCCTTCCACCCCACTGTCTGCGCCAACATCGCCACCTTCCCCGAGTCCTTCATCGTCCACAATTATAGAACCTACAAGAAAGAAAAAAAAATTGATTTCAGAGAAATGGTTTTAAATAAGTTCGACAACATTTCGAAAGAAATAACTGAACATCTGAAACAAAGTGGTGGAAATGAAAGGGAACTTATTGCGATTGAGAAAATGAAGGCAGAAACCCTAAACAGAATAGCCAATGACAACAAAGAATTAAATAATGCATTTATGTCATTTTTAAACAAATATTAATGTTTTCTTAAAAAAAATAGTAAATTACTTTAAAATAAAGTTTTCTTTTAATTTAAAACAAAAAATTTACTTTTTTAATGATCTCGTCTGGCGATATACATACAGTAGGTAATAATAAAAATATAAAATATTAATGAAAATTGTGTACTTACTAAAATAGTTACATAAGTTTTCCCTTATAGCTTCAGCGGTTGGCTCATTATCACCAATAGTTACATTGCTTGTGGGACTTTCTCTACTTTTTTCTAGTTCCTGAAGATTTTCAATCCAAAGTTGGTTAATATGGTCGTTTCTTTCATTTAGAAAATTATGCAAAACACAGCAAGCCCGAACAATGCTGGGAGCGTTTCCTACCCGATTATCTAGTCCTTTTCCGATGCGCCGAAAGCGCGCTTTTAAATGGCCAAATGCGTTCTCCACTACTCTTCGACACTTTGATAATCGGTAGTTAAATATTTTTTTTTTTTTGTCTGACAACTCCGTAGAAAAGGCATACGGTTTCATTACGTTTTGCGAAAATTTGAACGCTGAGTCACCTAAAATGCATAGTGGCATTTGGATACCATTAATTTCTTTCTTGTTGGCTTCCAATATTTCGCTCTCATTCAGCACTTTTTTCAAAAGGGAGGAATTAAAGATTTGGGAGTCATTGCAACGTCCCGGTGCACCAATATTTATATATAAAAAGCGGTATCTGTGCGATATAAATATAAAATATTGACATAAAAACAAACAAAAAAATAAACGAACCTGTAATCTACAAGAGCCAAAAGTACCATAGAATACCATCCCTTGTAATTATAGTAATCAATGGCATCGCTATGATTTGGCTTAATTTCTATGTGACAGCCATCTAAAAAAACCAAAGGGTAGAATTATGAAAAACTACGATAATAGTAAACTACCACGGATGTCGTTTTTTTGGTAGAATTATTCAAAAACTTAAAACTTACCAATGGCCCCGAGGCATTGTGGAAAACCAAGGCTTTCAAATCCATTGACGCATTCTTCTACAAGCTCTTGTGTCGTAGGCAATTTCTTTATGTACTGGGTGGACAATACTTGCCATACTTCTTCACAAAATGCGAGCAAAATAGTGCACACAGTAGATTTTCCAACGCCAAATAGCTCACCAACTACCCGGTACTCCCCAGATGAACTTAGGGTAAATAAAGCGATGGCTACACGCTTTTGAAGCGTTATCGCTTTTTGCCATTTTGTATCCACTTTGTTAAGGCTTTGCAGTAAGTCACAGGGGATATCAAAGCTTGCACGGTTCATCCGAAAATGCCTCTTAAAAAACTGGTCGTCATTGTGGTTACAATTGAACTCCCAGAATGACGATTGGCGATTCTATAAATCGGAAATGCAATAACGGATTTAAACAACATTCTCTAGTTTTACTTACTAATTTCCATAAAGACTTTCGGCATGAACTTTCCTCTAATATTGAAAAAAGCAAGAGCTGCTGCTTCCTCAAACTCAGCAGGATTTCCAAATTTTTCTTTTTTCTTTTTTTAAGAATATTTAATTTGGAATCAAAACTAGATTGCACTGTTTGAAAAAGTTCTATCTTTCTATTGTATAAAAGACAGGCTTTTCTTAAAACAATTTGTTTTTCCATTTTGTATAATAAAAACCACAAACATACAAAGTAAAAATGTTACTTCTTTTTTCAGCTGTCAAATGCTAATTGTCGTAACAATATTGTGTATGTATGAACACTAAAAATATATTGGCAATTAACTGAATATTGTTTCAATTAAAAACGCATGTATGAACACCATATAAAACTAAACTAATGAAAATTAATATGAATACAGAAAGATCAATTAAGATAAATGACATTACATTAGGAAAAGTATATAGCATTAAATATCTTGGCTTTATTATTGACAATGATCTAAAATTAATAGACACATTGAATGTATATGTAAAAAAATTGGAAAGAATATTGGTTTTTTTACGAGTGAGAAATAAAATATTCATTATAGCGGATATTAATATATATAATACGATAATTAAATCATATTTCGAATATGAATTAACAATTCTATACTCCAGTTGCACAGATCAACAATTCGCAAGCCTACAAATACTACAAAATAAAGCTATGCGCGCAATTTTAATATGTAACCGTTCTACTTCTATTGAATGTATGCTGAACACTTTAAAATGGCTAAATATTATGCAAAGACTTCAACTTAACACAATGATCTCCATCCATAGACTGAGCATGGGAGCCGTACCGGACTATTTAATAGAGCAGACAGGATATGTGGGAGAAGTTCACCCATACTATCTCAAAAAATGCAGTAGACTTTAGAATACAACAAGCACACGTTAATGCAATGCAAAGAACATTATTTTAAAAAGGATTGTGAATGTACAACATGATGCTAAATGAAATTAAAAATGAAGAAAATGTATAATTGTTTAGAAAAAATGTTGTGTATATTATTAAACCGAATTTTGTTCACATTTCATAAATTATCATAATTTAACAAAATGTAATATGTAAATTTGTAAAATATTTCGAATACTACTTAATAATAATAATAAAAATAATAATAATAATAATAATAATAATAATAATAATAATAATAATAATAATAAATCTGTATTGTTTTGTATTTTTAGGGGGGTTGACTGGGGTCTGTAAGTATTTGATGCTTTAATACAGTAGTGTGAAGCAGACCGTCTCGTGGCAATCGAAAAATATCATTGCTTGACTTTAAGATGCTTTCGATCAAAGCTTCTTTTTCCGGATTCAAATCTCGGCTGAGTTTAACTGTTTCCATAAGTAGGTTGCCTCGGTTTGATTTTCCTTCCATACCAATCGTATTTATTGTTGCAGATGATACCACTCTGTAAGTTTTTGTAGTCTTCACAGCTCAGGATTATTTTGCCACTTATTGGCAAATTGTTAGTGTTCAGAATAGGAACTCACACTTTACCGAACTTAACTTAAAAAGTACGGGAACGGAGCTTATGTGTTAAGGCCGGGACACATAGAATCAGTCATACGTTAAATTTTTAAGTATTCAACTAACGACTCAATTAAAATTCATGTTTTCTTGTGAGCGTATTCTCAATCAATACGTATCGGTCAACGCAAAGTACAAAAGTTGGTCAACTTTTAACTTTAGACGTACGTTGAATACTTTGAGAGCTATCAATTGCTTCTTCTTCTTCTTTGTTTTCTTTTAATTCTTGCTGTGTTTCAACTGTTATCTGTGATTTAAAAAAAATATTTTTGGTGGCAAATAATAAAATACAAGTGAAATTAAATTAACAAGTGAATAAAATACAAACTAAATTTTAAAGTTAATAAAAATAGAAAGCAAACTTTGATTTAAGATCCGTCAGCAGAGTACCCATTCTGCCAACCTCATCCGATGTTTTTTTGACTTCAGTTGAATACGTCAGAGTACAACGTATAACGGATTCTATGTGCCCCGGCCCCAAATTAATATATAGAGGAAACAGATCACTATACGAGGTAACTAGTTCCTTTTTATTAGGTAATTTTAAGGCAGAATAAGTCTTTACTATCCGTTAAGGTGACGAATCAGCTGATCAGTTTCTGTTAAAAAGAAAATATGTATTTGTGGTTTATTACTTAGACGTTTTGTTCTGTTCCGTTCGAATCAGTGGAAAATAGAATTCAACGTTAAATTACTTGGAAGTTGTTTGGCAGTGTGATTGCAGTTTTTTTTGGTGTTGTGTATTGTGTTTTCTTTGTTTATTAATAACAGCTGATATGTTGTACAGAAAAACTAAGTACAATAGTTTAAAAAGCAGAACGGCAACATAAAAAAAGACCAATAAGGCCTTTAAATCTGACAAACGTTACTCCATTTTAAATAAAACGGAAAATTGTTAACAGTGATGTCAGCTCTTGGAAACCAAAATCTGTTGGAACACTTCATAAATCTAAAAGAATCAATTACAAGGTGGCATCGTAGACGGATTCGTTCATTTTTGTTGGTAATATTTCTGTTTAACTCTATATATATAAGATATACAGCTTTTATCAAGGTAGTTCTGTTAATCTAAGTTTTTCACTTCTTTTGTAATTTCAACAATATCTATTTCTGACCCCATTAAGTATATAATATCATTTTATTAACCTACTTAAATATATATTTAAGATATCACATAATTTAAATCTATAGTGATTGGGAAATCATTTTACAAATTTCGGAATTTTGTATCCCATGTTTATACGTATCTCTTTTACAGATATAATATGTTATCACTTTTATGTCTTACATACCCACAGTAGCAACAAAATCTAGTTTTGTCACCTTGATATTTTAACAATAAATTTTTTATTGATTTTATAAAAACATTTAATTTACTTAACTGTTTTAAGGGTTTGTTTTTAAGAATTTTAGAAGCATACATTAACACAAATATGCCACAACTTGTATTAATTTAATTCCTTAAATATTTTTCCTAAGAAAACTGTAATATTATCGTTTTCCTTAACCTGCACTTCTTACTGAATTTATATATTTCATTCACTTAAGCACACACAAGCGTAATGACGAAAATGCATAATAGGTACAAATAATAATTTCGGGTGATATCTTACCAACAAAGTCATTTTTCGAAATTGATATTAGGTGCGTTCCCGTACTAAATTATGGGATCCCGTGGGATCGCAATGTTACCGAAAACAGTTCCCGTACTACAAGATTGGGTGAGAGAGCTTTTGAGATATTAGTATTCTTCTTTCTGCACTAAACAGCCCAGAATTTTTTATGCTAGATTGTGTAAATTGAAAAACAATCAGTTGGTTGAAAAGTAAACTGTAGCAAATACAAAAAATGCTATGTTTCATGCACGCAAAGGTCTTTCAAACGAGTTATTTACAAGTTTTATCCCAAAAAAATAATAAAAAATATATATTTAAGAAACCCAAAAATATTTGTGCGCGTTTGCTATGGTTGACATTTCGTTTTTTAAAAGAATTTTGTTTTTTTTGGGCACTTTTGTTTTCAATTGAGAATAATTTATATTAAATCTTATTTTACCAAACATTGTTAGTTTGGCATCGTAAACTATAGCAATTGACTGGCTTACTTTTCTTTATAACCGCTAAAAGACAAGCATCTAAAACAAATTTAGTTAATTGTTTACCATTACTTAAAGAATTATAGTCTGATGTATCAACGCTATCAAAAAATCCAAGAGTAATATTTTTCACTTCAGAATAAAGTGGGTCAAACTTGAAAAAATAAAATGTCACCTTTGCTTTACAAGTCTCGTATGATTTTTGTTGATTTTAACGAATTTTCATAAATTTTTGTTTACTTTTGACCCAAGCATCAACTTAGGCCGAATCGATATTTGTTTGTTAGAGTTTAGTTTTCCCTATTCCTTTTCTGGCTCCCTCTTTATATTTATTTGCCAATAACTGTGGTTGTTTTTCTATAAATTCTAAGTCTAAAAATTCTTTTTATCTACTTCTCTCATTAGGTATTGAAGTAATATGAAAGTGTTATTGGCAACATTGTATTCAATTAGAAATGGTTTACTTTGATCTACCTCGATTGATAACAGAAAAAATATCAGTTTGTAAAAAGGTATAATATAAAGCCGGCAAGTATAAAACAAATTGCAACCAAATGATCTAATGACGCGTGATATATAATTAAGTTCTGTTTATTAAAAAAACCATTTCGTTCAAATAAAAGCCCTACCCAATGTTTGGCGTGAGCCAGTAATCATAAGTTTTTGTTTGTACTTTAACAAAAGCACTTAAGCTGAAATTGTAGTGTACAAATGTTATAACTAGACTAAAAATAATCTGAGAAATGTTAACTACATGGCTGATGACCCAAAGTGCCCTTTTGGCAAGGACTATCTCGAAATACGCTAGCGTGTAACGACCAAAACTTTTACGTCTAATAATCGACCAATTTTTGCAAGTCTTAACATCAATGAAGCAAACTTTCCTCAGTTATCAAGTTTTAATCATCAAGATAATGTTCCTGATTCAAGCTTTCGCACCAAAAGACAACTCAGAAGTTTCGAAAAGCAAACCCCTTTTTAACAACGACGATGATATTTCCAATATTTCGATGCTGTTTATGCACTGCAAAAAAGACAAAACATGTTTGACATATTAAGAGTATTGGGCAAGGCATATTAATATAATAGGTAGAAGCAGCTGACTCTTTTGTTTAGGGTTTCAGATGTCTAAATTTGTTTACACTTATTTTTTCCTAAAATTTTTTTGTAATATCATGTATCGTGGAATTATATTTTAAACTTCCATAGAACGAAAAAGTGTGTAAAAATTTACTATCTCTTTACCGCACCTCATCGCCGTAATCACACCCATAACGGCTTCCATACGTATATTTCTTCATCGCATGTAAGTTCTGTAAAATGATTAAAAATAATAATATTCTTTTTTTTTCTACAGCGCATATTAGGACAAATAACCGAATATCGACGACAAAAATGGAATTTTGTTATATGCAATTTTGTTATATGTTCTATATGCTAGTACGGAATCAACCTATAAGTATTTATTTATTTATTTTATCCCATTAGTCTGTACATGCGTGAAAAGTATTATGTTACACGCGCTGATTCAGTTACTTAGACTCATCATTATACATGGGATAAATATTATAATAAAAATATATATATTGTAACAGAAATCGTCTAACAGTTAATATAATTCTAAAACAGCATCTATAATGTTGAGGAAAACAAGTATGAATATGCTGACTTAGTCTAACAAAATTAATACTGAATAGTTGGTTAGATAGATGATGCTTACAATAAACACAACCAAGGTGGAAAATTTCGAAGAATGTTGATGAAGGTTGTAGCGACACAGAAAAAGCTTCATTTCATTCTGCTAGTGTCTAATATTTCTTGTTTTCTTTGCAAAACGTACGCATACATTTGTAAATAATTTTCCTTTCTAAAAATTTTTGGAAATTAAATTATTAATTCATTTACCTAAGCCGAAAAATGTAAAAATTTTAATTTATTTATAATATCAACGGCTCGAATCCTGATTGAAAAATATTTAAAAATAAAAATATATATTTACCAGAACAAAAGGTTATGACTTGTTTTAATACCAAACATTATTTTGGATAAGAAATATTTGTTTTATCCTTATGATAAATATTTTGTAAACATATTTTAAGATACGAAATATTCTGGTAATAACAAAATTCCAATTTTTATTAATAAACATAAACAGTTTTGAGATAAAATTTTTGGAAGGAAATTACTTAAGAGGATGTACCCTTATAATAACGACAATCATTAAGAGGACTCACATGTAAAACATACATACATATATAACGTTAAGTCTGCTAATAATAATCAAGAAACAAAAATACTAAAGTAATGCGTAAAGCATTGTTTTTTTCATTACAAAAAATAAGTCTTTTAATTCGCTTATATCTCAGCAGCACTATAACAGACTAATATAAGTTTACTGTGTACTAGCATATAGACCATATTAAGTGCAAAAGTGGTTACATTTAACAAAATACAAAATTCCATTTTTGTCGTCGTATTTCGGTAATTAGTTCCTATGTGCAGCGTTAGTTGATTTTGACATCTGAAAACATATTTTATAATTATTTTTGAAGTTGCTTTAGAACTGCTACAACCTGTTAAATTAATATGCCTTGGTATTGGGTATAATTAGGGTTTGGGAAGCGGAAATCCCGGTAAGGAATTCCCAGGAAAATCTATCCACAATTTCCCGAGAAAATTTTGGCTAAATTCCGGGGAAACGGAAAGCTTAAAATCATTAACACTTAAAAAAAAAATACAATGATTGTGATATTTAAAAATTTTCAAATATTGCGTTTCGAGTGAATTCTACTACTTGCGTACATCTGTATATTAAGTATTTTTTTTTTAAATTTTATGTTGGTGTAAACAGTAATCGATATGGAGTAAAAAACCCCTATAGAATTTTTGTCAAGCCAACGACAGTTTCAGCAGCTTCACAGCTCGTACTAGTTCTTCATGACAAAAATATTGATATTCTTTTACTCAACGGAACATTTTTTAAGCCCCATCATAAACTTCAACTAGGAGGCTACAAAAAATGCAAAGAAGATGGGTTTACGCACGGAGGAGATGTACTTAAAACGGTTTAAAGTAATAATGAACATAAGTTATTACCAAAAACCAAAACACATTGTATTGAAAATATCTCTATACAAGTTTTTTATTAAAAGACGATCAGTTATTTTTACTTCTGCGTACACTAAAAACTAAAGATCTGACTTAAATTTACTAACTAATACCTTGGAACTGTGTTTCAAACAACTCTGCTGGTAAGGTGCTTTATTAACATTGTCTTTCATCTAACTAGTTTATATATTACCCAGACTCGTTTACTAGGGTTAGTCTAAAAGTTTTACCTGTTCAAGCTTCTACACTAGACACTCCTGTATACTTTTTTCGGAGTTAGAATTGTTTTTAAATATTTTAAATTCAGACCATCTTTCAATTTCATGTCTTATCAATGGACATTTTCAATAAAATACAATTTTTGTTCCTTGTACAATCAAGCTTATTGGCCAGTAATTAGCGACTGGGTGGAAAACGAAATTAGGCATCAAAACACTGATTAAGCCAATTATAACACTTATAACATCGATATCATCAGTAGCCGTATTCTGTAAGTCCCTTAAGCTTAATCTCCATCGCTAAAAATATCTAAAATCAATTTAGATATTTTTGGCAACAAATGCAATTCTGTAACGAGCATTGCTAAAATCAGCTATCTCTTAAAAATTAAATTTGACGTATTTTTAGCGTTTATTGTCATCGCTAAAATTCTTTTATTTTGTATTATCTAACAACTAAACACCTATTATTTGCCTTCTAAACGCTTAATTTTTAGCAATAATTATTTTGTGCAGCTAAAAAGTAATTTAAATTTTGGTTAGAGTTTACCATAGAGGAAGTAAGCAAAATAATAACAATTAACTGCTTTAATATATTTCTTTTTCTCATCTAGCGTTAAGTAGTTCAATGAAATGTTCATTTTTAATAATAAAATCGTTTTGTTTTTACCTTTATGCTTTTTGTGTTTGTTCATTGGCCTTACGCTTTTACAAAATAATAAGAAAATTTTACATATAGAAAAATTTTTAATATATAAGTTTTAGTTGTACTGTTCTATAATATATTTATACTTTAAATTATAAATAATTTACTTAACTACATAGGATTTCAGCTCAGTAAAAGAAAAAAAATATATTTCTTTTAAAAATTACAAATTTTTTTTTAATCAGGAGCAGCGCTAGGGGATGGCCCCAACTTATGCAATGCATTGTGCCCCAACTAGGAAATAAGGTTGTGGGAAGGGGGATAGAGGGAGCAGTGCTTGTAAATATTTGATTTGAATCTTTACATATTGAAAGTGGCAGGAAAGACCTCTGCAGGGAGTTTATTCCACATACGAACTGTTCGGTTAAAAAACGAATTTTCTCTGTAATGCGTATTTCGATTCACTCTCCAATCGACCACAAAGGAATGCGCTCTTGATGCAGAGCGCATTGTGCGTATGAAATTACGGTTTTCAGGAACAATTTCCCTGATTAAATAACAGCACATTCCGTTGTAGTAACGATAAAACAGTGAAACACACCCCACATTGCGTCGATGCTCTAGTGAGTCAATAGAGCTGGATACCCTACTGTCACCGATGAGCTTCTTCGCTCTCTCCTGTACGTGGTCGAGTAACTCCAAAATAGACTTTGAAGCACCGGCCTATACATGAGAGTTGTATTCCTTTTTCGGTCTGATAAAGGTGACATAGATAGTAAGGAGATCAGATGGAGTGAAGTATTTCTTACACCGTTTCAGAAAACCAAGGCACTAGAATGCTTCTTTTGCAAAATGAAAAATATGCCTATTCCAACGACCATCGCATTGAATTTTCATGCCATCGGAAAATTACCAAAAGGTCGCGATTAAGAGTATTGTCCATGTGCTTTCTCATAGCCCCAATTTCTTAAAGGCTTGGTCTATTGCGAAACGAAAATGTATGGCATATGCTGCTGTCATCTGCAAAAGAATAGATAGGGTTAGAAGTCTGACGTAGAAGGTAAGAAAAATAAGAGTAGGGTAGGGGAAAGAACGGATTCTTGCGATGCCCCTGAATTTATCTTGAACTCGTTTGATGAGACCCCATCTATAACAACTCGTATAGTGAGATCCCTGAGAAAGCTCGTTATGAATCGAGTAAAGCTATTACCGACACTAAGAGCAATAAGTTTTGATGTGAGTGCACCATGCTACACTTTGTCAAACGCTTTGGAAATATCTAAAGCCACCACCTTACTTTCGCCGAAATGGTGAAGGGATTGACAGCATTTTCCCGAAAGTAAGGCCAATAAGTCACCCGTAGAGCGTCCCCTACGGAAGCCGTACTGCCGGTCACTAAGTAAGCTGTTGGACTCCAGATATTTCACAAGATGAAAATTAAACATACTTTACATTACTTTGGAAAGTGCAGAGCAAATTGCGATTGGGCAGTAATTTTCAGGGTTGCTAGCCTCTCTCTTTTTGTTACATTAACAACCTTCCAACATGATGGGAACTCACCAACATGGTACAAAATGTTGAAAAGTTTTGCTAATGGACGTGCTAACGTCGAAGAGCACTGATTCAAGACCAGTGCTGGAATTGCATCCGGAACAGGGGACTTGTATATCTTGAGATCCGCTAAAACCTTTTTAACTGCAGTGGTTGATTGCTTTCCCGCAAGTAGGAGCTACTTGCAAAACTTTCAGCCAAGAGGTTAGCTTTATCAGCCAGGACGTTAATTATTTGATCATCCTTTAAAAGAGGCGGAATTGAGAAACTTGTATTATCCTTCACTCTTTTAACAAATGACCAAGAGCTCTTGCTACCCCGAGGAGTAGTAAGAACTTTAGCACGAAGGCGCTGCTCGTATAAAGCTTTTTCGCGCCTAAGTACTTTGGCACACGGCGTTTTTGTTACACCGCCATATACCAAATGCTTTCTCTCTGGATCTGACTGTATTTTTGCATGTCTGTTTAAACCAAGAGTTCTTTCTTGTTTTAACACGGATTTGCTTAGATGGAATGAAAGATTTCATTCCAAGCAAAATAATAATCAAAACCATTTCTGCCATGGCATCGACCTTATTGTCCAGAAAATAAAGTTTCCAATTAAAATGCCGGAAAAATTCGTTGAGCTTAGCCCAACGAGTCTTTTCATACATATATTTTAAACGTTTCGTGGCAATTTTTGAAACGTTGCGTAGATTAGCGACCGAAAAGGAGGCGGAAATGTTGCAGTGATCCGAGTTATCGAGAGGCGCTAGAATACTTACCTCATACTTATCAGGGTGTAAGGTAAGCAAAAGGTCGAGAGTTTTGTATTGGTGCCCTTCAACACACAAAATATATGTTGGCTCGTTAATTAATTGCACGAGCGCGGCGAATAGCTCAACATATTGGCCCTTTATAGTTGTACGCTTCGAATGGCGATTCCAAGACGAGTTGCGAACATTGAAATCACTAGCAGCAACAATTCGGACAACTTTCTAGAATTCTTGATATAGAATCGGAAAGGGCATTGAAGCTGGAAATAGATTTATACCTTCCCGTGTTTGGACTTCTGTATAAAAACCTGAAATGTGAGAAGTGTGACCTAATTTTTAATTTAACCCAAAGACAGTTAAATTTAGGATCATTCGTGCCTAGTGATTGCTGGCACTGATACACGACTTTATTACGAATGTGCATCGCAAGGTCCGTATGTAGACTAAAAAAAGGTAGAAGAGAGTACCCAGGCAAATGAAAATCCTGTGGATCAGCATCCTCAGATACCTGGGTCTCACATAAGGCGAAAATATCAGGCCGATGGAGACAACTGTGTGCATACACAGAGAAGAAATTCGCTCTCAACCCACGTATGTTGCAGAAATCGATTCTAAATCTTCCTGTCATTATAAATAGCAAAGATTAAAACCTTTTGTTTATTTTATAATACTAAAACCAGTGTTATACCTTCGCCACTAATTAGTCAAACAACAGTTAATACAAAGGTACAAGTAAAATAAAATTACACTAATTGTACTATTTGTGGTACAATTTGCATCGTGAAGAGCCATAAAAGCCCTGAGCTGGTCACATGCGACCCGTCGTGCCATCACTGTATATTTTTTGTTATCATTTTATTTTATTTTTGTCTTCTGTTGATGTGTGTTTTATTTTTTTTTTGTTGATTTTTTCTATATTGCTGTTGTAAATATTGTTTTGGTTGTTTTTTGTTTTTCTTTTTTGTAACTGTTTATTAAATTTATTTTTGTTTGTTTGTTTATATGTTAATATTTTTGGTTTTAAGATATTGATTTTTTAATTATTATAAAATTTCTGTTCTTATTTTTATTTAATTATGCCACATTTAATTAACAATTAACACTTTATTTATAAGCACAACATAAATTAATAAAATGTTGAAACAAAAATGGGGGCAGACAGGACAAGTGACAGAACAGCAAACTTATTGCTTTGAAACCATTTCCGACAACCCTTATTTTAATGTCAGCTCCATCTTCATCGTCAATATCATTGTTTTCAACATCATCATCAATTTAAAATGTATCATCGTTTGTTTATCTCATCCTCTGCCACTCCATTTTCAATGAATATGTTACTCTTCGCCGGTAAAAGCCACTCATATTGTTATTAAATTTTTTCTTTAATTATGTGATTATTTATTTAAAAAACACAATTACAATATGACCACTAAGATATTTCCAAAAACACAACTTATTTAGCAGAAAATAAACAAATCATTTATAGTTTTGCCAGATTTTGAAGCTTTTTATACAATATCAACATTGGTGATTTCTTGAAAAAATTATATGCGTAAATAATAAACTATATTATTATACGAACAAATATATTACAACACAAAATAAATTTTGATTAGTATATTTAAAATTATTTTAAAAATTTTACATTTTACCACATATTTATAAAAATTATTGGTGCGAAATCCTTAACATTTATATGGAAAACAAAATATAAAGTTAGGTAACACTAATACCAAATGTCAAAAACGAGCTTCATAAGTTTGTCTCTTTCTAAGAGCATTATTGAAAATAGCAGGAAAAGAATTTTAGCAAATTAGCTACGGCGAAAATAGTAAATTTTAATTAAGAGATTAGAGTTACAGAATACAAATTTATCGACATCGCTAAAATATTCGCCCAAATTTATATTTATTTTAGCGATTTTAGCGATTTTTATATCTTTTTATTTAAGTAATAAAACACGCGTCTACCTTCATTAAATACAATTCATCTTTATTGGTTAACGACTTAAATAGAAGTGAGTATATAAAAAGGAAAAGGGATGACAGATTACTTATATATAAAAATCAATGTTGCCATATCAATAATAATACAACATGGGGTTATAACAATCTCCCACGCTTATATGAGATCTCCATAAAATATATATATATATATATATCTTGAAGTGAAAACGAATTCCGTATAACTTATCATTCTTGAACATAATCTCGAAGATATGCTGGCGGGTTGCGTGATCGTGCCGATCTGCATAAAGCTTGCTCTTGACTGGTTTCATTTGGATGTGTTGCCACAGGTGCTTCTACCACTGTTGTCTGGCTATTTTGAGGAGTAAAGGCTTGAGGGTAATATTCACTGAAATCGAAAGCTTGTTTGCCTGAATTATTTGAATCGTTTTTGTTTTCCTGGGCTTCTGGTGCAAAATGTACTATACGCTGTTGGACTTTTTTTGCTTTAAGTTGATCTATATGGCGTTTGAACGTGTAGCCGTCGTCTAGCTTAACTAAATAATGCAGTTGTCCCAATTTTCGTAGTACAGTTCCTATTTTCCATACTGTTTTGTTGTTTTTAATGTGCAGCACTTGTACTCTTTTTCCCACGCTCAGATGACGAACTCCTGGAATTGGTTTTGTAAAGTTTGGTTTCTTCATCGGCTTTAATGCATCTAATCTTATACGTATGCGTCTGTTTAAATAAAGGTCGGCTGGACTTTTCCCACAATTGAGCGGTGTTGCCCGATATCTTTGAAGAATTTCATTTATTTTTGAATGCAAGGATCCTGGTTCAGTTGTTAATGCTTTTAATTTACGCTTTAGCGTTTGGACATTCCTCTCAGCTAATCCGTTTGTACTAGGATGGCCCGGTGCGATTAGTTTTTGATAAATAGCATTTTGTTTGCAATATGATTTAAATTGTTCGCTTGTAAAAATTGTAGCATTATCCGAAACCATTATTGATGGAAAACCATGGGTAGCGAAAATTTCTGATAAAAGTTTTATTGTATTTTGATTAGTAGGTGCATCACGTATAACTCTAAATTTGGTCCATTTTTACTTCGCATCCACAACGATCAAAAAATAATGGTCTTGGAATGGTCCTGCGTAATCTATGTGAATTCTTTCCCAGTTTTTATCAGGCTCTTGCCATTGATGCAGAGGCGCTTTTGAAGGCTTATTTTGAATTTCAACACAGGATTCACATGATCTTACCATTTTTTCGATGTCACGATCAATTCCAGCAGTATCTTCAAGCCAGTTGCTTCATTCTAGTTATACCTTGATGGGTATTGTGCAGCTATTGGAGAATTTTTGGCTGGAGACTTTTTGGAATAAGCACTCTTTGGCCCTTAAATATGATTCCGTTATCAATCGTATATATACCTTCATCATCGTCTCCTTTGAGTAATTTTGATAGAGTTTTAGAAAGTTCCGCGTCGTTTTCCGTTTCTTTTTTCAGTATATCAGCATTTACATGCTCACTTGAGATTTCAAAAACTGATTCGCTATATAATTGATTTATTTCTTTGTTTATAAGTTTATCTGTGGATAACGCTAGCTGCGGTTGAGTAGCACGCGATATACAATCGACATTGATGTGATCCGAGCCTTTCTTGAAAACTATTTCGTAGCCGAAATTTGCTAAGAATTCTGCATACCGTAGCAATCTGGCGAACGTAATAAGTGGTAGCTTGTTATGCTGGTGGAAAATCCGTATTAGGGGGCGGTTGTCGGTAACAAGTTTGAATTTTCTTCCGTATAGGTACATAAAAATGATTTATTGAAAAAACAATCGAAAGTGCTTCGCGGTCTATGTGGCTATAGTTCATCTCAGCTGTTGTCAATGACCTTGACGCGTATGCAATCGGACGTTCGACGCCACTGACTATGTGTGAGAGTACTCCTGCTATACCCGTAGGGCTAGCATCACATGCAACTATTACAGGTAATTCTGGATCAAACGGCATTAGAACTTTATCACTAGAAATAACATTTTTGAGTTTTAAAAACGCTGATTCACACTTTGAGGACCAATAAAACTTTGCGTTTTGTTAAGTAACTACGCCAGTTATGGGTATGTGGTTGCAGACATATTTGGTATAAATCGGGCGTAGTAAGTAATCATAGAGGCATCTCTAGAATTGCTTGTACTTTTTTTGGCGATTTTGAAATTTTGTTATGTTGGACGATTTATCCCAAATATTCTATTTGGGTCTGAAGGAATAAACATTTGCTTCTGTTTAAATCGTGGTCTTGAAGACGCTTAAGGCACTGAATCAAATTTTGTTGACATTCTATTGCTGTGGCACCATGTATTATAATGTCATCGAAATACGCCATTGTTTTGTTTAATCCGGATAGAATTTGTTCAATAATACGATTAAATTCTGAAGGCGCAGTCTTAATGCCAAAAGAAAGACGATTAACCCTGTATGTTCCTTTGTGGGTTGACATAGTTTGAATTTCACTAGATTTCGGACAAGCTCTAAGATGAAGATAGGCTTTGTAGAGGTCCAGGCGGCAGAAATATTTTGAACCTTTAAGGCTATTTTAAATTTCCTCTATACGCCGTATTGGAAAATTTTCAGAAACTAATTGACGATTAACGCCTGGCTTATAATCGACACAAAGCCGAATACCTCCGTCTGGTTTTGGAATTATCACAAGTGGTGAACCCCAATCACTCCTTTCGCATTTTGAAATTATACCAGCTGCTTCTAAGACGAAAAGTTCTTTTTCAACACGTTGTCGAAGGGCATATGGAACCTCTCGTTCCTTGACAAATACTGGTTTTGAGCCTGGTCGAAGCTATAGGGTAACTTCGTAATTCTGAACACACCCTATTTTCTCTGTAAAAACGTTTTTGAAATTATGTATTATCTCTGAAATTGAATTTAATTTATTTATTTCTATCGTATTAATATTATTGCGATCTATGTCCATTTGTTGTAGATTAATTTTCAAACGACGATTCCATACTCGTCCCATGAGTGTATCGTACTCACTTGGCACCACATACATGTCTTCACTTACAATTATGTTGTTATATTTTACTTCTACGTGCACCTTACCATCTGGAACTATAATATTTTTGGTGTATGACCGGAAGGCAATTGATGAAGGTTGAAGTCATTCATTAATTTTTAGCTTATTGAATTGATATCTTGGTATTAATGTAAACCCAACTCCAGTGTCGACCTCAAATTTTTGACGGCGTCCATTTATTTCTACTTCGGCGTAATACTTATTAAAATCGTTTCTATTTTTCTGGTTTGCAAAAATATCCACAATTTTGTTAATACCATAAATTTTGTAAATTGAATCATTTTCGGAATCGGATTTATGTTTTAGATGTCTTAATAAACTTTTAATACACACTTTTTTCACGTAACCTTTTTTTCCGCATGAGTTTCATTTGAGGCTACCAGCGTTAGTACGGCAGTCTCTCGTTTTGTGATTTTCTCTGCCGCATCGAATACACAAATTCTCAATTCCCAGGCGGCTGTAACTTATTTTAGACTTTGAACGATGTTGCGATTTTGATAAACGCTCTTTATGGCGATTTTCCTGACGGCTTGAAGTTCTTCCATGGATTTTGTTGACGTCACTAGAAATGGGTTGGTTTGTGTTAAGTTCACGGCTGTCTATTTTTGATGCTTCTAATGAAAGAGCTTTTTGTACGATTTGTTCGAAATTTGCGTCATCAGTTTGAAGTAGTTGTTCGCGAATTGCGTTGTCCTTTATACCTCGTATAAATTGAGCTCGAAGAAAAATAGGCCATATATCCGAATTACAGTTGCATGTTGACACAAACTCACATTCGTTCATATCGCGACGCAATAACGCCACATGTTCAGCAATAGTTTATGTATCGGTTTGGTAGGTTGACAAAAACCTATGTTGACTTACCAGCAAATTCTTTTTTAGGCACAAATATATTTCCAACTTTGTAATTAATTCGTCATATTTGACATCTTGAATTTTCCGGGGTGCTATTAGTGACACTAACAGCTTAAAGTGTGTCGAACCAATTGAATTAATTAACATTTGATGGCAAAGGGTTTTGTTTTCAAAAACACCCTTCATAATTAAATAATTTTCGAAACGTTGACGATATAATTTGAAGCTTTCTTTTTTTTCCTCATAATTTTTAAATGGAGCCAATATGTGCTGTAATGATGGCGCATTCTGACTTTGACGTTGCACAGTGGCTGAAAATCGTTTTTCGTTGGCCAAAAGTAAATTTTTTTTTGTCACCGATTTTTAAAATTTTTACGTCAGTTTGTAGTTAATATATCCAAATTAAGGTAGCCAAAAAATTATGTTAAAATATTGATAACTGTGGGCGTAGCATGCTGTCAAACTCAACTTTTTTTTTTAATTTCAGAAAAAGGTGTTTTTCTTTGGTTTTTTACCAAAATTAAATGGTTACTACTCGCAAGCTATCATCGATAATGGTCTGCGGTTTTTTTTATAATGTTGGTAGGATTATTGTCTTTAGTTGTTGTAAGTAGGCACAGCTCTAGCGTTTAATATTAGGGGCGTTATGAAATATTTATGAAACTACTATATTTTCCTCAAATTTAAACTTTAGTGGAATAGAACTTCTAGGGAACAAGAAAAGTATACAACCACGAGAAAGGTGAAAGTGTCCTCTTTAAGGCTATATATACTTTTGCACCCGCCACGAGCCGCCTGTAGAACACTTTTTTCATTGTAATGAAATTACTCGAAAAAAATTCATATACAATGGTGTATTAAATTTTCTTTTTCTAAAAGTTTATTTTTTTAGTTTAGGCTACGTATAACTAAAAAAAAATAAATATAATACCTTCGAAAGGGTTTAATGGCTTTGTTTTGATCAGCAAAAAATAAGTAATAAAATTATCACAATGGGCTCTACAGAGCATATGATCTCTTTCTAAATTTACCTGTTATCAAATGTTAGGGTCAACCAAAGTCATAAACAATTTTATAACAACAATTGCGACATTAAACCACTAAAGTTAAAAAACAACCCCATATTGACGCATGAGTGCAGTTTTGTTCAATTTAAGCGCTACCTGCTATGAAAGTAAAGATCAGTGTGTGAAGAACATGTATCTAATAATTTATAAAGGTACGGATTCGTTAAGGGATTACTCAGTAATAACTTAATCCTTTAAGTGTACGGATAAAACATAACAAACGCAAATAAAAATATTCAGAAGAAAATGGAGAGCTTCAGTTATAAAGAACTGGCCGAAGTGTATTTTAAAAACAAAAATCAGGAAGATGTTCTTAGTTACGTTAAAATAAAATTAAACTTAAATTCGTGTAGCACCGAAATGCAAGAGCAATTATATAATTTCTTCAAAGCACTAAAAAAACGCTACAAAGAAGTTATGTACAGTAAACAAAAATTTTATATAAAAAGAGCAAAGTGGTTAGAAGGTCAACTTACTGTCGCTGCAGAAACAGCAAAGCAAGATAAGGCTGCAAGACCACGCAAATCAATTGTGGACAACTGCAGCGATATATCTAAGAGGCGGAAGCTTAAAGATATTACCGATGCCTTTGGTTCTACAAATATAAAAGAATCTTTCCTACATCAATTACGATCACAGAACCAATTTACAAAAGTGGATATCATTGAAAAAGTTGTTAAAGCTAGTCCACCGAGAACAAAAAGGATTCTTAAAAGTATACCAACTCCGAATGATGCAATACAGTACACAAATGAGGAGGCATTAGCAGAGTTTATTCCACATACGAACTGTTCGGTTAAAAAACGAATTTTCTCTGTAATGCGTATTGCGATTCACTCTCCAATCGACCACAAAGGAATGCGCTCTTGATGCAGAGCGCATTGTGGGTATGAAATTACGGTTTTCAGGAACAAGTTCCCTGATTAAATAACAGCACATTCCGTTGTAGTAACGATAAAACAGTGAAACACACCCCACATTGCGTCGATGCTCCAGTGAGTCAATAGAGCCGGATACTTTGAAGCACCGGCCCATACATGAGAGTTGTATTTCTTTTTCGGTCTGATATAGGTGACATAGATAGTAAGGAGATCAAATGGAGTGAAGTATTTCTTACACCGTTTCAGAAAACCAAGGCACAGGAATGCTTCTTTTGCAAAATGAAAAATATGCCTGTTCCAACGACCATCGCATTGAATTTTCATGCCATCGGAAAATTACCAAAAGGTAGCGGTTAAGAGTATTGTCCATGTGCTTTCTCATAGCCCCAATTTCTTAAAGGCTTGGTCTATTGCGAAACGAAAATGTATGGCATATGCTGCTGTCATCTGCAAAAGAATAGATAGGGTTAGAAGTCTGACGTAGAAGGTAAGAAAAATAAGAGTAGGGTAGGGGAAAGAACGGAACCTTGCGATGCCCCTGAATTTATCTTGAACTCGTTTGATGAGACCCCATCTATAACAACTCGTATAGTGAGATCCCTGAGAAAGCTCGTTATGAATCGAGTAAAGCTATTACCGACACTAAGAGCAATAAGTTTTGATGTGAGTGCACCATGCCACACTTTGTCAAACGCTTTGGAAATATCTAAAGCCACCACCTTACTTTCGCCGAAATGGTAAAGGGATTGACAGCATTTTTCCGAAAGTAAGGCCAATAAGTCACCCGTAGAGCGTCCCCTACGGAAGCCGTACTGCCGGTCACTAAGTAAGCTGTTGGACTCCAGATATTTCACAAGATGAAAATTAAACATACTTTACATTACTTTGGAAAGTGCAGAGCAAATTGCGATTGGGCAGTAATTTTCAGGGTTGCTAGCCTCTCTCTTTTTGTTACATTAACAACCTTCCAACATGATGGGAACTCACCAACATGGTACAAAATGTTGAAAACTTTTGCTAATGGACGTGCTAACGTCGAAGAGCACTGATTCAAGACCAGTGCTGGAATTGCATCCGGACCAGGGGACTTGTATATCTTGAGATCCGCTTAAACCTTTTTAACTGCAGTGGTTGATTGCTTTCCGGCAAGTAGGAGCTACTTGCAAAACTTTCAGCCAAGAGGTTAGCTTTATCAACCGGGACGTTAATTATTTGATCATTCCTTAAAAGAGGCGGAATTGAGGAACTAGTATTATCCTTCACTCTTTTAACAAATGACCAAGAGCTCTTGCTACCCCGAGGAGTAGTAAGAACTTTAGCACGAAGGCGCTGCTCGTATAAAGCTTTTTCGCGCCTAAGTACTTTGGCACACGGCGTTTTTGTTACACCGCCATATACCAAATGCTTTCTCTCTGGATCTGACTGTATTTTTGCATGTCTGTTTAAACCAAGAGTTCTTTCTTGTTTTAACACGGATTTGCTTAGATGGAATGAAAGATTTCATTCCAAGCAAAATAATAATCAAAACCATTTCTGCCATGGCATCGACCTTATTGTCCAGAAAATAAAGTTTCCAATTAAAATGCCGGAAAAATTCGTTGAGCTTAGCCCAACGAGTCTTTTCATACATATATTTTAAACGTTTCGTGGCAATTTTTGAAACGTTGCGTAGATTAGCGACCGAAAAGGAGGCGGAAATGTTGCAGTGATCCGAGTTATCGAGAGGCGCTAGAATACTTACCTCATACTTATCAGGGTGTAAGGTAAGCAAAAGGTCGAGAGTTTTGTATTGGTGCCCTTCAACACACAAAATATATGTTGGCTCGTTAATTAATTGCACGAGCGCGGCGAATAGCTCAACATATTGGCCCTTTAGAGTTGTACGCTTCGAATGGCGATTCCAAGACGAGTTGCGAACATTGAAATCACTAGCAAAAACAATTCGGACAACTTTCTAGAATTCTCGATATAGAATCGGAAAGGGCATTGAAGCTGGAAATAGATTTATACCTTCCCGTGTTTGGGCTTCTGTATAAAAACCTGAAATGTGAGAAGTGTGACCTAATTTTTAATTTAACCCAAAGACAGTTAAATTCAGGATCATTCGTGCCTAATGATTGCTGGCACTGGTACACGACTTTATTACGAATGTGCATCGCAAGGTCCGTATGTAGACTAAAAAAAGGTAGAAGAGAGTACCCAGGCAAATAAAAATCCTGTGGATCAGCATCCTCAGATACCTGGGTCTCACATAAGGCGAAAATATCAGGCCGATGGAGACAACTGTGTGCATACACAGAGAAGAAATTCGCTCTCAACCCACGTATGTTGCAGAAATCGATTCTAAATCTTCCTGTCATTATAAATAGCAAAGATTAAAACCTTTTGTTTATTTTATAATACTAAAACCAGTGTTATACCTTCGCCACTAATTAGTCAAACAACAGTTAATACAAAGGTACAAGTAAAATAAAATTACAATTGCTATAAAAAGAAAAAGAAAATAGGAAAAAGGAAAGGTACTATTTGTGGTACAATTTGCATCGTGAAGAGCCATAAAAGCCCTGAGCTGGTCACATGCGACCCGTCGTTTCATCACTGTATATTTTTTGTTATCATTTTATTTTATTTTTGTCTTCTGTTGATGTGTGTTTTATTTTTTTTTTTTTTGTTGAAATTTTCTATATTGCTGTTGTAAATATTGTTTTGGTTGTTTTTTGTTTTCCTTTTTTGTAACTGTTTATTGAATTTATTTTTGTTTGCTTGTTTATATGTAAATATTTTTGGTTTTAAGATATTGATCTTTTAATTATTATTAAATTTCTGTTCTTATTTTTATTTAATTATGCCACATTTAATTAACAATTAACACTTTATTTATAAGCACAACATAAATTAATAAAATGTCGAAACAAATACGCGGGCAGACAGGACAAGTGACAGAACAGCATATTTATTGCTTGGAAACTATTTCCGACAACCCTTATTTGAATGTCAGCTCCATCTTCATCTTCAATATCATTGTTTTCAACATCATCATCAATTTCAAATGTATCATCGTTTGTTTATCTCATCCTCTGCCACTCCATTTTCAATGAATATGTTACTCTTCGCCGGTAAAAGCCACTCATATTGTTACTAAATTTTTTCTTTAATTATGTGATTATTTATTTTAAAAACGCAATTACAATATGACCACTAAAATATTTCCAAAAATACAACTTATTTAGCAGAAAATAAACAAATCATTTATAGTTTTGCCAGATTTTGAACCTTTTTATACAATATCAACATTGGTGATTTTTTGAAAAAATTATATGCGTAAATAATAAACTATATTATTATACGAACAAATATATTACAACACAAAATAAATTTTGATTAGTATATTTAAAATTATTTAAAAAATTTTACATTTTACCACATATTTATAAAAATTATTGGTGCGAAATCCTTAACATTTATATGGAAAACAAAATATAAAGTTAGGTAACACTAAAACCAAATGTCAAAAACGAGCTTCATAAGTTTGTCTCTTTCTAAGAGCATTATTGAAAATAGCAGGAAAAGAATTTTAGCAAATTAGCTACGGCGAAAATAGTAAATTTTAACTAAGAGATTAGAGTTACAGAATACAAATTTGTCGACATCGCTAAAATATTCGCCCAAATTTATATTTATTTTAGCGATTTTAGCGATTTTTATATCTTTTTATTTAAGTAATAAAACACGCGTCTACCTTCATTAAATACAATTCATCTTTATTGGTTAACGACTTAAATAGAAGTGAGTATATAAAAAGGAAAAGGGATGACAGATTACTTATATATAAAAATCAATGTTGCCATATCAATAATAATACAACATGGGGTTATAACAATCTCCCACGCTTATATGAGATCTCCATAAAATATATATATATATCTTGAAGTGAAAACGAATTCCGTATAACTTATCATTCTTGAACATAATCTCGAAGATATGCTGGCGGGTTGCGTAATCGTGCCGATCTGCATAAAGCTTGCTCTTGACTGGTTTCATTTGGATGTGTTGTTTGGGACCCCTGAGTCACAGGTGCTTCTACCACTGTTGTCTGGCTATTTTGAGGAGTGAAGGCTTGATGGTAATATTCACTGAAATCGAAAGCTTGTTTGCCTGAATTATTTGAATCGTTTTTGTTTTCCTGGGCTTCTGGTGCAAAATGTACTATACGCTGTTGGACTTTTTTTGCTTTAAGTTGATCTATATGGCGTCTGAACGTATAGCCGTCGTCTAGCTTAACTAAATAATGCAGTTGTCCCAATTTTCGTAGTACAGTTCCTATTTTCCATACTGTTTTGTTGTTTTTAATTTGCAGCACTTGTACTCCTTTTCCCACGGTCAGATGACGAACTCCTGGAATTGGTTTTGTAAAGTTTGGTTTCTTAATCGGCTTTAATGCATCTAATCTTACATGTATGCGTCTGTTGAAATAAAGGTCGGCTGGACTTTTCGCACAATTGAGCGGTGTTGCTCGATATCTTTGAAGAATTTCATTTATTTTTGAATGCAAGGATCCTGGTTCAGTTGTTATTGCTTTTAATTTACGCTTTAGCGTTTGGACATTCCTCTCAGCTAATCCGTTTGTACTAGGATGGCCCGGTGCGATTAGTTTTTGATAAATAGCATTTTGTTTGCAATATGATTTAAATTGTTCGCTTGTAAAAATTGTAGCATTGTCCGAAACCATTATTGATGGAAAACCATGGGTAGCGAAAATTTCTGATAAAAGTTTTATTGTATTTTGATTAGTAGGTGAATCACGTATAACTCTAAATTCGGTCCATTTAGACTTCGCATCCACAACAATCAAAAAATAATGGTCTTGGAATGGTCCTGCGTAATCTATGTGAATTCTTTCCCAGTTTTCATCAGGCTCTTGCCATTGATGCAGAGGCGCTTTTGAAGGCTTATTTTGAATTTCAACACAGGATTCACATGATCTTTCCATTTTTTCGATGTCACGATCAATTCCTTTCCAAAAGCAGTATCTTCAAGCCAGTTGCTTCATTCTAGTTATACCTTGATGGGTATTGTGCAGCTATTGGAGAATTTTTGGCTGGAGACTTTTTGGAATAAGCACTCTTTGGCCCTTAAATATGATTCCGTTATTAATCGTATATATACCTTCATCATCGTCTCCTTTGAGTAATTTTGATAGAGTTTTAGAAAGTTCCGCGTCGTTTTCCGTTTCTTTTTTCAGTATATCAGCATTTACATGCTCACTTGAGATTTCAAAAACTGATTCGCTATATAATTGATTTATTTCTTTGTTTATAAGTTTATCTGTGGATAACGCTAGCTGCGGTTGAGTAGCACGCGATATACAATCGACATTGATGTGATCCGGGCCTTTCTTGAAAATTATTTCGTAGTCGAAACTTGCTAAGAATTCTGCATACCGTAGCAATCTGGCGGACGTAATAAGTGGTAGCTTATTATGCTGGTGAAAAATCCGTGTTAGGGGGCGGTTGTCGGTAATAAGTTTTAATTTTCTTGCGTATAGGTACATGAAAATGATTTATTGAAAAAACAATCGAAAGTGCTTCGCGGTCTATGTGGCTATAGTTCATCTCAGCTGTTGCTAATGAACTTGACGGGTATGCAATCGGACGTTCGACGCCACTGACTATGTGTGAGAGTACTCCTGCCGTACCCGTAGGGCTAGCATCACATGCAACTATTACAGGTAATTCTGGATCAAACGGCATTAGAACTTTATCACTAGAAATAACATTTTTGAGGTTTAAAAACGCTGATTCACACTTTGAGGACCAATAAAACTTTGCGTTTTTTTAAGTAATTGGCGTAATGGGTATGTGGTTGCAGACATATTTGGTATAAATCGGGCGTAGTAAGTAATCATACCTAAAAATCTTCAAATATCGTCAATATTAGCTGGGCGAGGTATCTCTAGAATTGCTTGTACTTTTTTTGGCGATTTTGAAATTTTGTTATGTTGGACGATATATTCCAAATATTCTATTTGGGTCTGAAGGAATAAACATTTGCTTCTGTTTAAATCGTGGTCTTGAAGACGCTTAAGGCACTGAATCAAATTTTGTTGACATTCTATTGCTGTGGCACCATGTATTATAATGTCACCGAAATACGCCATTGTTTTGTTTAATCCGGATAGAATTTGTTCAATAATACGATTAAATTCTGAAGGCGCAGTCTTTTTGCCAAAAGAAAGACGATTAACCCTGTATGTTCCTTTGTGGGTTGACATAGTTTGAATTTCACTAGATTTCGGACAAACTCGAAGATGAAGATAGGCTTTGTAGAGGTCCAGGCGGCAGAAATATTTTGAACCTTAAAGGCTATTTAAAATTTCCTCTATACGCCGTATTGGAAAATTTTCAGAAACTAATTGACGATCAACGCCTGGCTTATAATCGACACAAAGCCGAATACCTCCGTCTGGTTTTGGAATTATCACAAGTGGTGAACCCCAATCACTTCTTTCGCATTTTGAAATTATACCAGCTGCTTCTAAGACGAAAAGTTCTTTTTCAACACGTTGTCGAAGGGCATATGGAACCTCTCGTTCCTTGACAAATACTGGTTTTGAGCCTGGTCGAAGCTATAGGGTAACTTCGTAATTCTGAACACACCCTATTTTCTCTGTAAAAACGTTTTTGAAATTATTTATTATCTCTGAAATTGAATCTAATTTATTTATTTCTATCGTATTAATATTATTGCGATCTATGTCCATTTGTTGTAGATTAATTTTCCAACGACGATTCCATACTCGTCCCATGAGTGTATCGTACTCACTTGGCACCACATACATGTCTTCACTTACAATTATGTTGTTATATTTTACTTCTACGTGCACCTTACCATCTGGAACTATAATATTTTTGGTGTATGACCGGAAAGCAATTGATGAAGGTTGAAGTCGTTCATTAATTTTTAGCTTATTGAATTGATATCTTGGTATTAATGTAAACCCAACTCCAGTGTCGACCTCAAATTTTTGACGGCGTCCATTTATTTCTACTTCGGCGTAATACTTATTAAAATCGTTTCTATTTTTCTGGTTTGCAAAAATATCCACAATTTTGTTAATACCATAAATTTTGTAAATTGAATCATTTTCGGAATCGGATTTATGTTTTAGATGTCTCAATAAACTTTTAATACACACTTTTTTCACGTGACCTTTTTTTCCGCATGAGTTTCATTTGAGGCTACCAGCGTTAGTACGGCAGTCTCTCGTTTTGTGATTTTCTCTGCCGCATCGAATACATAAATTCTCAATTCCCAGGTGGCTGTAACTTATTTTAGACTTTGAACGATGTTGCGATTTTGATAAACGCTCTTTATGGCGATTTTCCTGACGGCTTGAAGTTCTTCCATGGATTTTGTTGACGTCACTAGAAATGGGTTGGTTTGTGTTAAGTTCACGGCTGTCTATTTTTGATGCTTCTAATAAAAGAGCTTTTTGTACGATTTGTTCGAAATTTGCGTCATCAGTTTGAAGTAGTTGTTCGCGAATTGCGTTGTCCTTTATACCTCGTATAAATTGAGCTCGAAGAAAAATAGGCCATATATCCGAATTACAGTTGCATGTTGACACAAACTCACATTCGTTCATATCGCGACGCAATAACGCCACATATTCAGCAATAGTTTATGTATCGGTTTGGTAGGTTGACAAAAACCTATGTTGACTTACCAGCAAATTCTTTTTTAGGCACAAATATATTTCCAACTTTGTAATTAATTCGTCATATTTGACATCTTGAATTTTCCGTGGTTCCATGGTGACACTAATAGCTTAAAGTGTGTCGAACCAATTGAATTAATTAACATTTGATGGCAAAGGGTTTTGTTTTCAAAAACACCCTTCATAATTAAATAATTTTCGAAACGTTGACGATATAATTTGAAGCTTTCTTTTTTTTCCTAATAATTTTTAAATGGAGCCAATATGTGCTGTAATGATGGCGCATTCTGACTTTGACGTTGCACAGTGGCTGAAAATCGTTTTTCGTTGGCCAAAAGTAAATATTTTTTTTGTCACCGATTTTTAAAATTTTTACGTCATTTTGTAGTTAAATATCCAAATTAAGGTAGCCAAAAAATTATGTTAAAATATTGATAATTGTGGGCTTGGCATGCTGTCAAACTCAACGTTTTTTTTAATTTCAGAAAAAGGTGTTTTTCTTTGGTTTTTTTTACCAAAACTAAATGGTTACTACTCGCAAGCTATCATCGATAATGGTCTGCGGTTTTTTTTATAATGTTGGTAGGATTATTGTCTTTAGTTGTTGTAAGTAGGCACTGCTCTAGCGTTTAATATTAGGGGCGTTATGAAATATTTATGAAACTACTATATTTTCCTTAAATTTAAACTTTAGTGGAATAGAACTTCTAGGGAACAAGAAACGTATACAACCACGAGAAAGGTGAAAGTGTCCTCTTTAAGGAGCCGCCTGTAGAACACTTTTTTCATTGTAATGAAATTACTCGAAAAAAATTCATGTACAATGGTGTATTAAATTTTCATTTTTTTGCCTAAAAGATTATTTTTTTTTAGTTTAGGCTACGTATAACTAAAAAAAAATAAATATAATACCTTCGAAAGGGTTTAATGGCTTTGTTTTGATCAGCAAAAAATAAGTAACAAAATTATCACAATGGGCTCTACAGAGCATATGATCTCTTTCTAAATTTACCTCTTATCAAATGTTAGGGTCAACCAAAGTCATAAACAATTTTATAATAACTATTGCGACATTAAACCACTAAAGTTAAAAAACAACCCCATATTGACGCATGAGTGCAGTTTTGTTCAATTTAAGCGCTACCTGCTATGAAAGTAAAGATCAGTGTGTGAAGAACATGTATCTAAAAATTTATAAAGGTACGGATTCGTTAAGGGATTACTCAGTAATAACTTAATCCTTTAAGTGTACGGATAAAACATAACAAACGCAAATAAAAATATTCAGAAGAAAATGGAGAGCTTCAGATATAAAGAACTGGCCGAAGTGTATTTTAAAAACAAAAATCAGGAAGATGTTCTTAGTTACGTTAAAATAAAATTAAACTTAAATTCGTGTAGCACCGAAATGCAAGAGCAATTACATAATTTCTTCAAAGCACTAAAAAAACGCTACAAAGAAGTTATGTACAGTAAACAAAAATTTTATATAAAAAGTGCAAAGTGGTTAGAAGGTCAACTTACTGTCGCTGCAGAAACAGCAAAGCAAGATAAGGCTGGAAAACCACGCAAATCAATTGTGGAAAACTGCAGCGATATATATAAGAGGCGGAAGCTTAAAGATATTAACGATGCCTTTGGTTCTACAAATATAAAAGAATCTTTCCTACATCAATTACGATCACAGAACCAATTTACAAAAGTGGATATCATTGAAAAAGTTGTTAAAGCTAGTCCACCGAGAACAAAACGGATTCTTAAAAGTATACCAACTCCGAATGATGCAATACAGTACACAAATGAGGAGGCATTAGCAGACTTTATTCCACATACGAACTGTTCGGTTAAAAAACGAATTTTCTCTGTAATGCGTATTACGATTCACTCTCCAATCGACCACAAAGGAATGCGCTCTTGATGCAGAGCGCATTGTGCGTATGAAATTACGGTTTTCAGGAACAATTTCCCTGATTAAATAACAGCACATTCCTTTGTAGTAACGATAAAACAGTGAAACACACCCCACATTGCGCCGATGCTCCAGTGAGTCAATAGCACCGGCCCATACATGAGAGTTGTATTCCTTTTTCGGTCTGATAAAGGTGACATAGATAGTAAGAAGATCAGATGGAGTGAAGTATTTCTTATACGGTTCAGAAAACCAAGGCACTGGAATGCTTCTTTTGCAAAATGAAAAATATGCCTGTTCCAACGACCATCGCATTAAATTTTCATGCCATCGGAAAATTACCAAAAGGTCGCGATTAAGAGTATTGTCCATGTGCTTTTTCATAGCCCCAATTTCTTAAAGGCTTGGTCTATTGCGAAACGAAAATGTATGGCATATGCTGCTGTCATCTGCAAAAGAATAGATAGGGTTAGAAGTCTGACGTAGAAGGTAAGAAAAATAAGAGTAGGGTAGGGGAAAGAACTGAACCTTGCGATGCCCCTGAATTTATCTTGAACTCGTTTGATGAGGCCCCATCTATAACAACTCGTATAGTGAGACCCCTGAGAAAGCTCGTTATGAATCGAGTAAAGCTATTACCGACACTAAGAGCAATAAGTTTTGATGTGAGTGCACCATGCCACACTTTGTCAAACACTTTGGAAATATCTAAAACCACCACCTTACTTTCGCCGAAATGGTGAAGGGATTGACAGCATTTTTCCGGAAGTAAGGCCAATAAGTCACCCGTAGAGCGTCCCCTACGGAAGCCGTACTGCCGGTCACTAAGTAAGCTGTTGGACTCCAGATATTTTACAAGATGAAAATTAAACATACTTTACATTACTTTGGAAAGGGCAGAGCAAATTGCGATTGGGCAGTAATTTTCAGGGTTGCTAGCCTCTCTCTTTTTGTTACATTAACAACCTTCCAACATGATGGGAACTCACCAACATGGTACAAAATGTTGAAAAGTTTTGCTAATGGACGTGCTAACGTCGAAGAGCACTGATTCAAGACCAGTGCTGGAATTGCATCCGGACCAGGGGACTTGTATATCTTGAGATCCGCTAAAACCTTTTTAACTGCAGTGGTTGATTGCTTTCCGGCAAGTAGGAGCTACTTGCAAAACTTTCAGCCAAGAGGTTAGGTTTATCAACCAGGACGTTAATTATTTGATCATCCTTTAAAAGAGGCGGAATTGAGGAACTAGTATTATCCTTCACTCTTTTAACAAATGACCAAGAGCTCTTGCTACCCCGAGGAGTAGTAAGAACTTTAGCACGAAGGCGCTGCTCGTATAAAGCTTTTTCGCGCCTAAGTACTTTGGCACACGGCGTTTTTGTTACACCGCCATATACCAAATGCTTTCTCTCTGGATCTGACTGTTTTTTTGCATGTCTGATTAAACCAAGAGTTCTTTCTTGTTTTAACACGGATTTGCTTAGATGGAATGAAAGATTTCATTCCAAGCGAAATAATAATCAAAACCATTTCTGCCATGGCATCGACCTTATTGTCCAGAAAATAAAGTTTCCAATTAAAATGCCGGAAAAATTCGTTGAGCTTAGCCCAACGAGTCTTTTCATACATATATTTTAAACGTTTCGTGGCAATTTTTGAAACGTTGCGTAGATTAGCGACCGAAAAGGAGGCGGAAATGTTGCAGTGATCCGAGTTATCGAGAGGCGCTAGAATACTTACCTCATACTTATCAGGGTGTAAGGTAAGCAAAAGGTCGAGAGTTTTGTATTGGTGCCCTTCAACACACAAAATATATGTTGGCTCGTTAATTAATTGCACGAGCGCGGCGAATAGCTCAACATATTGGCCCTTTAGAGTTGTACGCTTCGAATGGCGATTCCAAGACGAGTTGCGAACATTGAAATCACTAGCAAAAACAATTCGGACAACTTTCTAGAATTTTCGATATAGAATCTGAAAGGGCATTGAAGCTGGAAATAGATTTATACCTTTCCGTGTTTGGGCTTCTGTATAAAAACCTGAAATGTGAGAAGTGTGACCTAATTTTTAATTTAACCCAAAGACAGTTAAATTCAGGATCATTCGTGCCTAATGATTGCTGGCACTGGTACACGACTTTATTACGAATGTGCATCGCAAGGTCCGTATGTAGACTAAAAAAAGGTAGAAGAGAGTACCCAGGCAAATGAAAATCCTGTGGATCAGCATCCTCAGATACCTGGGTCTCACATAAGGCGAAAATATCAGGCCGATGGAGACAACTGTGTGCATACACAGAGAAGAAATTCGCTCTCAACCCACGTATGTTGCAGAAATCGATTCTAAATCTTCCTGTCATTATAAATAGCAAAGATTAAAACCCTTTGTTTATTTTATAATACTAAAACCACCGTAAAAACTGATGCTTTTGTGACTATTTAGTGACCAGTGTTATACCTTCGCCACTAATTAGTCAAACAACAGTTAATACAAAGGTACAAGTAAAATAAAATTACAATTGCTATAAAAAGAAAAAGAAAATAGGAAAAAGGAAAGGTACTATTTGTGGTACAATTTGCATCGTGAAGAGCCATAAAAGCCCTGAGCTGGTCACATGCGACCCGTCGTTTCATCACTGTATATTTTTTGTTATCATTTTATTTAATTTTTGTCTTCTGTTGATGTGTGTTTTATTTTTTTTTTTTTTTGTTGAAATTTTCTATATTGCTGTTGTAAATATTGTTTTGGTTGTTTTTTGTTTTCCTTTTTTGTAACTGTTTATTGAATTTATTTTTGTTTGTTTGTTTATATGTAAATATTTTTGGTTTTAAGATATTGATTTTTTAATTATTATTAAATTTCTGTTCTTATTTTTATTTAATTATGCCACATTTAATTAACAATTAACACTTTATTTATAAGCACAACATAAATTAATAAAATGTCGAAACAAAAACGCGGGCAGACAGGACAAGTGACAGAACAGCATATTTATTGCTTGGAAACCATTTCCGATAACCCTTATTTGAATGTCAGCTCCATCTTCATCTTCAATATCATTGTTTTCAACATCATCATCAATTTCAAATGTATCATCGTTTGTTTATCTCATCCTCTGCCACTCCATTTTCAATGAATATGTTACTCTTCGCCGGTAAAAGCCACTCATATTGTTACTAAATTTTTTCTTTAATTATGTGATTATTTATTTAAAAAACGCAATTACAATATGACCACTAAAATATTTCCAAAAATACAACTTATTTAGCAGAAAATAAACAAATCATTTATAGTTTTGCCAGATTTTGAACCTTTTTATACAATATCAACATTGGTGATTTCTTGAAAAAATTATATGCGTAAATAATAAACTATATTATTATACGAACAAATATATTACAACACAAAATAAATTTTGATTAGTATATTTAAAATTATTTTAAAAATTTTACATTTTACCACATATTTATAAAAATTATTGGTGCGAAATCCTTAACATTTATATGGAAAACAAAATATAAAGTTAGGTAACACTAATACCAAATGTCAAAAACGAGCTTCATAAGTTTGTCTCTTTCTAAGAGCATTATTGAAAATAGCAGGAAAAGAATTTTACCAAATTAGCTACGGCGAAAATAGTAAATTTTAACTAAGAGATTAGACTTACAGAATACAAATTTATCGACATCGCTAAAATATTCGCACAAATTTATATTTATTTTAGCGATTTTAGCGATTTTTATATCTTTTTATTTAAGTAATAAAACACGCGTCTATCTTCAATAAATACAATTCATCTTTATTGGTTAACGACTTAAATAGAAGTGAGTATAAAAAAGGAAAAGGGATGACAGATTACTTATATATAAAAATCAATGTTGCCATATCAATAATAATACAACATGGGGTTATAACAATCTCCCACGCTTATATGAGATCTCCATAAAATATATATATATATATATATATATATATCTTGAAGTGAAAACGAATTCCGTATAACTTATCATTCTTGAACATAATCTCGAAGATATGCTGGCGGGTTGCGTGATCTTGCCGATCTGCATAAAGCTTGCTCTTGACTGGTTTCATTTGGATGTGTTGTTTGGGACCCCTGAGTCACAGGTGCTTCTACCACTGTTGTCTGGCTATTTTGAGGAGTGAAGGCTTGAGGGTAATATTCACTGAAATCGAAAGCTTGTTTGCCTGAATTATTTGAATCGTTTTTGTTTTCCTGGGCTTCTGGTGCAAAATGTACTATACGCTGTTGGACTTTTTTTGCTTTAAGTTGATCTATATGGCGTTTGAACGTGTAGCCGTCGTCTAGCTTAACTAAATAATGCAGTTGTCCCAATTTTCTTAGTACAGTTCCTATTTTCCATACTGTTTTGTTGTTTTTAATGTGCAGCACTTGTACTCTTTTTCCCACGCTCAGATGACGAACTCCTGGAATTGGTTTTGTAAAGTTTGTTTTCTTCATCGGCTTTAATGCATCTAATCTTATACGTATGCGTCTGTTGAAATAAAGGTCGGCTGGACTTTTCCCACAATTGAGCGGTGTTGCTCGATATCTTTGAAGAATTTCATTTATTTTTGAATGCAAGGATCCTGGTTCAGTTGTTATTGCTTTTAATTTACGCTTTAGCGTTTGGACATTCCTCTCAGCTAATCCTATTGTACTAGGATGGCCCGGTGCGATTAGTTTTTGATAAATAGCATTTTGTTTGCAATATGATTTAAATTGTTCGCTTGTAAAAATTGTAGAATTGTCCGAAACCATTATTGATGGAAAACCATGGGTAGCGAAAATTTCTGATAAAAGTTTTATTGTATTTTGATTAGTAGGTGCATCACGTATAACTCTAAATTCGGTCCATTTTGACTTCGCATCCACAACAATCAAAAAATAATGGTCTTGGAATGGTCCTGCGTAATCTATGTGAATTCTTTCCCAGTTTTCATCAGGCTCTTGCCATTGATGCAAAGGCACTTTTGAAGGCTTATTTTGAATTTCAACACAGGATTCACATGATCTTACCATTTTTTCGATGTCGCGATCAATTCCTTTCCAAAAGCAGTATCTTCAAGCCAGTTGCTTCATTCTAGTTATACCTTGATGGGTATTGTGCAGCTATTGGAGAATTTTTGGCTGGAGACTTTTTGGAATAAGCACTCTTTGGCCCTTAAATATGATTCCGTTATCAATCGTATATATACCTTCATCATCGTCTCCTTTGAGTAATTTTGATAGAGTTTTAGAAAGTTCCGCGTCGTTTTCCGTTTCTTTTTTCAGTATATCAGCATTTACATGCTCACTTGAGATTTCAAAAACTGATTCGCTATATAATTGATTTAATTCTTTGTTTATAAGTTTATCTGTGGATAACGCTAGCTGCGGTTGAGTAGCACGCGATATACAATCGACATTGATGTGATCCGGGCCTTTCTTGAAAACTATTTCGTAGTCGAAACTTGCTAAGAATTCTGCATACCGTAGCACTCTGGCGGACGTAATAAGTGGTAGCTTGTTATGCTAGTGAAAAATCCGTGTTAGGGGGCGGTTGTCGGTAACAAGTTTGAATTTTCTTCCGTATAGGTACATAAAAATGATTTATTGAAAAAACAATCGAAAGTGCTTCGCGGTCTATGTGGCTATAGTTCATCTCAGCTGTTGTTAATGACCTTGACGCGTATGCAATCGGACGTTCGACGCCACTGACTATGTGTGAGAGTACTCCTGCTATACCCGTAGGGCTAGCAACACATGCAACTATTACAGGTAATTCTGGATCAAACGGCATTAGAACTTTATCACTAGAAATAACATTTTTGAGTTTTAAAAACGATGATTCACACTTTGAGGACCAATAAAACTTTGCGTTTTTTTTAAGTAACTGGCGTAATGGGTATGTCGTTGCAGACATATTTGGTATAAATCTAAAAATCTTCGAATATCGTCAATATTAGCTGGGCGAGGCATATCTAGAATTGCTTGTACTTTTTTTTGGCGATTTTGAAATTTTGTTATGTTGGACGATATATCCCAAATATTCTATTTGGGTCTGAAGGAATAAACATTTGCTTCTGTTTAAATCGTGGTCTTGAAGACGCTTAAGGCACTGAATCAAATTTTGTTGACATTCTATTGCTGTGGCACCATGTATTATAATGTCATCGAAATACGCCATTGTTTTGTTTAATCCGGATAGAATTTGTTCAATAATACGATTAAATTCTGAAGGCGCAGTCTTTATGCCAAAAGAAAGACGGTTAACCCTGTATGTTCCTTTGTGGGTTGACATAGTTTGAATTTCACTAGATTTCGGACAAACTCGAAGATGAAGATAGGCTTGTAGAGGTCCAAGCGGCAGAAATATTTTGAACCTTTAAGGCTATTTAAAATTTCCTCTATACGCCGTATTGGAAAATTTTCAGAAACTAATTGACGATTAACGCCTGGCTTATAATCGACACAAAGCCGAATACCTCCGTCTGGTTTTGGAATTATCACAAGTGGTGAACCCCAATCACTCCTTTCGCATTTTGAAATTATACCAGCTGCTTCTAAGTCGAAAAGTTCTTTTTCAACACGTTCTCGAAGGGCATATGGAACCTCTCGTTCCTTGACAAATACTGGTTTTGAGCCTGGTCGAAGCTGTAGGGTAACTTCGTAATTCTGAACACACCCTATTTTCTCTGTAAAAACGTTTTTGAAATTATTTATTATCTCTGAAATTGAATTTAATTTATTTATTTTTATCGTATTAATATTATTGCGATCTATGTCCATTTGTTGGAGATTAATTTTCAAACGGCGATTCCATACTCGTCCCATGAGTGTATCGTACTCACTTGGCACCACATACATGTCTTCACTTACAATTATGTTGTTATATTTTACTTCTACGTGCACCTTACCATCTGGAACTATAATATTTTTGGTGTATGACCGGAAAGCAATTGATGAAGGTTGAAGTCGTTCATTAATTTTTAGCTTATTGAATTGATATCTTGGTATTAATGTAAACCCAACTCCAGTGTCGACCTCAAATTTTTGACGGCGTCCATTTATTTCTACTTCGGGGTAATACTTATCAAAATCGTTTCTATTTTTCTGGTTTGCAAAAATATCCACAATTTTGTTAATACCATAAATTTTGTAAATTGAATCATTTTCGGAATCGGATTTATGTTTTAGATGTCTCAATAAACTTTTAATACACACTTTTTTCACGTAACCTTTTTTTCCGCATGAGTTTCATTTGAGGCTACCAGCGTTAGTACGGCAGTCTCTCGTTTTGTGATTTTCTCTGCCGCATCGAATACACAAATTCTCAATTCCCAGGTGGCTGTAACTTTTTTTAGACTTTGAACGATGTTGCGATTTTGATAAACGCTCTTTATGGCGATTTTCCTGACGGCTTGAAGTTCTTCCATGGATTTTGTTGACGTCACTAGAAATGGGTTGGTTTGTGTTAAGTTCACGGCTGTCTATTTTTGATGCTTCTAATGAAAGAGCTTTTTGTACGATTTGTTCGAAATTTGCGTCATCAGTTTGAAGTAGTTGTTCGCGAATTGCGTTGTCCTTTATACCTCGTATAAATTGAGCTCGAAGAAAAATAGGCCATATATCCGAATTACAGTTGCATGTTGACACAAACTCACATTCGTTCATATCGCGACGCAATAACGCCACATATTCAGCAATAGTTTGTGCATCGGTTTGGTAGGTTGACAAAAACCTATGTTGACTTACCAGCAAATTCTTTTTTAGGCACAAATATATTTCCAACTTTGTAATTAATTCGTCATATTTGAAATATTGAATTTTCCGGGGTGCTATTAGTGACACTAACAGCTTAAAGTGTGTCGAACCAATTGAATTAATTAACATTTGATGGCAAAGGGTTTTGTTTTCAAAAACACCTTTCATAATAAAATAATTTTCGAAACGTTAACGATATAATTTGAAGCTTTCTTTTTTTTCCTCATAATTTTTAAATGGAGCCAATATGTGCTGTAATGATGGCGCATTCTGACTTTGACGTTGCACAGTGGCCAAAAGTAAATTTTTTTTTTGTCACCGATTTTTAAAATTTTTACGTCATTTTGTAGTTAATATATCCAAATTAAGGTAGCCAAAAAATTATGTTAAAATATTGATAATTGTGGGCGTGGCATGCTGTCAAACTTAACTTTTTTTTAATTTCAGAAAAAGGTGTTTTTCTTTGGTTTTTTACCAAAATTAAATGGTTACTACTCGCAAGCTATCATCGATAATGGTCTGCGGTTTTTTTATAATGTTGGTAGGATTATTGTCTTTAGTTGTTGTAAGTAGGCACAGCTCTAGCGTTTAATATTAGGGGCGTTATGAAATATTTATGAAACTACTATATTTTCCTCAAATTTAAACTTTAGTGGAATAGAACTTCTAGGGAACAAGAAACGTATACAACCACGAGAAAGGTAAAAGTGTCCTCTTTAAGGCTATATATACTTTTGCACCCGCCAGGAGCCGCCTGTAGAACACTTTTTTCATTGTAATGAAATTACTCGAAAAAAATTCATATACAATGGTGTATTAAATTTTCGTTTTTTTGCCTAAAAGTTTATTTTTTTAGTTTAGGCTACGTATAACTAAAAAAAAATAAATATAATACCTTCGAAAGGGTTTAATGGCTTTGTTTTGATCAGCAAAAAATAAGTAATAAAATTATCACAATGGGCTCTACAGAGCATATGATCTCTTTCTAAATTTACCTGTTATCAAATGTTAGGGTCAACCAAAGTCATAAACAATTTTATAACAACAATTGCGACATTAAACCACTAAAGTTAAAAAACAACCCCATATTGACGCATGAGTGCAGTTTTGTTCAATTTAAGCGCTACCTGCTATGAAAGTAAAGATCAGTATGTGAAGAACATGTATCTAAAAATTTATAAAGGTACGGATTCGTTAAGGGATTACTCAGTAATAACTTAATCCTTTAAGTGTACGGATAAAACATAACAAACGCAAATAAAAATATTCAGAAGAAAATGGAGAGCTTCAGTTATAAAGAACTGGCCGAAGTGTATTTTAAAAACAAAAATCAGGAAGATGTTCTTAGTTACGTTAAAATAAAATTAAACTTAAATTCGTGTAGCACCGAAATGCAAGAGCAATTATATAATTTCTTCAAAGCACTAAAAAAACGCTACAAAGAAGTTATGTACAGTAAACAAAAATTTTATATAAAAAGTGCAAAGTGGTTAGAAGGTCAACTTACTGTCGCTGCAGAAACAGCAAAGCAAGATAAGGCTGGAAAACCACGCAAATCAATTGTGGAAAACTGCAGCGATATATATAAGAGGCGGAAGCTTAAAGATATTAACGATGCCTTTGGTTCTACAAATATAAAAGAATCTTTCCTACATCAATTACGATCACAGAACCAATTTACAAAAGTGGATATCATTGAAAAAGTTGATAAAGCTAGTCCACCGAGAACAAAACGGTTTCTTAAAAGTATACCAACTCCGAATGATGCAATACAGTACACAAATGAGGAGGCACTAGCATTATTTCTGGATTTGAAATTAACAAAACAGCAATATATTAAACTCAGACAGCGTGCGATTGAAAAAGGTTCAAATATATATCCAGCATATCATCACATAACCGCTGCTAAAATGGACTGTTTGCCATCAAAGGACACTATTACAATCACACAAATTTCGGCAGAGGTACAACTACAATCTCTACTTGATCACACAGCCGAACGCTTGCTGCAATCAATAACAGGAAATGAGTTGAAGAAATACGGAAACACAAAGTTAATTCTTTTTTGTAAATGGGGATGTGATGGTTCTTCGGGACAAAAACAATATAAACAAGCTGTATGTGAAAATATTTCTGACTCAGATATGTTCATGGTATCATTTGTACCATTGCGATTGAAAAAGATTTTGGAAGATTCAGAGCCTTCGACTAGTACAACGCAAACAATGGATATTTGGAAAAATGAGACACCATCTTCTACGAAATACTGCAGGCCAATCAAATTTCAATTAAAAAAAGAAACAAATGATGTTATTAATAAAAAATTAGTGATATCAAGGCCTAAATTACAACACTACAGCAATTACAATTACAGTTAGATGGGCAGCAAATTGAAGTAAGCTACCAGTTAGTCCTGACAATGATAGATGGAAAAGTGGGTCAGGCTTTGACTAACACGAAGGCTGCATCCAGTTGCATTATATGCCAAGCAACATCAACCCAATTAAACCAAGTCCGAGCAAAATCATTAGATAATACCGATGCATATGAATTTGGATTATCACCACTACACGCAAGAATACGACTTATGGAACACATACTAAAAATCAGTTATGATTTGGATTTCGGGTCTTCAGGATCAATAAGAAACAACGAGACCAACAAAGAGTTAAGAAGTTCAAAAAAGAAACATGTTCAAGATGAATATCGCAAACGTGGACTGATTATAGATCAGCCAAAACAAGGGTCAGGCAATACAAATGATGGCAATACCGCAAGAAGATTCTTTTCAGATCCAGAAACAGCATCTGAAATAACAGGAGTGGATTCTAACCTTATTTTCAGATTTAATATAATACTAGAAGTACTTGCGTGCAATGAAGAAATTGACTGTAGAAAATTTGGAGATTATGCTAAGGAAACTGCAAAAATATATACAACTAACTACCCATGGAGAAATATGTCTGCAACAGTTCACAAAATCCTTTATCATGGTGAAGATGTCATTAAATATCATTTGGTGCCACTTGGAGATCTATCAGAGGAGGCTCAGGAAAAAAGGAACAAGGATTACATATTTTATAGAGAGCACAATACTAGGAAAATTTCACGGAATTCAACAAATCAAGATCTATTTAATATATTATTGGCAACGTCAGATCCGTTCATATCCAGTATTCGAAATCAATGGAAAGTGGACCACCCGGATTAAGATGAAGAAGCCAAAAAACTGCTAAAGAACAGAAATAGCACAGAACAAAATATGAAATATTTGCAATTAATATTTAAGTCAAACGAATAAAAATTATAATTGCCTTTCATTATTCTTTAAGTATGGAAAACATTGTATTAGTAAAAAATAAGTTAAAAAGTTATATTCGACCGAGTCGAATCTTAAATACCTTCCAACTATATAGGATGATGGAGGGTTAAGGGGGTGGTGAGGTTAAGGTATATATATAAATTATATTTTCTTGTAGCTTAGCCAAAAAAAAAAATTTTTTTTTGGGGGGGTGAGGTGAAGGTAGCGCAGAAGATCCGAGTACATTTTCCATTCGTCATGAAAGCTTAAAAATTAATTCTTTATGCAATCTAGGCTTAGGTAATACAATTTGTTAATTATTGACACTATTTTTCATATAATATGCTATATAAACGCCCACAAAAAGGGGGCGGGGTCCAAAAATAAATTTTATGATTTTCTGGCTCCAGGGTAAAGACCTTGAACCTTCTTTGACATAAAAATGTTTCCTTTGCTTAACAAATTTACAAAAAAAACTTGTAGAAATGTGTAGTTTTTCAGGGGTTGGTTTAGTTCTTCTTAGGGGAATTTTTTTCCCCCTGGTCCGACTTGGGCTGCCCTATCCTTCAAGATATACATGTACCAAATTTCAAGGGTCTAGCTCTTTTCGTTTAGACTGAATCGTGTTCATACAGACAGGCGAATGTACGGACGGACGGACGGACGTATGGACAGACGGAAATAGCTATATCGTCTTAGATTTCATCACTGATCAAGAATATATATACTTTTTTGGATCTTAGAGGGATATTTTACTATGTTACACACAGAATAAACCCATGTTTCACTCTGAAAGTTAAAAAAATTAATATGTTCAACTTTGACCTCGAATTCCTTAAAAAGTCCTCAATCAATTTTAATGTAATTGAAACTGAATCAAGCTGAACTAAATATCTATCCATTAAAAAAAATTATTTCAATATTTTGATCGGTTCAAATGTTACAGAATTTTGGCCAACGAAAAACGATTTTCAGCCACTGTGCGTCGCCACTTTTATATCTTTTTATCTAAGTAATAAAACACTCGTCTACCTTCATTAAATATAATTCATCTTTATTGGTTAACGACTTAAATAGAAGTGAGTATATAAAAAGGAAAAGGGATGACAGATTACTTATATATAAAAATCAATGTTGCCATTTCAATAATAATACAACATGGGGTTATAACAGCGATCGAGATAGAAAATTAGCTACGAAAATTACAGAATACGGTTGCAGGAATTGATTTTGTGACTAAGCTACTCACATTCTTTGTGTCGACTAAGACTGAATGACTAAAAATCATCGACGTTATCTATCGACACGAAATACACAAAAAAAATGGAATAAAAGTCTGAAACAATTAAACTATTTACCCAATTTGTATAAAACAAACTGCGATTTATAGAGGAGGACATAAGCTTTTCTCTATTGTAATTGGCTCGAAGAAGACTAAGAATTCTGGGCTCTCCTTTCTTTGAAACTCTGACGGAGCTATCATCCCACTCTATAAGGGACATAGCGAAGTTCATCCGTAAATCCTCATGGTTCTCGGCTGGGTAATGGGAGTCATGCTGCCTTCTTTGTGGTATCACAACGGGCCATTCGTTTGTGCTCAAGTGAGCTTCGTCGCGAGAGGCTGCCACTCCTAACTAACTAACTAACTAATTGGAAACACACTGTTTCATTACCACAGGGCGTCAAAGTAGGTAACCTCAAATTTGGAAAAATGTTTCAGAGTTTATGAATTTATTAATACTGTTGTTATACCTTTCGATGAAGACCGTCGTCACTGGCTGTTTATTTGATACGATTGGCGAGCGCTTTCGATGTAAAGACATCATTTTCAAGCCGCGTTTTGATTAGTACTGGTTAGATAGTGTAAGGTGTTTGTTGCATAGATAGTGGTGAGTTCAGGTAGTTTTGTCGGTTAGGATGGTGGGTGTTTTGCGTTTGTAAGTTTGTTTTAATAGTTTTAGTGGTGTAAAAATTGTGTCGGAGGTTGTATTTACCTCTTCGTTAATAATATCTCCGTTAAACGTTCGTGTTTTGTATATTTCTATGTTTTCAAGAATGTCCAATTTTCGTCCTTTTTTACTAGGATGTATTAACGTCATACATTCATCTATTTCTAATGAAAAGGTAAATACAACCTCCGACACAATTTTTACACCACTAAAACTATTAAAAAAACTTACAAACGCAAAACACCCACAGATGGTCACACTTACCTACCCAATAATAAAAGACTGAAATATTAAAATTATGTACCTGTAATAAATATGACAGATATCAGGCAATCTACCTGCATAATACCATTTTAAATAGACACCATCCTAACCAACAAAACTACCTGAACCCACCACTATCTATGCAACAAAAACCTTTCACTATTTAACCAGTACTAATCAAAACGCGGCTTGAAAATGATGTCTCTACATCGAAAGCGCTCGCCAATCGTATCATATAAACAGCCAGTGACGACGGTCTTCACCGAAAGGTATGACAACAGTATTTTATTTACTTTGTTAATTAACTTAATGCCAAACTTTATTAATATTGAACCGATTTCAAAAACTTATTTAGTAACTTATTTTTAGTAATTTACATAGATACGAGGGCTGCTCTATATATTTCTGGCCTAATAGTAAAAATGCGAATATTTATAATCAAAAATGGTTTTATTGTTTTTCAAAGTATTCTCCAGCATGCATGCGCTCAAACCAGCTGTCGAAGCACTTTTTCCACTCCGATTGAGACACCTCTAAAACATGGTTTTTGAGCACTTCAACAGCTTCTTCTGGCGACGAAAATCGTTGACCACGCATTTTTTTCTTGATGTGCGGAAACAAGAAGAAGTCATTAGGTGCCGAGTCAGGGCTGTACGGCGGATGACCCACTAATTCGACGTTTTAGCCGGTCAAAAACGCTCTGGTTTGAACCGATGTGTGAGAGCTCGCATTGTCATGGTGAACAATGATTCGTTTTCTCTTGTTGGTTTTTCAAATTTCTCCGATGACTTCAGGCAAACAAATTGTAGTGTACCACTCAGAAGTGATCGTCCTACGTTGCTCAAGCGGAACAGTCGCCACATGACCAGTTTTTCCGAAGAAACAGGCGACCATTTGCTTCGAAGTGCTTCTTCCACGAACAACTTTCGTTGGATTTTGCTCGTCTTTGAAGACCCACACGGTCGATTGTTGTTTCGTTTCGGGCTCATACGCTTAGATCCATGATTCGTCACCTGTGGCGATCTTATTAACGTAGAGGCAATTAATTACCTATCCACTGATATACAATTTGTACCCTTTTTCATTACAACAGCTTTAAAAAATGCACACAAATTTGATACCTCGCGCAAAAAATCTCTTGTTTTATTGTGCTTCTCCTTTTTGTTAAATTTCAAAATAAAAACGAGGATCGTTCAAATATGGGACTATCTATAAAAGTTTTAGTTGTACTGTTCTATAATATATTTATACTTTAAATTATAAATAATTTACTTAACTATATAGGCTCTCAGCTTGATTTGAATCTTTACATATTGAAAGTGGCAGGAAAGACCTTTGCAGGGAGTTTATTCCACATACAAACTGTTCGGTTAAAAAACGAATTTTCTCTGTAATGCGTATTGCGATTCACTCTCCAATCGACCACAAAGGAATGCGCTCTTGATGCAGAGCGCATTGTGCGTATGAAATTACGGTTTTCAGGAACAAGTTCCCTGATTTCAAAAGAGCACATTCCGTTGTAGTAACGATAAAACAGTGAAACACGCCCCACATTGCGTCGATGCTCCAGTGAGTCAATAGAGCTGGATACCCTACTGTCACCGATGAGCTTCTTAGCTCTCTCCTGTACGTGGTCGACTAACTCCAAAACAGACTTTGAAGCACCGGCCTATACATGAGAGTTGCATTCCTTTTTCGATCTGATAAAGGTGACATAGATAGTAAGGAGATCAGATGGAGTGCAATATTTCTTACACCGTTTCAGAAAACCAAGGCTCTGGAATGCTTCTTTTGCAAAATGAAAAATATGCCTGTTCCAACGAATATCGCACTGAATTTTCATGCCATTCGAAAATTACCAAAAGGTCGTGATTAGGAGTATTGTCCATGTGCTTTCTCATAGCCCCAATTTCTTAAATGCTTGGTCTATTGCATATGCTGCTGTCATCTGCTAAAGAATAGATAGGGTTAGAAGTCTGACGTAGAAGATAAGAAAAATAAGAGTAAGGTAGGGGAAAGAACAGAACCTTGCGGTACCCCTGAATTTATTTTGAACTCGTTTGATGAGACCCCATCTATAACAACTCGTATAGTGAGATCCCTGAGAAAGCTCGTTATGAATCGAGTAAAGCTATTACCGACACTAAGAGCAATAAGTTTTGATGTGAGTGCACCATGCCACACTTTGTCAAACGCTTTGGAAATATCTAAAGCCACCACCTTACTTTCGCCGAAATGGTGAAGGGATTGACAGCATTTTTCCGAAAGTAAGGCCAATAAGTCACCCGTAGAGCGTCCCCTACGGAAGCCGTACTGCCAGTCACTAAGTAAGCTGTTGGACTCCAGATATTTCACAAGATGAAAATTAAACATACTTTACATTACTTTGGAAAGTGCAGAGCAAATTGCGATTGGGCAGTAATTTTCAGGGTTGCTAGCCTCTCTCTTTTTGTTACATTAACAACCTTCCAACATGATGGGAACTCACCAACATGGTACAAAATGTTGAAAAGTTTTGCTAATGGACGTGCTAACGTCGAAGAGCACTGATTCAAGACCAGTGCTGGAATTGCATCCGGACCAGGGGACTTGTATATCTTGAGATCCGCTAAAACCTTTTTAACTGCAGTGGTTGATTGCTTTCCGGCAAGTAGGAGCTACTTGCAAAACTTTCAGCCAAGAGGTTAGCTTTATCAACCGGGACGTTAATTATTTGATCATCATTTAAAAGAGGCGGAATTGAGGAACTAGTATTATCCTTCACTCTTTTAACAAATGACCAAGAGCTCTTGCTACCTCGAGGAGTAGTAAGAACTTTAGCACGAAGGCGCTGCTCGTATAAAGCTTTTTCGCGCCTAAGTACTTTGGCACACGGCGTTTTTGTTACACCGCCATATACCAAATGCTTTCTCTCTGGATCTGACTGTATTTTTGCATGTCTGATTAAACCAAGAGTTCTTTCTTGTTTTAACACGGATTTGCTTAGATGGAATGAAAGATTTCATTCCAAGCAAAATAATAATCAAAACCATTTCTGCCATGGCATCGACCTTATTGTCCAGAAAATAAAGTTTCCAATTAAAATGCCGGAAAAATTCGTTGAGCTTAGCCCAACGAGTCTTTTCATACATATATTTTAAACGTTTCGTGGCAATTTTTGAAACGTTGCGTAGATTAGCGACCGAAAAGGAGGCGGAAATGTTGCAGTGATCCGAGTTATCGAGAGGCGCTAGAATACTTACCTCATACTTATAAGGGTGTAAGGTAAGCAAAAGGTTGAGAGTTTTGTATTGGTGCCCTTCAACACACAAAATATATGTTGGCTCGTTAATTAATTGCACGAGCGCGGCGAATAGCTCAACATATTGGCCCTTTAGAGTTGTACGCTTCGAATGGCGATTCCAAGACGAGTTGCGAACATTGAAATCATTAGCAAAAACAATTCGGACAACTTTCTAGAATTTTTGATATAGAATCTGAAAGGGCATTGAAGCTGGAAATAGATTTATACCTTCCCGTGTTTGGGCTTCTGTATAAAAACCTGAAATGTGAGAAGTGTGACCTAATTTTTAATTTAACCCAAAGACAGTTAAATTCAGGATCATTCGTGCCTAATGATTGCTGGCACTGGTACACGACTTTATTACGAATGTGCATCGCAAGGTCCGTATGTAGACTAAAAAAAGGTAGAAGAGAGTACCCAGGCAAATGAAAATCCTGTGGATCAGCATCCTCAGATACCTGGGTCTCACATAAGGCGAAAATATCAGGCCGATGGAGACAACTGTGTGCATACACAGAGAAGAAATTCGCTCTCAACCCACGTATGTTGCAGAAATCGATTCTAAATCTTCCTGTCATTATAAATAGCAAAGATTAAAACCTTTTGTTTATTTTATAATACTAAAACCAGTGTTATACCTTCGCCACTAATTAGTCAAACAACAGTTAATACAAAGGTACAAGTAAAATAAAATTACAATTGCTATAAAAAGAAAAAGAAAATAGGAAAAAGGAAAGGTACTATTTGTGGTACAATTTGCATCGTGAAGAGCCATAAAAGCCCTGAGCTGGTCACATGCGACCCGTCGTGCCATCACTGTATATTTTTTGTTATCATTTTATTTTATTTTTGTCTTCTGTTGATGTGTGTTTTATTTTTTTTTTTTTTTTTTTTTGTTGAAATTTTCTATATTGCTGTTGTAAATATTGTTTTGGTTGTTTTTTGTTTTCCTTTTTTGTAACTGTTTATTGAATTTATTTTTGTTTGTTTGTTTATATGTAAATATTTTTGGTTTTAAGATATTGATCTTTTAATTATTATTAAATTTCTGTTCTTATTTTTATTTAATTATGCCACATTTAATTAACAATTAACACTTTATTTATAAGCACAACATAAATTAATAAAATGTCGAAACAAATACGCGGGCAGACAGGACAAGTGACAGAACAGCATATTTATTGCTTGGAAACCATTTCCGACAACCCTTATTTGAATGTCAGCTCCATCTTCATCTTCAATATCATTGTTTTCAACATCATCATCAATTTCAAATGTATCATCGTTTGTTTATCTCATCCTCTGCCACTCCATTTTCAATGAATATGTTACTCTTCGCCGGTAAAAGCCCTCAGCCCAACGAACCTTTTCATACATATATTTTAAACGTTTCGTGGCAATTTTTGAAACGTTGCGAAGATTAGCGACCGAAAAGGAGGCGGAAATGTTGCAGTGATCCGAGTTATCGAGAGGCGCTAGAATACTTACCTCATACTTATCAGGGTGTAAGGTAAGCAAAAGGTCGAGAGTTTTGTATTGGTGCCCTTCAACACACAAAATATATGTTGGCTCGTTAATTAATTGCACGAGCGCGGCGAATAGCTCAACATATTGGCCCTTTAGAGTTGTACGCTTCGAATGGCGATTCCAAGACGAGTTGCGAACATTGAAATCACTAGCAAAAACAATTCGGACAACTTTCTAGAATTTTCGATATAGAATCTGAAAGGGCATTGAAGCTGGAAATAGATTTATACCTTTCCGTGTTTGGGCTTCTGTATAAAAACCTGAAATGTGAGAAGTGTGACCTAATTTTTAATTTAACCCAAAGACAGTTAAATTCAGGATCATTCGTGCCTAATGATTGCTGGCACTGGTACACGACTTTATTACGAATGTGCATCGCAAGGTCCGTATGTAGACTAAAAAAAGGTAGAAGAGAGTACCCAGGCAAATGAAAATCCTGTGGATCAGCATCCTCAGATACCTGGGTCTCACATAAGGCGAAAATATCAGGCCGATGGAGACAACTGTGTGCATACACAGAGAAGAAATTCGCTCTCAACCCACGTATGTTGCAGAAATCGATTCTAAATCTTCCTGTCATTATAAATAGCAAAGATTAAAACCCTTTGTTTATTTTATAATACTAAAACCACTGTAAAAACTGATACTTTTGTGACTATTTAGTGACCATTGTTATACCTTCACTAATTAGTCAAACAACAGTTAATACAAAGGTACAACTGCTATAATAAGAAGAAAAAAATAGGAAAAAGGAAAGGTACTATTTGTGGTACAATTTGCATCCTGAAGAGTCATAAAAGCCCTGAGCTGGTCAGGTAAATACAACCTCCGACACAATTTTTACACCACTTAAACTATTAAAACAAACCTACAAACGCAAAACACCCACAGATGGTCACACTTACCTACCCAATAATAAAAGGCTAAAATATTAAAATTATATACCTTCAATAAACATGAGAGATATCAGGCAATCTACCTGCATAATACCATTCTTAATTAGACACCATCCTAACCGACAAAACTACCTGAACCCACCACTATCTATGCAATAAACACCTTACACTATCTAACCAGTACTAATCAAAACGCGGCTTGAAAATGTGTCTTTACATCGAAAGCGCTAGTTAGCATCTCTTATTTTAAGATAGTAATAACAAATCCATAAATTCAAATATAACTAATATAATAATAAAAGATGATAAATCCATAAACTCAAATATAACTATTCTAAGCTTGAGATAAGACAAACATCATAAATACAACTATTTTAACGATAAGACAAACATTATAAATACAACTATTGTAACGATAAGACAAACATCATAAATACAACTATTGTAACGATAAGAAACACATTCTTTCTTTCCTAACTTAATACAAATAATTCAAAACATGTTTTACTGATAAAAAAAAGTACTAGTAACCTAAACAAAGAAAAACATATTTTGAGTTAGGACAAAGAAACGTTAAACATAATTATTATTATAAATAGATGCTAAGAAAAATAGGAAAGATAGTCTTAAGAATATATTTAATAAAGAAACGCACATTTATTGGTGCAGAAAAAAGAAAATATATTTTTTTACTCATTTGCTATAATTGGATATTAACTGGGGGCTCAAGCCGGTCTAAACTCTTGACCACAGCCAAATATTCTTAACATTCAAGATATTTAAATAAAAATTCCACGGCTTTGAAGAAAAGCAAACCAATCTCTGAAAAAGTGAGAAATTACCACGCTGGACCAACGTCAGAAACGGCAGAAAATATTCAATTCCCTACGATCTATAGGAAAAGACAACGACACAATGAATCAAGATATCGCAGCTTTACGAGCACAAATAGAGGTACTCACAGAAACTCTACAGAATACTCAATTGAAGGTAAATACACTGGAGGCGGAACGATCTCCCCATACAATCACTACGCAATAACAACATAGTGACTTCACACCAAATATAAAGGATGCTACTCAGAAAAATTTAAAAACATTCGAAGCTTTACCGTGCTTCAGTGGGGATAAAAACCAATATAGATCCTGGCGGAAAAGGGCATGGACATTCATGGAAAATATAAACCATTTTCCAACCACCCAAATTACTACACAGCATTCACGATACTGCATTAAAAAATTGTTGGAGAAGCAGCAGACATCCTCATCAACCACAACACCAAGATGAACTTTTATTCTATAACTAACAGGCTTGACTACACATACGCAGATCAACGACCATTATACGTACTTCTCGAGGAAATGAAGAAACATAAACAGGAAACACAAACACTCTCAGAATTCCACAGCAAAATCAGCAAAGCACTGAACCTCGCACTTTCGAAAATAGATATGTTAGGTGATAAGGGATCTGCATCCTTGGCGGAATATGCAAATCAGGAAGCAGTCCGTACATTCATCACAGGACTCAACAGTAAATACACAAGCGGTACATTATATAGCCATCATCCAAAGGACCTAGAAACTGCATTTGCAATCGCGAGCACCATATACCATGACAACGCAAATATGCAGTTCGACACACTGGCTACAACACAATTATACAACCAAAAACCAAACTTCGGACCACAACGATACGAAGATAGAAGGAGGTACAATCCCATTGTACAAGCTCAAGTTAATCAACCACGGCCGGAACCCATGGAAGTGGATAGTTCGCAACAATTTAGAGGTTCAACACAATATTCTCCACAGCAGCAATACAACCCACTCAGAAGGGAGCAACAACCAACAAAAAGGGATAGAATCCCTTCATCAAAAAATTATAATCCGAATAAAGTTCAACGAGTATGCCAGACGAGAGATGAAGATATACAATCACTTGTACCACACACCGAAGATACTTACGAAACCGGCAGCGCTTTTTTAGGCGAATAAACGGATTGCCATGTCTACAGAGGCACTGCCAAAAAACAGGTAAATCCGTTAATATATTAATCGACACAGGTGTGACAAACAAATATATTAGTTCTAAGTGCAACATAGTGCAACATAAAACCAGTTAAGGTAAAAACGCTTCACGGATGCTCTTTAACGAAAGCAAAAAAAATTATTACACTATTAGGCCACAATTTAGTATTTTTCGAAACTGAAGCCTTAGAAGAGTTCGATATGCTTCTTGGGGAACATGGTCTCAAAGCCATAAAAGCAGAAATTAACTTATTTGAGTATAAAATCACGTATAAATTTAAAAGAAAAGAAGAAATTAGCGAACAATTACACAGTCAATAATGACACAGATGAGGAAGGGAAAACCAAAAACGTATGGTAATAGATTTTCAAAAGCTTAATGCTCAGACTATAACCGACAGGTACCCTATCCCAGATGTAGCAATGACTATTCAAAATTTAGGAAAAGCAAAAGTCTTTACAACACTTGACTTAGAGTCAGGATTTCACCAAATCTTGATAAAAAAATCAGACAGAGAAAAGACTGCATTCAGTGTGAATGGAGCAAAATACGAATTTCTTAGAATGCCATTCGGCTTAAAGAACGCACCTTCTATATTTCAGCGATGTATAGATGATATTCTGCGCCCATATATTGGTAAGTTCGCTTACGTTTATATCGACGTCGTGCTTATATATTCTTCTTCGCCTGAAGAACACATGGAGCACATTCGAATAATAATAAACGCATTACATATTGCAAATATGAAAATTTCTGACGAGAAATCACATTTTTTCCAAGACTCAGTAGAATATCTTGGTCACGTAATCAAACACAACAAAATAACTGTAGATCCTAGTAAGATCCAAACAATAAAGGATTACCCAATACCTAAAAATTTAAAAGAATTAAGGTCATTTTTAGGACGAGCTAGTTATTATAGGAAATTTGTACAAAACTTCGCTTCAATAGTAAAACCCCTTACTACATTCTTACGCGGAGACAATGGCGGTGTAAACAAAAAGCAAAGCACAAAAGTATTAATTAATCTAGATAAACTAGCACTCGAAGCGATAGAGAAAATTAAAGATATGTTACAAGCACAAGTCGAATTATTTCAAGCAGATTTTAACAAGCCCTTCGAACTAACAACTGATGCAAGCAACTTTGCAATAGGAGCTGTACTTTCTCAGAATAAGAAACCTATTTCATTTATATCTAGAACCCTTAACCAAACCGAACAAAACTATAGCACAAACGAAAAAGAGCTTCTTGCGATCGTTTGGTCACTTCAAAAATTAAGAAATTACCTTTACGGTATAGCAGACTTAACCATTTACACGGACCACCAGTAACTCATTTTTTATATATCTGATAGAAATCCCAACACAAAATTGAAACGATGGAAAAATTTCATCGAAGAATATGGCGCTAAATTAGTATATAAACCAGGAAATCGAAACGTCGTGGCCGACGCATTGTCACGTCAACAGATTAATAATACTTCGAGTTGTTCACAACATTCAGCACAAAGTTCGCCAATCGAAAAATTGAAACGCGTGAAACAACCATTAAATGCATTTAAGAATCAAATAATTATTCACTATAACACAGATAACTTAGTGCAAATATCTTCACAAAATATTTTCTCATATGCACGACACACACTTTTCTATTCAACCAAGGACGAATTATTAGACAGATTAGAACAAATAATAAACCCAAGAGTAACAAATGCTATAAAAATAAAGGAAAAAACTGTATTCCACGTCGAAGATAATATCATTTCTTCTTTTCCAAATGTAAAAATTATAGTAGCTCAGAAAATGACAGAAGATTTGGAAAACATAGATAGCCAAAAAGAAATCGTAGTACTAGCACATAGACAAGCACACAGAAATTAAAAAAATATTGCTCAAGAAATACAGACAACGTATTTTTGGCCAACCATACGCACCATGTGTAAAAAAGAAGCACAAGACTGTGAAATCTGTCTTACAGACAAATACGAAAGAAGACCAAATAAACAACCAATCGGAGCAACACCGATTCCAAATCACGTTGGAGAACACATACACTTAGATTTATTTTATATGAAAGGAAACACATACATCACCACAACTGATAAGTACTCAAAATATTGCTATATACGAAAAATTCCAAATAAGAAAAACATACACAAATACATCGAAGAAATACTATCGCAAATCTATAAAAATGCTAGATTCATAATGACTGACAACGAAGCAGCATTATCAAGTATATGCGTAAAACAAGTTTATGAAAAACTACATATTGAGCACACGCTAACGCCAACATACCATTCAACAACAAACGTCTCAAGTGGAACGCACTCATAGCACGCTGATCGAACTCACTAGAGTCCTAGCTCAAGAACACAATTCTTCACCAGGAGACGAAATCTTTAATGCCGTTCGACAATACACAAAACAATACACTCAGTCATTGGAGAGAAACCCGAGGACGTGTTTTTTAACCGGGGAGCACATCCTGATATTAAAGAAAAAATCGAAATAAACCAACAGAAAATACTTCTATATCACAACAAAAATCGTAAGAATATCACATACCAAGCAGGGGACGTTATATACTCCAAAACGCACCGACACAATAAAAACGTAAAGAAATACTCAAAACACATTGTAAAGGAAGATAAAGGTAACACAATAATTACAAACAAAAATATTGTTATACATAAGGATAATATACGAGTACAAACATGCAAAGAATAATAATATTATTATATATATCCGTCGCATTCGGTAACAGACTAATAGACTTAAAAGACAAAAAATATATAATGATAGAGACTGACCCTGTATACGTTTTTCAGGACACAGCGTTCTTATACCATATGACAAACCTTTCTAGAATCTTGACACCCTACGAAAATATAGTACGATTTGCATATAATTTAGAACAAAACTCTGCAGAATATTTGCTGATAACTAAAATAGAAAATCTGAAGTCACAACTACTTCCTCGAATCTCCAGAACTAAACGTTCACTTAATTTTCTAGGATCAGCCCTCAAACTTATTACAGGAACACCTGACCACAATGACCTAATCGAAATCAAGACAGGATAAAGAAAATAGAAACACAAAGGAAAAAAATCTACGAATTATATGAAATAGAACTTCTCAAGCTCCGACAGAGACATATACAGTTTAAAACGAGGACGTTTTTTTTAAGAATGAGGAGAGTTAACATCTCTTATTTTAAGATAGTAATAACAAATCCATAAATTCAAATATAACTAAGATAGTAATAAAAGATGATAAATCCATAAACTCAAATATAACTATTCTAAGCTAGAGATAAGACAAACATCATAAATACAACTATTGTAACGATAAGACAAACATCATAAATACAACTATTGTAACGATATGAAACACATTCTTTCTTTTCTAACTTAATACAAATAATTCAAAACATGTTTTACTGATAAAAAAGGTACTAGTAACCTAAACAAAGAAAAACATATTTTGAGTTAGGACAAAGAAACATTAAACATAATTATTAATATAAATAGATGCTAAGAAAAACAGGATAGATAGTCTTAAGAATATATTTAATAAAGAAACGCACATTTTTTGGTGCAGAAAAAAGAAAATATATTTTTTTACTCATTTCCTATAATTAGAAATTAACTCGCTCGCCAATCGTATCAAATAAACAGCCAGTGACGACGGTCTTCACCGAGCGGTATGACAACAGTATTTTATTTACTGGCGGAATAAATCCAATTAACTTAATACCAAACTTTATTAATATTGAACCGATTTCAAAAACTTATTTAGTAACTTATTTTTAGTAATTACATCGATAGATAAAGAAAAAACATGCTTTGCATGGTATCTTTTCTCCGTACAGTCAGCGTTGCTCGAAAACGGGAAATTTTGTAACAAAAATTTAAGTGTTCGAGACTGTAAAAAATTGCACGCAGATTTTCATTATTTTTATAATCAACTATTTTATAACGATTGGTTTTCAGAAACTGCTAAGTTTTGTAGACATCCTGCAGAACAGCTTAATAGTAGAGGCAATTAATTACATATCCACTGATATACAATTTGTACCCTTTTTCATGACAACAGCTTTAAAAGATGCACACAATTATGATACCTCGCGCAAAAAATCTCTTGTTTTATTGTGCTCTTGTAATAAGTGCTTCTACTTTTTGTTAAATTTTAAAATAAAAACGAGGATCGTTCAAATATGGGACTACCTAAGGAAATAACAAAAAAGTATGGGCGCCCAAGTAAAAATTGTGGCGATATGCATTACAAGACTAAAAGAAAAAAACAATACGATATGCCTTATTCTTGTCCGGAAAGCCAAATAGAAGATTCCGCACGATTTCTATAGGTCCATTAAAAATAATATATGTCACATAGGTACATAAAGGGTCCTTACGTAGTTGTAGCAGATTTTATGTCGTTTTTTACAAGATTGACAACTTATTGTGTTGCAAAATTTGGTAACTCGTATATTTGTCTAAACTCCTTATCCAATAATAAAAGGTGATTTAATTTTTTTTGACGTTTGCTTTTTAAAAATTATAAATATTGCAAAAATTAAAAAGTTTATATATATATATATATATATATATATATATATATATATATATATATATATATATATATATATATATATATATATGAATCCATTGATTTATTTTTTTTTTTTGTAACGATTAATATTATAATCAGAAAATTTAAGCCGGTTGTATTTAACAACAACTTTTTTGTTAAATGATATATGTAAACTGTTAAATATACATTGTATAATTAATTTTTGGCTAACTGGCGGTTAATGCTTCAATTAGCTTTTAATTGTACATCGTGAAAAGGACCGTTAGTGATTAAGGTTTGTGTACAGAAATATTTGCATGTACATATGTAGTTAAATTTTAAGTCGAAATACGTTAGCAGCGCAAGAGGAAAGATGCAAAACAAAAGGTAATTTATTTTCCGATCGAATAATTCTAACTACACTATACCCATTTAATTACCCCTCACTTAAATGCCTTTCTCGTTTCTTTACCACGAGTTTGAAATCCCCGTTTTTTTTATAATCCATTTGTCAAGCAAAAGTTCTCGTTTAGTTACCATACGCTTTATTACCCCATTCGGCTAAGTCTTAAAATTTAAATTACCAAAATAAAAAACACTAAAATTTGTTTGCTTATTTGTCGTAGTACTATTTGAAAACAACACCGTAAGTAACGCAATCAAGTTAATGTGTTAATTACAAGTCAAATTTAAAGTTTTAACTGTGTTTTTTCTTTTCTTTTTGTTTGCGTGTCTCAATTGTTTGGAAGTAATAAAAGAAATATCTGTGCTTAATTCGGATTTTGAACCAAACAGGTTGGTTGTGGAGGTGGCAGAGAAGGGAAAATATAAAATTCTCAAAAATGTATGCAGCAAGCAATGAAAACGGTAATGCAGGCGCTGGAAATGTTTAAAAAGCAGCAAATTTTAATGAATTATTGAAAATTATGCCCCTGAAAATATATTTAATACTGATGAAAGTATAAAGTTCTGCCAAGTGGAACCCTGGCACGAAAAGTAGACCAGCTCAAAGGTAATAAACACCAAAAAAAAAAAAAAAAAAAAAAAAAACAACGTACACTATTATTTTTGTGTTAGAAAAAATCTATACAATTGGAAAATTTCAAAATCAGCGTTGTTTTAAAGAAAATAGAAATTTGCCAGTACCGTATTATTTTAATATAAATACGTGGATGACAAATTCGTTGTGGGTTCCAATTATAATTTTATAAAGAAATGATAACACAAAAAATCGCAGGTGATTTACAAAATATAAGTATACAATTTCTACCACCAAATAAAACGGCGCTACTTCAACCGCGCAACCATGGCATTATTCATTTCTTTAAATCATATTATCGGCAAATTATAATTAGAAAACAAATAAGACACCATAATTAACTATTTTCGTAAGGTAAGGAGCTAATATTACAGTTATGATAAAACAAAAAGATGATGTTCATGAATCCTTAATAAATGCAACACCAGTGACATATAATTTTAAAAAGTGTGTCAATTGTGATGGATTTGCTATTGATTAAAAACTAATGAACAAATTCTTGCCGAATTGTTTGTTGACAAGTCTGAAAACTTTTCTGAAGACGAGTTGTGACTGTAAAACAGCCCGTCATACCGAGTTTAAGAGCAGATTTTGTAGTCCTAGGTGTATTACGTCAGTATTTTACACGTAAAAACTATAATGCAAATGAAATCGAAAAGTTACAAATAATAAAAATCAAATAAGCAAAATGTCTCAAAGTAAAATAGCTGAATATTTCAAATTAGCTTCATATTATATAACATGGGTATATATAAGTTTGTATGTACAAACGTAAATACAAATAAAAGATTTTAATTCTCTTGTTCTTATTGTTTATTTTTATGCTTATTTAATGCTTATTTAAGGGAGAACCCTTGTTTTGTTTATATATGTGATATGAATTATTTTTTTTTTATAAAGTCCAGATTTACACTATGCAATTTTTGAGGCATTTTTTTCTCAGTTCTCTAATTAAGTTAAAGCGTTATGCGTTACTTAAAAATGAACATAAGCAACAGTAACATCCCCTCAAAATTCAAGCGATACCATAATGCTCCCCTAACATGGAACATGTGTTTTGCGAAAATTTTTTGGTGATCAAAATGTAAGTATAATTTATAAAAAAATTTTAATTACCGATTTTATTTATAAGGGGCAAACACAAAAAACCTCAGCAAGAAGCATAGCCAAAGAAGAAAGTTTAGAAAACCACGAAAAGTAGAACAAAGGAAAGATTAAACAATCATAAATCATCACTGCTTCTTACTTTATACATCAAAAACAATCATTTTTACTGAAAGTTTCATAGTTTCCAAGGGGAAAATTAACGCTGTTTTGTACCTACTCACTTTTCTCTAAAACGACTCAGCGGAAATTTTGCGCGGGTGTCGTATTTTATTCGTCGTTGTCTAATCTTGTGATCCCTAAAAACGCTCTTTTTTTAATTTATGTTTTATATTTAAAATTTATTTTTATAAATAGGCAATTATTTTAGGTATAAAAAATTTAATGCTTTGGATTATACTGAGTCCTGCCAAGTTTAAATTCACTAACATGTAGCCATAAACAATTAACCAGATACCACATGAAAAATTCAGTGTGCCAAAATTCCGTCTATACTTAGGGAGGAATAATAATACTTGCTTTTTTATATTACTAGCTTTTAGTAATTTTAAAATTAAAAATATAAAAAGCAATATACCTATATGTATATGTATATATAAATACAAGCTGTAAATATAGATGAATTGAATTGAACCTTTTCCTGATATAGCTGCGATTTGACATTTTATATATTCACAAAAATTTGCACAGATATAAAACAAAAATTATAAAATAGAATTGTGTGTTGTATAGAAAATAATCTGTGCCAAAAGTAAGGGTTGTAAGTCAACAACCACAACAAAGATATGTTTTTTTATTCTTATGAAATTAGGAGTTGAACTGTGGATATAAATGAATTAAATTTTTTTTTGGCTTAAGTTAATTTTTTTAATTTCTTAAAACATAAAAAAAAATTATAAAAAAAATTTATAAATATATGCGGACTTTTTTCAAAGAAAACAAGAAAAATTAGATAAATTACAAGAAATTGTTGATCTTAATCTTTGTGATTTAACTTACAATTTGATTTTAATTTACATTTTTAAATAATATTGTATATTAAATAATGAAGTTATATACACATTAAAATATATAATTATAATCACCGAAAAATATCACAAAAAATTTTATTTATTAAATAAAACAAATATCACAGAATTTTATTTTTAAACTATTGCTAGAGAATATTAAAAAATTTTATACACTAGAGCCGCAAATCGAAACGATGCAAAAAGTTTAACCATTTATAGCGACGCAAATCGGAAACAAAACGAAGCAAATCAAAATAAAAAGTCTGTACAGCGGGGTAATAACGACGCAACTTGAAATTGCAACGACGCTAATCGAATTTTTCTGGTTTTTAAAAAGCGACGCAAATCGAAACGACGCTAATCGGTACGACGCAAGTCGGGGCTCTAATGTATTACCAAATTGTATTTTTAATTTATTTATGATTATTGATTTATAGAAGAATCATTATTGTTAATAATAAAAGTTTTCGCTTGTATTTATTAAAAATATTGAAAAATGTTTTTAAGTAAAGAACTATGACTATTTTTTGGTTTAGGATAACGTTTGGTAATGGCCTTTACATACGTAACTCATAACCCATTAGGCATATGCACTCACCCGACAAGTATGATATATTTTGTAAGGACATCCGTCAACTATGCCAGACACTGCATTTTCCTGAATGAGTTTAAGGCACGAGAAGGGCGTATAACTATGGATGAAAAGACAATGTTCCTAAAGTTCTTTACCGGCAGAGTAGTTTGAAACACAGTTCCAATGGGTGTGATGGGCATTTAAGTCACCAAATATAAAAAAAGTGATTTTAGTGTTGTATACACTAGCTTATACGCAGAAGTAAAAATAACTGATCGTCTCATAATAAGAACTTTGAATAGAGGTGTTCTTAAAACTATGTTTTAAAATTTTTGGTAATAACTTATGTTCTATATTACTTTTCACCGCTATTAGTAAACCTCCTCCGTGAGTAAACCGGTCTTCTCTATATATTTATTTTGTAACCTCCAAGTTAAGTTTATGATGTGGTTTTAAAAATGTTTCGCTGAATAAAAGAATATCAATTTTTCTCCCATGGAGAAATAGCATGAGCTGAGAAGCTACTGAATCTGTCGTTACGCCTCGAGCATTCCAGTGCATAAAATTAATATTTTGGGTACCTGCTGAATTATATGGCATGTTTAAGCATCATACCCAATACTACTAGTTTGTCAAACTTGTTTTAACATTTTTTAACTGCATCAACAGCATCGAAAAACATTTCCAGTAACCTTTCGTATAAAAAATCATCGTCGTTGTTAACAAGGAAAACCCCTTTTGAAACTTCGGAGTACATTTTATATAGTTTTGAGCTTGTAACGATCAGATTTTTGCTGTTAAGCGCTGACGCATTTCAAAACACTCGTTGTGACAAGGGCACTTTGGGTCATCAGCTCTCTGGTTAACATTTCTAAGATTTCTTTTAGAGCAGTTATAACACTTGTAGACTACTCTACCATCTTCAGTGTTTTTGTTTAATCTGCAAGCAGAGAAATCGTGATTACCTGCACACGCCGCGCATACATTGACTCGGTTACAGTCTTTAGCACCGCGACCATTCATTAAACATTTGGCACATTGGGCCAGATATATTACAAAAAAAATCTTATGTTCATAATTTTACGTTTTGCCACATGTTGTCTCTCGAACTCGATTAAATACAACGCATCATTCTCATTAGATTGCTTGTAATTTCCTTAACACCAACACTTATATTGTGCCTCCTAACAAATTCACACCCAGTTATTTTAGTGGTTAATTGAGGTAGACCAAATTAAACCATCTTAAAAATTCTGCCGTCCCTTATTTCATGAGTGTAAAAGTAAAACTTAAGTACTTAAGAATATTTATCGCTTCTTCGCAGTGAGACAGCGAGTTCGGAATAATTTTTGTTCCAATCGTCATTCTTTTAAACGTATAATTAATCCAAATACAGCTGAGAAACTATGTGGGGAATTACCTATTATCGGTAGAACTTTCCCTTTTAATCTGTTGTTGCTCGTGGTAGGCTCATCGGATACTTGAGAAAATTTGTATTTGGGGCTATTGACCCAGTACTTTTTTCTTTTCTGATCAATCATAACCGAAAGAAAGTTAAAAAATTAAAAACAAGTTTTTTTAGGTTGATAAATTAAATTATATAAAATTTTTCGCACTAATAAGAATTCACACAATTGAGAATGGTAAAACTATTATGCCATATAGAATCAAATGCCTTTACATTATGAAAAAAAATAACTCCAATACTTTTGCGCTGACTTCAATAACTTTAATTACTTTATTCAGTTGATGAATGGTTGAGTGTTCCTTACGGAATCTAAGCTGTAAGGTTATTGTGTAAGAATTAGCATTTGTATTAAATTTTTCTACGCAAGTTTTTAAAATGACACCGTTTACACGCAGATCCAAAAGCGGTAAATTTTTTAATTTCAATGTATTGGTAAGCTTTCAAAGTTTTTTAAAGTCTTAGAAATAAATCTTGACCAAGACTCATTTCTATCCTGTTTATGTGAAAATCGATACGTGTGTTCAACTGCTTTAATTGGCATCTATAGTTCGGATCTTCACTTCTCTGTAATTTATGCTTGAATTTTATCTCTGCAGTATTAACATTTTAGATGTATTGGATATTTCTCTCTGTCATGGATTTTTTTGCCGAACTGGAATGAAATTAAATGCCCGTTTGACAAAAAACATAAAAAGTATAGTACCATACCAACATGGTCAAAATATTTGAAATGGATTTCAATGTGGCTGCTGTGGTCAAGGTGGTAAGCATGTCGACTGCAAATCTGGTTGACCAGGGTTAAAAAAAATGTTTTTCTGTTTAATGGGATAAATACATATTCAGAATTAACATTAAAACATGCAGCCGCCTTTGTCGATACTTCTTCATAGCGAAGTAAAATAGCTGATAAATTGGCTATACTTTCACCATCTGTTCTTTATAGTAAAATGTCTACTGAAGAAGGTTGAACAGGTAAAAAATTTTGAGTAAGCCTGGTGAATGAGTTTAAGTAATAAATATAATAGATAGCTAGAAGGCAATGTTCATAAAATACTTTACTAACAGAGTTGTTTGAAATACAGTCCCAATGGGCGTTAAAGTCACCAATTATAAAAAATTCATTTGAGATATTAGTTAGAAAATTTAAGACAGACATAAAGTTTCTAGTGTACGTTAGGTTATACGCAGACTGATTGTCTAATTATGAAAATTTGAACAGAAATTTTCTTAATGTCTACTTTGTATGGTTTGTAGCCTCCAAGCTGGAGTATATGATGCGGTTTTTTAAATGTTTCGTTGAGTATAAGAATATTAACAGAACTAGTTAGAGTTATAACATTTGTACAATACGCTTCCTTCTTGAGCGCTTTCGTTTAATGTGCAAACAGAAAAACCGTGATTACCTGCACACGCCTAGCATACGTTAACTCGTTTAAAGTTCTTAGTACCCTGACCGTACATTAAACATTTGGCACTTAGGTAGGGCCTTAATTTCCTCGAAATGGTATTTTCCAATAAACAGATATATTACGAAAATATCTAATTTTCATTATTTCACATTTTCAAACATGTTGTCTGTCGAACTCGATTAAATATCGTCTAATCTTCATTGAATTGTTTAGTTGTAATTTCCTTCACACTAACCAGGTTTATATTGCGCCACTTAATAAACTCATCCTCTATTATTTTTGCTCCAACAGACATTCCTTTAAACATATATTGCTCACCAATTAACCAAATACAGTGATAAACTATGTGTGAAATCTATTATTATCAGTGAAACTTTTTCTTCCATTGTAATTTTATCTTCGTCTTCATAGTCAAAAAAAAAATAAACAATAGTTTTTTAGTTATTAACTTAAATATAATTGTTGGATCTTCCAACAAGACAATGATCCCAAACATACAGCGAAAGTTGTGAGAGATTGCTGATTTATCATGCACCAAGGCAGTTGAAATCGCCTCCACAATCACCTGACCTAAGCACGATTGAGCACGTTTGGAATATTTTAAAGCGGAAAATCGCTTATGTTAGTGTTACCAACAGAGAAACGTTAAAAGAAGCATTAGAGAAGTGCTGGTCCGAAATTACTCCTGGCATGACCGAAAATCTTGTCGCTTCCATGCCGAGAAGTCTGCAGGTAGTGATTGATGCCTACGGTGGGTAAACAAAATATTAACGCTTTAAAAGTAAATCTTAAACTAACAATTTTTTGGAAGTCAAAAACGTTTTTCTGTTATGTATGAACACTTTTGTCCATCTTTATAATTTGTTTTTTCTGTATTTATCGTTATTTTTTGAGTTGAATGAAAATGTTGGTTTTTGTTTCATAATTTAAATGGAATTAAAAATATCTGGTACACAAAGTTATTTTTTTGCACTTTTTGTTTGGCGAATATATGAAATTTTCGGTATGTATGAAGACTTAAGTCCTTGACTGTATATCTAAAGAAAGAGGTGGCTAACAACACTTAAGTATCGTTAGCGGTTTACTAGTTGAAAAAATAAGGTTTTCCAACAAAGATGTAAAAAAGGTATTAAATGGGCACTAAAAGAAAAATTAAAAAACCGTAAAATATAAAGAATTTGTTCCTAAGCATTGCCGGCAACCTTACAACGTTAAAACATGTTGCAATAAATTTTAAGTTAAAATACATAAAAAGGATGAAAATCAACGTAAATATAAATATTAGAGCCACTAAGGGCCCCTCAAACATATTAATAGTGCATACATTTTTTTCACATTTATTTCTGAGTCATAAAATGATGAAATGAGCTTTATTTAATGTTGAGTGAGCCATTAAGGCCTTATGTGGACTGTAAAAATTATAAATACTTTTTATTTAAATGAAAAAAATGGGCCATTAAGGGCCTCTGTTTAATTTATTTTCTAAAAATTGAGTCATTAAGGACTCCTGTGGACTGTATAATTTATGCGATTTAAAACGGCGATAACCCGTCCGAAGATAGTGTATTGGGTTAATGGAAGACCAGGACTGGTGTGTATGCGCCCTTTCATAAATAATGGCATAGCTTCAGGTCCTAAGCCAAGGCTACACTGCCCGAATGATTGAAATTCAGGTCAGCTAGTTGAATACCCTGAAGGACTCAAAAGTTGAATCAACCACAGATACGGACAAAGTTTTTATATATCTTGCATCTGATGCAAACAAGCCGTTATGCTAAATTTTTGTGCGTATCATGAATCGACTCAATTTCTATTCGGCAATATTGCACACTTTCCACATTGAAAAGTGGTAATCGCAAGCTTTTGGCAAAGTCCTTGCAAATATAGCTATTTTGACAGCACGTATCTAACAAGGCCGAAGTGTAGGCGAAAACGAAACGGGATAACGTAGCGGTAAATGGGTATGAAGCGACACCGATTTTTGTTGTTTGGCATTCACTTTTGCCGATGAACTCACCCCACGTCTCCACTAGCCTCCAAATTGAACAAGACATACACATAACGCCGGCAGAACAGCGGTATTAATTTGTTCATGCTCTTGTATGTTGCGAAAACGATTCGATGTTCATGTTCTGTTTGATCATAATTTTCTGTTTGTCATCAGGGTTGTTTCAATGTTTTGATTAGGAAAGAGAGTGTTCGCAATGTTGATCAATAGATGGCGTTAGTTCGAAATAGAGAAATCATAATAAAAGTAACATTTGATAGCGAACATCATTGCTCAGACAAATGTTCGGCCATCCATTGATGCACATAAACGAAACATGAACATTGGGTGTCTACATTAGCCGAATTCATGAGCGACATGATGTTTTTACCAACTTGATGGCTACTGGAGACGTAGGGTTACGCTCATTAAGCAAAGAATTGTGAGCTTGTTTGCAAGTCTTGCAATTTTTGTCAACATGTCCGCTCGGCAAGCAGCGAAAACAAATCCTGTGTACCGCCACCATTCGAAGTCTGCGCTCCAGGCTCATGTCCCTAAACTTGTAGCAAAATCGCACAGGGTGCTTTTTACCACAAATCGGACATTTCGATCCTTTACGCTTTACGTTAGGATGTGGAATGGCATGGTTTAAATCTGCGTCATCGCCTCTTTATAGTCAAGTAGACTAACAAAAAAATGTATTTCGTTTTTTTTTTAATTTAAATAAACTGAGTAGTTTTGCACAGAATAAAATCGTGTAAACATATTTTGGCATCCCTTACGGGGAAATTCAATTTATGAAAAATAATTTTTTTTTCGCGCTACGAATAAAATGCAACATTGCGGAATCATCACGAACTTCAACATCGATAAGCAAGTTAACGAACTAGTCGATATACTTTTTTCGTTGACTGTTTGGAATGTTTAATAGTTTAATTTTGCTTTGTTGCTAAGTATATTATTTGTATTGAATAATTATTATTTCGAGTAATTGTAAGAAATTAAATTAATGAAAACCTTTACAGTACTCTTTAAAGTTGAAACTCCAATATACTCTCCAATTGTCTTTTTTACTCATTCGTATTATGCTCAGCCTAGTTATTATTTCGGGTAATTGTAAAAAATTATGTAAATGTAAGCCTTAACAGTACTCTTTAAGACTAAAGTTCATTCATATTCTCATTCATTAATATTCTCATACTTCATTCATAAAAATAGAATACTTATTCATTAATAATTTTTATCTTGAATGAAAACTTGGAAATAAAAAATAAAAAAATGTTAAATTCCTAAATAAATCTGTTTAAAGTTGGAAATTTTAAAAGTCAAAAAGGACATTTGGAAAAAAAATCAAAAAGAATAAGAAGCTGCTTAAATTATATATTACAAACTTTAATAAAAGGTAAAAAATAATAAAATTTAATAAAATTTCCATATAGTGAATCAAAATTATTTTAAATTTCAAAGAAAAAAATTTTTAACATGCAAACAAAATAACCATAAGATGAAATTAAAATTTTAAGGAGCTAATAATCGAATGTAAAATATTTAAAATTCTACATAGTAGAAAACAATATAAAAGTATTAAAAACAAAAAAATAAAAACTGCATATTTTCATAAGTAAAGCTCATTAACATAAACTCTTTTTAAAACAAAATTAATAAATAGAAAATTATTTAAGTGCTTTTCCAAAAACTAACAGAAAATTCAAGGTTAATAAATAAACGAATAAAAACAGAAAATAAAGGTCAACGGGACGATTGAAATGAAAAATAAGTCGAACTATAAAACTTAATTAAAATAAAAATACAATACAAAAAAATTAGGAATATTTTTGTAAACTAAGAACTTACTCTTATTTTAAATAAAATAAAATCAATTCAAAATAAAAGCTGTTTTACTTCACCTCGAAATAAGTGTTGATTATTAATTAGCGCCCAGCAAGGTAACCCATGCTTCGGATTTTTAAGAGTCTTACAACCGTAAATTGCTGATGCTTGATGAAAACTTCGATATATGTAAAAAATGATGACGGACTTCTATAATGTTGTAGAGGAAACCCTTAATCTAATTATTAATAAAACAATTATGAGCTATGGCGGATGCGTCTGCACACACAATTGGGGCTGTGTTTTCGCAAGGTGGTGGTCTGATAACAATGATCTCTAGAACCTTGTCTCAAGCAGAGGAAAGTTAAACGGTCAATGAGAGAGAGCTATTAGCTTTTGTCTGGGCTATAAAAAGTCTTCGAAACTACCTTTACGGTGCAAAAAAAAACTTAACGTATTTACAGACCATCAGCCTCTTATATTTGCAGTGTCAAAAACCGAAATTCAAAAATTAAAAGATGGAAAGCATTTGTCGAAGAATATGCACCAACGTATCCTTATAAACCTGGGAAAGATAATATTTACAAGATGTGAAGCACAATTACAACGACAAACTTAAGGCACAAAATACTTATTTTGGCTGCGTTGTATTTGAGAGTTTAACAAATTATGAATTGAAATGTGAACAAAGCGTTAATTGTTTATGCACAAATATTAAAATCGATAAAAACCTACGAGATTTTGGGAATTAGAAAATATAATTAAAGAATCTAGGAAAATTTTTACAAAAGATGATCAATTTTGCGAAAATTGGTTTGAATCAACAACAACACAAGACATTGCTGGCCATTATATTGTACGACTGTCAGTGAAAAAAAGCGTTGATTTAACACTACTTGAATCGAATAAACAAGACGGAAAAACGACTTAATCGTTACGAACAACTTTGCTCATTGTATCAAGATTTTCTTAAAGAGTATCACGAATTGACTCACATGGAGATTATCGATAAAAAAGAATGTGAACCAGAAAAGGTCTACTATTTGCCACATCATGGCTTAAAGACTCGAGCACTACTACGAAGCTACGGGTAGCCGTTCTTTAAACGACTGCTTGTATACAGGACCGAAGCTACAAAACGACTTGTGAGCCAAAGTTTTAAAATGGCGCAAACATAAAATTGCTTTTACTGATGACATTGCGAAGATGTACCGCCAAATATGGGATAATATGGAAGATATATCTCTATTGAGAATTTTATGGAAAAATGATTTTTCTGAACAGCCTATAGTCTATCGGTTGCTGACCGTAATTTACGGTACAAATTGCGCTCTGCAACTTGAAATCAAGGTGCTACAAGCCTTAGCTAAATGCGAAGAGGCTAATTATCCTATTACTGCGGCAACATTGTTGAGTGATTTTTAGATGGACGACATGCTATCCGGCGGAGATACGGAGGACGAAGTCACAAGAAAACGTATTGAATTACAAAAATTACTACATTCTGCGGGACTTAATTTAAGAAAATTTCATGATAATTCTTATAAGATTTTACAAAACGTCGATCCATCTGATCGTGATGAAGCCGACACATACAAATTAAACTCAAAGGGAGCAACAAAGGCTTTAGGTATCGTCTGGTTACCTGTAGCAGATGCATTTTGTTATAAAATATCTTTTGATTGTAGCGAGGAAAGAATTTTTTGCAACAGCTTTGGCTTATAGGGCTCGGATGGGACGGCCCATTGCCTAATGATTTACTACAGAAGTGGAGAGCGTTTCGCATTGAATTGCAATATGAGGAATTCCGCGTTGGATTATTGTGATACATATATTTGACGATTCTTCGAGCATTGCGGATGAAGTGACGTCGTTAGATAAAAGTAAAGCAATTTCGAAAAAACTACACCCCATAAAAGATTCTGATGATATTCTACGACTCAGCGGTCGTTTGATCAACGCTTATATAAGCATCAATGAAAGATGCCGAATCATATTGCCGAATACCAATGCGTTATCAAATTTAATCATTGCACAAGCACATAATAGGACGCTACATGGTAGTGTGCAAGTAACTTTGCAATATATACGTCAACAATATTGGCTTATAAATGGTAGAACATCAGTAAGATAATTTATCAGGGCCTATGTATGATGTTTTCGTCACTCATGTGAACCATCAACACAACTTATGGGGAGTCTGCCACCTAAGTGATGTAATGTAACAATGCCGTACACTGTGGCCACTGCGGCAATAAATCAATTTGGACCTGCTCTCCGATTTTGATGATTTTTGCACAGATGGTTAAAAACTATATTCATGCAAATATCTCCATTGGTTTTCTGTCCCGAGCAGCGCAAAATTGAAGTATGTGAACAAGTCTCAAATGTGATAGTTTTCTATGTCATATTCAAAAGCCTGTTACTTATAAACTATACACCGAATGTACCTTAAAAGTATTTTTTCAATTAAAATAGACATTAAGGATTATATGTAAACTAAAAAAAAAAGTTTAAATTAAAAAAAAAAAATTCTTTTGACAATATAGTTTAAACCAAAAATAAAAACATTTATGATTTTCCGTTAGACTTTTAGTTGTGTGCGAAGCAGTGCGACATATGGAGTCCTATACCAAATTAAAGATGAGAGTCTCAGCTAACAGACTAAAAAAAAAAATGCCCCAATTTGCCCGCCGCCGAAAAAACAATGAAAAACCAAAAAAATTACAGTAAAAAATATACGTTATGCAAAAACAACTGTGCATTCTTTCTTTCTTTGCTACTCGTACACGAAGCCGGTGCCAATTTGGAATCGAGAAATAGAATATTTCATTGCATGTGTACTATATAGAAAAAACTTAATTATGAGTCCCGATTACAAAAACAGTAATATCGGTATTATTGTTTTTTCTAGTACGTCGACATAATCTCATGTGTTCTTGACGTTCGGTTGGTAAATAAGTTATATAAGTTATATATATATATATATATATATATATATATATATATAATAAACAATGGAAAAGCTAAAACTATCTTTTAGCACGCTTTCGGAAATTGTTTTTCAATGTAAAAAGATATTGTTTCATACATTTTAAATTAATAATGGTTTATTTTTCAAAGGAATGTTATCAGAAGAAGCGCAGGAAGCGAGGAACAAAGATTATAGACGTTATAGGCTATATCACTCCCGCAAGACTGGGCGCTGTTCTACTAACGAAGACGTAATTAATCATTTGTTGATATCCTCCGACCCATACATCAATTCATTTAGAACGAAATTGAAGCTTTAAAAATTAGATTATAACGAAGATGTGAAAAAGTTGTTAATAAATAAAATAGAGTGAAACTGGCAACATTTTTTTATTGGAGTTGCATTAGGGGTGGGTGTTGCAGTAAGCGGATTTTCTTCATATTTTCAAAACAGCATTTAATAGATGTTATATGCATTTTTGCGAAAAATAAACATATTGCATATAAAGATATTGCATTTTTGAAATATCGTTTGTATGGGAGGTGGGCGTAAAAGTAAGCGGATTAAGTTCATATTTTCAGGAGGTCATTCTACAATTATAATATTAATTTTTTGAAAATTGAGTTAATATAATTAAAATCATGGAAGTTATGCTACATTTTCTATTTAAGTTGTATGGGAGGTGAGCGTAAAAGTGGGCGTATTTTTATAAAAAAAAAAACTGAAATTCTTAAAAAATTTAAAATAAATGTGTGCAAAATTTCATAAAGCTCCGCAACCTCCTTGATTTAAGACCATTAAATACACTACACAGCCACAGTGTGTGCCGTTTCTTTATACCGGGGTTGACTATGACGGACCCTTTCACATTCGCACGACTAAAGTCCGAGGCTATCAAAGCTATAAAGAGTATTTGGCATTGTTCATTTGTTTAGCTATACGAGCTATCCATCTGGAAGAGGTTAGCGACATGACAACGGCATCATTTATAGCAGCGTTAAAAATGTTTACTGCTGATGCACTTTTGAGATTTGAACTACAGGCGTTTAATGCTCAACTTGAAACAGTATCGAAAAATGGAATTCAGTGGCACTTTATTCCTCCAGCTTCCCCTAATTTTGGTGGCCTTTGGAAAGCAGGAGTGAAGAGAATAAAATATCATTTCAAAAGAACGGTTAATACTGCTACCTTTACTTTTGAAGGTTTTATACGCTACTAAAACAAATTAAGGCTTGTTTAAACTCACGGCCATTAACGATCGCAACAGATGAGCAAACCGACCTATGCCCAATAACACCAGCTCACTTTCTAATTGGACGAGCTCTCTTAACAGTTCCTGAGCCAAGTGTGTTAGACGCTAAACATAATTTTAATAATCGCTGGAAGCTTTTGCGACAAATGCAGCAGACGTTTTGGCGCAGATGGTCTGTTGAGTATTTGCAGCAATTGCAATTGTTTAAAGAAACAATAAGGTAGAACAGATTGTTCTTATAAAAGATGACAACGCTCCTCCAGCTCGATGGTTATTGGGTCGTATAAGTGCGCTGCATCCTGGTGCTGATGGTCTGGTACGAGTGGTCCCTGTCAAGACTGTAACTTCTAAATTAAAGCGTCCAGTAAGTAGCAGATCGCCATTACACATTGACGAGGTTAGCCTAGATGTGGAGAATGCCTGTGTAGCTGATTCTAAGGCCGACTTGGTTTCGACTGGTGGGCGGCAGGACAAACGATGTACTGAGTATTAGTATTGCCATTTCGCCTTCTTAGAAGACGAGGTGGGTGGTATGTTAGAAATTTATTAAATATGTGGAAGTACTATTATCAAAATCTGGACTTTTTTTCAAGTATATCATGAAACAAGAACGGAAGAGCAATTGCGTACGAATTGGCGTGCAAAACACGTTGTATTAATTGTAATAGTATAAAATTAAATTGAAATTGTATTTCTTTTTTATTAGTTTAAATAAACTGTATAGTTTTGCAAGGAACAAAATCGTGTAAACAATTGAAGATATTAAAAGTACTGGAGTTATCTTCCTTGATATTGAAAAAGTATTTGATTCTATCTGGCATGATGGTTTGTTGTTCAAACTTAGTAAAAATAGTAAATAATTGTTCATTTTGCCGTCTGTGTCGATAGGAATTATTCTAGTGAAAGGCAAATACTAGCAGGCTTACCACAATGGTCCGTTCATTCTCCCACACTATATTCATTATATACCTCGCATAAAAATCTTCGCAGAAATCATATGTTGCGGCAATATATTAAGCGCAATAGTTAAGAGAATGCTGCAGGCTCTGAACTCAAGCCAAAAATACTTCAATTAATGGAAAACTAAAGTTAACGATAACAAAGCACACTATCATATTTCCATACAATAAGTCGCCAAAACGCAATCCTTCACAAGCCTTGTATTCTCAAGGAAGTGTTATTTCTATTAGTGAAATTGTTAAATATTCAGGTATTATGGTGGACAAAAAACTTTTGATAAAACAACAAATTAAATATGTATGTGACAAGACAATTAAGTGTGGTAGCGCACAATATCCTTTACTAAATAGGAGGTCAAGGCTTAACCCAAAAAACAAGATTATTTTGTGCAAAATGTGTATCCGAACTGCAAAACTGCTTAGACTCACCTGAAGTAGCTTCAAATTATCAAGAATAAAAACTTAAAACTTACTGCATACTGCATACAAATTTTCAGCATAAAATAATTAGTTTATTTGTAAGGGACTTGACGCTGTCATTAAATGAAAAATGAAGATTGTCTAATTTTGAAACTATAGGAAATTTACTAAGCAATTACTAAGGTTCTTTTGAAAAGAAAAAATCTAAGCTGATGATTGGTTAAACAAATTTCATTATAAGATTTAAGTTTACATAAGGTTTTTTGTAATAAACTTTTCTTTAATTCTGTCTTTTTAAACGTTTCTTAAATTTAAGTAGTTTGTAGTTGTGATACTTTTAATAACCTCTCATACTAAATTACACTATATATTTAAAGGTGATGTTAAATAAAAAATATAATAATAAAAAAATAATGATCTAGTCGTGGGATAAATTATTGTGACGCTTTTGTACCGACTCATTTTCGGTGAAAATTAAAGTTTCATTAACATATAATACGATTTCGCATCTTCCTATTATTTGAGGTAACTCGTTAATATAAGAAATAAACAAGTAAGAGTGCTATATTCGGCTATGCCGATCCAATATACCCTTTACTTTTAATCAATAATGCAAATATTGGGGTGACAGAGAATTAAAAAATAAAAAAATAAAGAACCTTGCTTGTTACATCATAATATAAAAATTATTATATAATATTACATAAAAGTGACATCGGCTCTTAATGGGTAAGCATTTTAAAAAAAGTTTAGTATTTCCTTAAAGACCTCTTCAAAAACTTAAAAATGACACCTATATTGAAAATTTAAAAATTTCTAAGCCTCGTAACTCGTATTGCAAGTAAAAAAATTATAAATTTTTGGTAAAATTTTCGTAAAAAATTTTGGTAAAACATTAATCGTTTAGTGAAATTCCAATTGTTTTTGGGAATCTAGAGCTTTTTTAGTTGAATTTTCAGTTTTTAGTGAAAATTCCAATTTTTAATTTCAAAACTAATTTTTTAGCAAAGTTTAATATTTTTGGTGAAATTTTCTACATAAAATTGTACATAAAAATGCAATAGGCAATGAGTTAAGCATTTTTAAAAAATTTTAGTATTTCCTTAAAGATCTTTTTAAACCCTTCAAAATGGTGCCCATATTGACTTTTTAAAAAAATTAAAATTTCAGAGCCCCGTAATTTGGAAGATATGGGCCAGCGCCAATTTTTTCACTTGATGTTTTTTCTTATTTCCTAATTCTCTAACGCCCCATACATTTATTTTTTGGATTGGAGTTACTTTATTGTTCCAAAATGACATGAAAAAGAAAGAGGCAGGCGTGGTGTCTTGCCATGCATAAAAAGTCAGAATATATATACTTAATGGGGTCGGAAATGGGTATTGTAGAAATTACACATGGAATGACAAACCCTTTTTCCACATTTTGTGGTGAAGGGTATAAAAATGACTCAATAGTGTAACTGTATTTTTTTTTTTTTTTTGAATATGTGGTTTTTTAAAAAACTTTTAAATTTTTGAAAGTGGTTAGTCATATTTTGTGCATTTTCGGTTTTAAATTAAATTTAAGATTTTTTATAGCAAGAAAATTTTTTTGCAAAAATTCAAATTTTTCAACAAAAATTCCCATTAAATGGTAGTATAGAAATGCGTGGCATAACATTTGTTTGTGTTGGAATAATTGTAACAATTTTGATTTGAAGTAGACGTACCTTAAGATATAGCTAAATTATATAAAGCATCATTAAGATCCCCCATAGTCACCGTGTATGTTATTTCTACACCGGCAAAACTATCGTTCCTTAGGTCTTCTTCTGCCAGCCCACTTTTAGCTTCCGCACTTGATGACAATTATTCAAAAAGATTTACATATTTCTGCCAGTACTGTTTAAGTAACACTTTTCTGGCTTCCAAAAAACCTTTGCTTTGTTCACTTTTCACAGTTTTTGTGTATTTTTAGAAAATACGAGTACCTGAATAGACATTTTAACTTTTGTTAACATATTTAATTATTGCTCCTTTTTTGTTGTTTGCAAAATATAAAATTAACAGTCATACAAAATACAGAATGTAATATGCCGTTCACACTTATGTGTTTACAACGTGTTTAAGCGATATGTTTAAGTAACTAAACGCAAGCGTTCACACTGTAATTATAGTGTTTTAGTTTGGCATTTGGTCAGCTGTTTAAACAGATAGTACATATTAAAATAAGGCATCTAATTTTTAGATAAGTGATAAAAGCCTTATATTGGAGGTTATATAAACAATGAAGTAATAAAAGAAAAAAAAATGATTTATAATTGCAGACGTTGTGCCCTTAATAAAACTGTAATGGATTAGAGACTAGAGTTATGTCAGAAAAATAAATTTAATTATTATTAGCACCGCACAAACTTATTTTCGGAATTCAATTACCAAATGCTAAATGAAGAAGGGATTAAAACCTGGTTAGGGTATATCGACCAACATTTCACGTAATTTGCGACAAGTTGAGATGTTTGCAAAAAAAAAAAAAAAAAAACAAAAGCAATTTAGAACGACAATATTACTGGAAAAAAAGTTGGTATCCTCCTCCTCAGAGGATCCTAAAAAATACACCTTGTTTGTGTACGTGTACGTTTGCTAGAATTTTGCAAAAAATCTTGGAAATTATTGACGCCAAAAGATTTAAATCATTTGTCATCAAGCAATAATAAAATATAATAATTAAAATTTTTTAATTGCAATGTCTTTTAAAATATGTATGAATGTACTTACGTTGCTTACGCTTTTTGAAACGACGTTAAATTTTTAATTTGCCGCCATTAAAAATCCTATTCAGTGCTACGCCAAAATATAAAAGACAACTGAACACACTTCACGAAGTGTATGTCTTGCGACGAGCTTAAATCAAAAACACGTAATTTTTAAGTGTTTTGATAAACAAGTAAATGTATGGGAAAACATCTCAAAAACAACTTGTTTTGCATTAAACACCTAAAACTTGCTTAAACACATAAGTGTGAACGCCATATAATATAGGCCCCGATTATTGTTCACTACAGTTGTTATTTTAATGTTGCAAATTTTAAATTGTGATTATGGTTTACAACACTTATCGGTAGTGTTGTGTTTTTTAGTTGTCTATGATAATTAACAGCGATTATCGTTTACAACATGTGTTTGTGTGTGTTGTTAGACGCATCAAACTTTTACAACTGCTCATTAGCTGTTGTCCCATTATCGCGACAAGTTGAAAAATTTGAAAATGGAAAAAAATTTGTAAGTTTTAATTGTTTCTTTTCTTGGCATTTTTAACTATAATTAAAAATATTTCTTAGAAAAATAACAAATAGAAAACAGATGGAGAAACTTGTGGGTTTGATGAAAGTAAATCCAGATATTGGCCGGGAAAAACTGCATTTTTGAAGTAACAAAATACAGCTAAAAGATAAATGGGATCACTTCACCGTACAATTAAACAGCTTGGGACAGCCAATTAGAAGAACAAAAGAATGGCAAAGAGTTCGAATTACATGGGTTAATATATTTTTAGTATTAAGTAAATAAAATACTGTTGTCATACCTTTCGGTGAAGACCGTCGTAACTGGCTGTTTATTTGAGACGATTGGCGAGCGCTTTCGATGTAAAGACGTATTTCTCAAGCCGCGTTTTGATTAGTACTGGTTAGATAGTGTAAGGTGTTTGTCGCATAGATAGTGGTGGGTTCAGGTAGTTTTGTCAGTTAGGATGGTGTCTATTTAAAAATGGTATTATGCAGGTAGATTGCCTGACATCTGTCATGTTTATTATAGGTATATAATTTTAATATTTCAGTCCTTTATTATTGGGTAGTAATTGTGACCATCTGTGGGTGTTTTGCGTTTGTAAGTTTGTTTAAATAGTTTTAGTGGTGTAAAAATTGTGTCGGAGGTTGTAAAAATACTCGTATCTCCGTTAAACGTTCGTGTTTTATATATTTCGACGTTTTGTAGGATGTATTAACGTCATACAATCATCTATTTCCCTTGGCTCGTTTTCATGTGTGTTAAGGTGTATTGCGAAGTTAGTGTCTTCTCTTTTCCGTTTATATGATCGTATGTGTTCTGCGAACCTTGTTTTTAATGTTCGTCCAGTTTGTCCTATGTATGGTTGCAGGTGCAAGTAAGTCTGTATACTGCGCTGGTGTTAAATTTATCGGTTATATCTGTTGATGTCTTAAGATTGCTTCGTAGAGTGTTGCTCGTCTTTAATGCTGTCTGTAAACCTTCTTTCTGAAAAAGGTTAATTAATCTATATATTTCTGGTCCTGTGTAAGTAAAAATATATCACAAGTAAACTCAAGTGGATCTGCATTGGGCTTGCAAATGGAAGAAGATTCCGACGCTGCGGAACCAACAATTGACACTGAAGAGCTTTCACCGGTGGTAAGATGTACAACACAGCAATAACCAGCAAGCCGCAAGAGTCTAAAAAATAAAATAGAAGACGACCGTTTATCACTTCTTAGAATGCAAGCGAAAAATCAAGAGGAGCTCTTGCGAACACTGAAGCAAACTGAAAAAAATTCGTGCAAGAATTATAAAAAATAAAAAAATAAGAATTATAATAAATAAAAAAACTGTACGAGTTAAAAAAGAAAAAGGCTAATTTACAAATTCAGTTAATAAAAGCCAAACTCGAATTGACAAATATGCGAATGCAGCAGATGTGATTTACATACTATATATTTAATGTATATATTTATTTTTTTGATAGTTTTAAGAATCTATCACATGTGATTTATTAACTATTTAAACAAGTTTACTTTTTTGTGATATTTTTACTACATGACTATATGAATAAGTTTCCCTTTACTTTTGTTTTTTATTTGTATTAACTATTTCTGAAGTGAATTAAAAGCATTGAATGTAATTACAGAAATAAACAAATTTATTGATTTAAAATTGAAAGAATTAAATTATTTATAATTTGTCGTGCAGGCTGTTCAGAGTTTATTTCTGTTGCTGCTCCAACTTCTACCTCTGTATCCAACGGGAAAGGCACTTCTTCACGGTGATCGGTCTTAAAATGTTGGCTTAAATTATGCAATGCGCAACACGCATTTGTAATTTTTGTTGCTTTTTCGGGAGCATAGTGCAAACCCCTAGCAGATAGCAAGCACCGAAATCTGCTTTTAAGAACCCCAATTGTTCTTTCAATGGTTTTTCTTGCCTTCGCATGGACGTAATTAAAAAAGGTTCCAACAGATACCCAGCGTCACCTGAAGATTCAAATATATTTAGTTATAAAAACAGTCTAAAAAGCAACTGAATCTGTTACCTAAAATCCAAGTATTATCCTCCATATTTTGCTGTAAATGTTGTTTTAGCTCACTCGTATTCTACACGAAGGAGTCATGGTTTGAGCCAGGATATCGGGCATCTACAAAGCGGATATTCATTTCATAGTCGCACAACTATAGAAAGACATAATTAAAAATTTATAAATTTAATTAAAATTTACCATCCTAACAATCATGACATTTAGGCTGTAGTATCCTTTTCTATTCAAGTACAAATGCTGCAACTCCTTTCGTGGGGCTACAATTCGTACGTGTGTTCCATCTATGCAGCCAATAACACCCGGAAAACTTGTTCTTGAAAATAGGGACATTTTGTTCTCGTTTTTTTCATCTTCAGTAATTCTAGCACTTATCCACTTTTTACATACTTTTCTTTCAAAAAAGTTTATGATTTCGTCCAGAATGCAGCAAACAGTTGATTGCGACACCCCAATATTAAAATCAATGCCGCCACTTCTTTGGTAGCTTCCATCAGCAAAAAATCTAAGTGCGCAAGACAATTATAGAATCGGAGGAATAGCAGAACATCTTGTTGACGGTTTTAAGAAAATGTTTAGCTCTTGCAGCAAAAACAAAAACCCATCCTTGTTTATGCGAAAAAATTAATAAAGCTATAAAAATATACACATGTATGTATGAATATTGTTATAAGGACCGTTGATTTCAGAAAAAGTTTACTTACTCAGTGTTTGGTAGTTCCAATGGCTTGGAATTGTCACGAATTCTCTTCCGGATACGCGCCATATGTGCTGTTTTTCTGGTCTCATCATCATCAAAAACAAATCGACATTAATATCCATAACCCCGATTATTGCAAAAATATCAATTTTTAAACAAAATAGATTACAGTGCGCTTAGCTTTTAATTCGTTATTTATTTCACCTCTACAGTTTTTAATACGAAGGGATGTATTATAATGGAACTCAGTACTAACATTAAAACGCAACTCTGTGACATACACAACACTTAGATGTTGTACGTAGGAGAAGATAACAAACTCGGAGAATCGTCAAACTTTTTTTGCAGAGTTGTAAAAAAAGGAGCATTATTGTTGTTCAAAACAAAAATGTAAACAAAATTTGACAAAAAATAAGACCTTTTAGAAACGGTCACAGTTCGTCAATTTTTAATAGATTTTAAAATAAAAATTAGAAATGAAAAGCTCTAAGCTTGCAGAATCAGATTTTCAGGTTGTCACTTTCGCCATTTTAAAAATGAAGGAGCTACACTCAAAACATATAGTCATTAATTGTGATGGTTTTTTAGTTTTAAAAACAAAACTAAAAGCCGTGCATCATAGCGACTGACGCCAATCGATAGAGGCTTAAAGTATGAATCGATCGTGGTATATATCGTTTCTTGCAAGACTGTACGTAAAAAGTTATAAGCCAGCAAACTTTTAAATGGTAAAAAAAATCGCTCAAAAATATAAGTTAAGTTTCTCGCTTATATCTCGAAAACTATTCCGCGTGCACATATACTGCTATATACGATCGAAAGAGGATAAAAGTACGAATCGATCGTGGTATAGTTTGTTTTCTGAAAGACTGTACGAAAAAAGTTATTAAGCGGCAAACTTTTCAAATTTGAGAAAACCGCTGAAATTGATCATTTTAGTTTTTTGCTTATATCTCGGAAACTATTCCGCGTGCACATATACTGCTATATACGATCGAAAGAGGATAAATATACAAATCGATCGTGGTATAGTTTGTTTTTGGAAAGACTGTACGAAAAAAGTTTTTAAGCTGCAAACTTTTCAAAATTAAAAAAATCGCTGAAATTAATGATTTTAGTTTTTTGCTTATATCTCGGAAACTATTCCGCTTGCACATATACTGCTACATACGATCGAAAGAGGATAAAAATACGATTCGATCATGGTATAGTTTGTTTTCTGAAAGACTGTACGAAAAAAGTTATTAAGCGGCAAACTTTTCAAAATTAAAAAAATCGCTGAAATTAATAATTTTAGTTTTTTGCTTATATCTCGGACACTATTCCGCGTGCACACATACTGCTATATACGATCGAAAGAGGATAAATATACAAATCGATTGTGGTATAGTTTGTTTTCTGAAAGACTTTACGAAAAAAGTTATTAAAGGGCAAACTTTATAAATTTGAGAAAACCGCTGAAATTAATAATTTTAGTATTTTGCTTATATCTCGGAAACTATTCCGCGTGCACATATATCGGTATATACGATCGAAAGAGGATAAAAATACGAATCGATCGTGGTATAGTTTGTTTTCTGAAAGACTGTACGAAAAAAGTTATTAAGCGGCAAACTTTATAAATTTGAGAAAACCGCTGAAATTAATAAGTTTAGTTTTTTGCTTATATCTCGGAAACTGTTCCGCGTGCACATATACCGCTATAAACGAACGAAAGAGGATAAAACTGCGAATCGATCGTGGTATAGTTTGTTTTCTGAAAGACTGTACGAAAAAAGTTATTAAGCGGCAAACTTTATAAATTTGAGAAAACCGCTGAAATTAATAAGTTTAGTTTTTTGCTTATATCTCGGAAACTATTCCACGTGCACACATACTGCTATATACGATCGAAAGAGGAAAAAAATACGAATCGATCGTGGTATAGTTTGTTTTCTGAAAGACTGTACGAAAAAAGTTATTAAGCGGCAAACTTTTCAAAATTAAAAAAATCGCTGAAATTAATAATTTTAGTTTTTTGCTTATATCTCGGAAACTATTCCGCGTGCACACATACCGCTATATACGATCGAAAGAGGATAAAAATACGAATCGATCGTGGTATAGTTTTTTTTCTGAAAGACTGTACGAAAAAAGTTATTAAGCGGCAAACTTTTCAAAATTAAAAAAATTGCTGAAATTAATAATTTTTGTTTTTTGCTTATATCTCGGAAACTATTCCGCGTGCACATATACCGGTATATACGATCGAAAGAGGATAAAAATACAAATCGATCGTGGTATAGTTTGTTTTCTGAAAGACTGTACGAAAAAAGTTATTAAGCGGCAAACTTTTCAAAATTTAAAAAATCGCTGAAATTAATAATTTTAGTTTTTTGCTTATATATCGGAAACTATTCCGCGTGCACATATACCGCTATATACGATCAAAAGAGGATAAAAATACGAATCGATCGTGGTATAGTTTGTTTTCTGAAAGACTGTACGAAAAAAGTTATTAAGCGGCAAACTTTTCAAAATTAAAAAAATCGCTGAAATTAGTTTAGTTTTTCCATATACTTTAGAACAAATTTTGCATACAAAATTCATTTTAAAATAAACTTGTAATCAACATTAATTTGTATGCATAAGGAAGTATATATTAAGATTCTGATAGTAAAATTTAAAATCAAAATTAATTTTTAAGGCAGTATATGTTTGGTTTTTGATAGTAAGTAACAAAATAAAATCGATATCCCCTCAATTTAACATATGTACATATATAATAATACACTGCATATTAGAGTACATTATTAAAGATATATTAAGCCATATTAAAACAACAATTAAAATATATTTGAATTATTTGAAAATCAAATTCAATTTTAAAAATATTATAATTATGGTGAAATATTTTGTTTCAATTCCATTCATCCTATTTGCTTAGTCTGGCAGCACAACTTAGGTTTTCTTTGCGGACGAATAACGGAATTGGTTTAGGGTAAAAAAAATAAAAAATGGCTTAATCATTGTTGCCATTCCAGCTATATAAAAAATGTGTAATTTGTTTAATATCTAATCCGTGTGTAATATCCCTTTGTACTTCTAAATTAGTTTTAATCTCAATTGGTCGATAATAAAAACCTAGTTTCTAAAAAGTGTTAAACTAGTTGATTAATTCACTTTAGAATTTTTGGATATAAAAATGGGTTTTTAAAAATTTCACCTCAAGTAGTTAGCAAATGTTTCTAGACTATAAAATCAGTTAAAACCTATATTATTAAAAATAGTACTAACTATATTTTATTTTTTCTGTTTTTTATTAATCACAAGAGTTAAAATCGTTTATTGAAATTTCCTAAAAATCAAAATTTATAGAAATTATAGAGGATATAAATAATAGAATATAAATATACAAACTACAACAAAATTAATAATATATATATATATATATATATATATATATATATATATATATATATATATATATATATATATATATATATATATATGTATTATTAATTTTGTAGTTGTCGTTTTAATATATATAAAAAAAATCACATTTAACTTTTTTCAGATGTGTAATTAATGAGCCGGTCATTTAAAATTTAAAATATTTCATACGCAACACTATACTAAATGGATTTATTTTTGTAATCAAGGGAGGTTTTACAATACAAAAGGAAAGCGTGAGGTAAGTATGAAGATAAAATATTTTTGTTTTTTTATTGAATTTTCTTAAATATTTATTTTATTTCTTTGCAGGTTAATCCTTTGCATTTAATCCTGTAGAATATAATGGCAAAACGTTTTATCCTGGCCAGGGAAACAGGGTCTACTTAAACGTTTTATCCTGGCCAGGATAAAACGTTTTAACATTATATTCCACAGGGTCTACTTAAAGAAGTTGCGGATGGCTTACGAATTTATTTTGATTTCACAATAAATGATTAAGCCACTTCAACTAATTTCTGTGATACGAGGCACGTCTTATTGAGACCCACCAATGCAACACTGTTTGCTGATGTTCATCTTGTTGCTACAACACTAAATCAAGCTTCATCAACATGCGCTCCGGAAGACAGACTTGCCCTAGAAAGTCAAATAGTACTAGCTACGGCTGAACCCCTTTGTTTGGATCCTGATCCAAATATAGGCAGGCATGCTATTAATTCGCAACACGAAAAGCAACTGTTTAATACTCACGAATTGAGGCGACAAATGAAGAAATATACACAAATTTCAATTAATCGCAAGAGAAAATTAGAACAATTTACCCATAATTATGGCCTTGAATTGTTCGATTATCTAACACGGTTGCGAACAAGGCCAAGATCAAGCATGGCGTCTACTGCCGCAGCAGTCGCTGCGAATATATCATCAACCAACGGTGGAGTTAAACCGTTAGTCAGTGCCACGATGTTAACATCTTTTGCTTCAAAAGTACCTAAAAGACCTAGAGATGTTATAAGACCCATTCGCCCCCAAGGCTGGACTATCCGGCTAATCTTAAGGTGCCAGATCAATTAGTAAGTGTTGAAAAGTATGCAAAGACAAATGAAAGGCCCAGAGAGACAACTGATTGCCAACCACAACTAATAGAGGAATATATTTTGGAAACGGAGCGCGATAATAACGAGGGCCGCCGTGTCGTTTATCATATTAAATTATCTATTTTTCAAAGGCCATCAAATTCAGAGTACCTGGGCGAATTGTATGTTGATCGTGATTACAGAGAGAGAATACGAAATGGTGAATCTTGCCGTTTTCCCTTGGGTACACGTGTTTCTTAAACATTTACATACGTTGCAACGCCATCATTTAGTATGGAATGGTTAAATACTAAAACAGATGTTACAAATGCTGCTTCCACAATAACAACTGAAAGTGTGACTGAAACTAGCCATTCTACAACAGCCCCTAGTATCGCTAATTTTCCTGAAAATGCAAATAATAATTCTTTCACACCAGCAAATAGTTTAAATTTAACAACATTAAAACAAAAAGTGCAGTGGAAAGTTTAAAAAGAAAAAAAAGTTCATTTACATATTAAGTTTGCACTTCATGATATACATTTCTGTGGCATTTTGACAAAACATCTTAAGTCGAGATAAGATAGTAAAATTGTTATTAAAAAAAATGGGTGAAAAAATTATTTTTATTAAATAATAAAATAAACCAAACTTATAGAAAAATAACGTTTATAATACCAATTTTTAAAAACGTAAACAAAAATGTTTTTTGAATGAAATTCGTATGAATAACAACATTAATTTCAACTTTTCAAATCTGACTTAAGATGTTTTGTCAAAATGCCAGAGATTTATTCAACTCTAGAACGAGTATTATTGTTTTTTTTAATGTTTTATTTATTATAAAACGCAATTGATATAATTTTTATTTTAATTTATAATTTTTATGGTTGCTGACCACCCTATAACTGACAACGCACTAAGTGTAGTACCTCAATGGTAGTGTGGAAATCTACACATTTGTTATATCTTGTATATGTAAACATAAATATATTAAAAAAGATAACTTTGGATTTTTTGAAAATGGTCAAAAGCAATCGAAAGTTATCCTTAAAGGTAGGTACTGTTTTAATTGGTAACACCAATCAAAAACACATATTTTGGGTTGACGGAATGAAAAAAGAAAAAAATTAAGTTCTTTATACAATTTTACATAAAAATGCTATCAGCTCTTAACGGGTTAAGCACTTTTTAAATATTTTAGTATTTGCTGAAACATCTCTTCAAAAGCTTTAAAATTATAGGGTCTGTTCGCATCACTGCAATGCATATGATTATTCTGCACTGCCACTGCTAATCATAAAATAATTATGTATTTATACTCACCATACCATACCACAGACCAGAAACAAAACAGATTTAATTTATGCTTCTGTGATCATAAGTTTCTGTTTCATAAAAGCAATTATTTATTCAATTGTAATTAGAAATTAAATTGTAATTAACAATTTTAATAATTGGAAATAAAAATTTATATCCATTAGTTAAAACAATTACAATTCAAAACAAGTAAGAGTACTATATTCGGCTATGCCGAAACTTATTTATCCTACACCACATTTGTAAATCTAGTTTAATGAAGTAACATCAATCAAAAACACAAACATTGGGGTGACAGAATGAAAAAAGAAAAAATTTAAGTTCTTTATACAATTTTACATAAAAAGGCTATCAGCTCTTAACGGGTTAGGCATTTTTTAAATATTTTAGTATTTGCTAAAACATCTCTTCAAAAGCTTTAAAATTATAGGTTACAAGCAGATTGACAAACTTGGATATAATCTTTTTCAACAAGGGTATAAAAAATCATTAAATGGTAGTTAAACTCTTTCATTGTCATTGATTTAAACAATGCCAATAAAATTTTAATAGTAATAAAAAATATTACACTTTTTGTTTATAAGAAATTTATAAAAAAAAATGTATAAATAAAAAAGGATTTACATTTTTATAAACTACTGAGTGGTGTTATTAAAAATAATATTAAAAAATAAATTCTAGTATAAGTCATTTTTGGTTTGAGAAACTGCAAATCCACTAGCGTTTGAAGCGTTTGAGTCCGAACCAGGAGATGGAGCTGCTACTCCCACGACTATTGCATTAGGGGGACCTTGAGATGTGTTACCTAGGGAATCTCTTCGAAGGGCACTAGTTAAAACACGTTGCTGTTGTATGCCACTATTAAGAATTTTTATGCTTCCACCACTTGATCCCGTTCCACTTACCGTACTTAATGTATATCCTCCGAAATTTGTGCTATTTGTCATAATAGCAGGAGGAGATGCTAACTGTGATGCTAAAGCTGACATTGATACACGGACCGTTGTTTGTGGTTGTTGATCTTGATGTTGCTGATTTTGAGCGTGTTGTTGCTGGTGAGAGTGAAGTTGCTGCTGATGGTGGTGACTTTGATTAGTGGTGGATGATTAGATGACTGATTGAGATTCAACGCAATTAAATTACCAGCAGCATTTGTTCGAAAAGTTGCAGTTGTACCGCCACTTCCACCTCCATTACTGCTTACGATATTAATTTTTCTACCTGGATTAAGAAGATTTTGTAATACTTCACTTTGTTTACGTTGTGATTGATTTGGCACTGCTTGGGATTGTGTAGCTTGAACAAAATTATCAGTTGCAACAAGATTCGCAGTTTGTGACTGTTGTTGTGGATGAGATGTATGTTGAAGCAAAGTTACATTCTGTGGTTGATTTCCCTGTTGCTGCGTTTGTCCGGTAGATGTTGTAAATGTACCACTTGCTACTGGTGTACTTGTCATGGCAGCGGGAGCACAACAAACTTAAAATGGAAGCATTACTGGAATTTTTCAATGTTGTCACAGTAGTAAAGTGTTTGAAATAGAGGATGCTAAAAATGAATTCAAAATTAAACATTAAATTTCCATGTTAAAGGCTTAATACTTTTACTTACAATTTTGCTACTGTTGCTACCATTGATTTGCACTATTCATAATACTTGTAACAATAGCATTTATAGCAGGATTCCCCTGTAAAGTATTAGTTGAGCTGTTGGAACCTCCAGTACTTCCTGCGACTACATTCGTTGTATTAGTAGAGCTATTGACAGTGTTTTGTTTGTGAACTAAAAGCTGTTGTTGACTCGTGTTGGTGACAATTTGTGCTGCCTTTAAATGAGCAGTAATACAAATTATTTTAAACTGGTTTTCTATTCTTACCAAAATTGGAACATTTGAGTTAAGATGACTTCTGAGAGCAGAATTATGTGCTGATTGTAAAGTATTTATTTGATTGGATGTAATGACTGGAGTCTTTTGATGTTGATGTGATGATGCAGGCTGAATCGTTATACCAGCATGTTGCAGTGCCTGAGCCGTTTGTTGCTGGTGCAATGTTTGTGAGCTAGCAGCAGAATGTTGCTGTACAAGTACTAAGGAACCGTTGTTTAAGCTAAGTGGAGTTGTGGATGATCCATTGTTAACTGCTAAACCAGTTGCGGGTGTACCAGAACTGATTTGTTGCAGTTGTATATGAGGGGCATTTGAGATGCTGCTAGTTTCTGTTTTCACGTTGCTGGTGCTATTGTTCGAAGAAGTGGCAGTGAGGGTAGCATGATGTAATTGTACTGTTGCACCATTTGCATCTATAAATTGCGTTGTAGCTACTTGCTGCTGCATTTGTTGCTGCCTCAGCGCGTGCTGAACAGCAGCGACATTATTTCCAGCAACACTTACTATATTAATGTTTTTAGCAGCATGTTGCTGTTGTGCCGTTTGTGACTGACTTTGTGTCAAACTTGTGTTGAAACTTGAAATCAACATTAATTTGTATGCATAAGGAAGTATATATTACGAATCTGATAGTAAAATTTAAAATCAAAATTAATTTTTAAGGCAGTATATGTTTAGTTTTTGATAGTAAGTAACAAAATAAAATCGATATCCCCTCAATTTAAAATATGTAAATAATAATACACTGCATATTAGAGTATATTATTAAAGATATATTAAGCCATATTAAAACTACAATTAAAATATATTTGAATTATTTTAAAATCAAATTCAATTTTGAAAATATAATAACTAAAAAATTTTTGTAATTGTTACAAAAAATAATTTATTTGTAGGGTATGGTGAAATATTTTGTTTCAATTCCATTCATCCTATTTGCTTGGTCTGGCAGCATAACTTAGGTTTTCTTTGCGGACGAATAACGGAATTGGTTTAAGGTAAAAAACTAAAAAATAAAAAAATGGGAGAAAATAAAAACTGCCGCTTAATCAGTGTTGCCATTCAAGCTATATAAAAAATGTGTAATTTGTTTAATATCTAATCCGTGTGTAATATCCCTTTGTACTTCTAAATTAGTTTTAATCTCAATTGTGCGATAATAAAAACCTAGTTTCTAAAAAGTGTTAAACTAGTTGATCAATTCACTTTAGAATTTTCGGATATAAAAATAGGTTTTTAAAAATTTCACCTCACGTAGTTAGCATATGTTTCTAGACTATAAAATCAGTTAAAACCTATATTATTAAAAATAGTTCTAACAATATTTTATTTTTTTAAGTTTTCTGCTTTTTATTAATCACAAAAGTTAAAACCGTTTTTTGATTTTAAATTTTACTATCAGAATCGTAATATATACTTCCTTATGAAAAATTTGTTTTAAAGTATATGAAAAAACTAAACTAATTTTAGCGATTTTTTTTCAATTTAAAAAGTTTGCCGCTTAATAACTTTTTTCGTACAGTCTTTCAGAAAACAAACTATACCACGATCGATTTGTACTTTTATCCTCTTTCGGTCGTATGTAGCAGTATATGTGCACGCGGAATAGTTTCCAAAATATAAGCAAAAAACTAAAATTATTAATTTCAGCGATTTTTTTAATTTTGAAAAGTTTGCCGCTTAATAACTTTTTTCGTACATTCTTTCAGAAAACAAACTATACCACCATCGATTCGTATTTTTATCCTCTTTCGATCGTATATAGCAGTATATGTGCACGCAAAATAGTTTCCGAGATATAAGCAAAAAACTAAACTTATTAATTTCAGTGATTTTCTCAAATTAGAAAAGTTTGCCGCTTAGTAACTTTTTTCGTACAGTCTTTCAGAAAACAAATTATAGCACGATCGATTCGTATTTTTATCCTCTTTCGATCGTATATAGCGGTATATGTGCACGTGGAATAGTTTCCGAGATATAAGCAAAAAACTGAAATTATTAATTTCAGCGATTTTTTTAATTTTGAAAAGTTTGCCGCTTAATAACTTTTTTCGTACAGTCTTTCAGAAAACAAACTATACCACCATCGATTTGTATTTTTATCCTCTTTCGATCGTATACAGCAGTATATGTGCACGCAGAATAGTTTTCGAGATATAAGCAAAAAACTAAAATTATTAATTTCAGCGATTTTTTTAATTTTGAAAAGTTTGCCGCTTAATAACTTTTCTCGTACAGTCTTTCAGAAAACAAACTTTACCACGATCGATTTGTACTTTCATCCTCTTTTGATCGTATGTAGCGGTATATGTGCACGCGGAATAGTTTCCGAGATGTAAGCAAAAAACTAAACTTATTAATTTCAGCGATTTTCTCAAGTTTATAAAGTTTGCCGCTTAATAACTTTTTTCGTACAGTCTTTCAGAAAACAAACTATACCACGATCGATTTGTACCTTTATCCTCTTTCGATCGTATGTAGCGGTATATGTGCACGCGGAATAGTTTCCGAGATATAAGCAAAAAACTAAAATTATTAATTTCAGCGATCTTTTTAATTTTGAAAAGTTTGCCGCTTAATAACTTTTTTCGTACAGTCTTTCAGAAAACAAACTATACCACCATCGATTCGTATTTTTATTCTCTTTCGATCGTATATAGCAGTATATGTGCACGCAGAATAGTTTCCGAGATATAAGCAAAAAACTAAACTTATTAATTTCAGTGATTTTCTCAAATTTAAAAAGTTTGCCGCTTAATAACTTTTTTCGTACAGTCCTTCAGAAAACAAACTATACCACGATCGATTCTTATTTATGTATATGTGCACGCGGAATAGTTTCCGAGATATAAGCAAAAAACTAAAATTATTAATTTCAGCGATTTTCTCAAGCTTATAAAGTTTGGCGCTTAATAACTTTTTTCGTACAGTCTTTCAGAAAACAAACTATACCACGATCGATTTGTACTTTTATCCTCTTTCGATCGTATATAGCGGTATATGTGCACGCGGAATAGTTTCCGAGATATAAGCAAAAAACTAAACTTATTAATTTCAGCGATTTTCTTAAGTTTATAAAGTTTGCCGCTTAATAACTTTTTTCGTACAGTCTTTCAGAAAACAAACTATACCACGATCGATTCGTATTTTTATCCTCTTTCGATCGTATATAGCAGTATATGTGCACGCGGAATAGTTTTCGAGTTATGAATGAAAAACTACTGTAAATAGCTGGATGTGCACTACCTTTATTTCTTAATTATCAAAAGTGACAGTTGCAAAATTTGATTCTATGATCTGTAGGCTTTTAATTTTGTTTTTTTGTATTAAAATTAATAATAAATTAACGAATTGCGATCGAGTTGAAAAATGCTATTTTTTGTCTTAGTTTGTTTACATTTTTTTATGTATAACATGAAAGAACGTGGCACTAATACACCTACAAAAAAAAACAACAACATGTTCACACGCATAGGAAAAAGTACTTTCCATGCAACTCTGAAAAAGGTTTGCCAAAACAAAAAAAAGTTTGCCAAAAGTTTGTTATCTTCTCCTCGACAAAATAATTAAAGCCAAAACAACATCGGCGAGAAGAAAACAAACTTTTTGGCAAACTTTTTCTTTATTTTGGAAAAATTTTTTAAGTGTTGCATGGAGCGTACTTTTTCCATATACGTGTGAGCACGTTTTTTTTTTTTCTGAGAGTCTATGGGTACAACGTGCTCTATAAAAACAAATTATGAGCAACATTGTACATTATTTAACATTACTTTTCATAGTAATTTGTTAATGTTTTTTAAAATAAAAAATTGAATTAGATGCGTCTAAAGTGGCAAAATCAAATTTAACGGTTGTCACTTAATTGATTTTAATTATATATGGTAGACAAATTATTATTTAGTTAAAATCTCCTGATACACTTTTTTGCTAATAACTCCAAAACTATTTCGCGCGCATATATCCCACTACCCGGAATCAATAGAGGACAAAAATACGAACAAAACGTGATATAATTTATTTTTTCAAAAACTTTCTGAAAAAAGTGATTAAACAGCAAACTTTAGAAAATTAGAAAAAATCGTCTGTATATATTAAAATAGTATTTTGTGCATTACTCCAAAACGGTTTCGTGCGCACATATCCCACTACCCAGAATCAATAGAGGACAAAAATACGAACAAAACTTGATATTATTTATTTTCTAAAAAACTTTCTGAAAAAAGTTATTAACCAGCAAACTTTCGAGAAAAAATCGTCAAAATATATTAAACTAGTATTTTGTTCATTACTCCAAAACGGTTTCGCGCGCACATACCCCACTACCCGGAATCAATAGAAGACAAAAATACAAATAAAACGTGGTAAAAATTATTTTCTGAAAAACTTTCTGAAAAAGTTATTAAACAGCAAACTTTCGAAAATTAGAAAAAATCGTCTGTATATATTAAAATAGTATTTTGTTCATTACTCCAAAACGGTTTCGCGCGCACATATCCCACTACCCAGAATCAATAGAGGACAAAAAATACGAACAAAACGTGACATAATTTATTTTCTGAAAAACTTTCTGAAAAAAGTTATTAACCAGCAAACTTTCGAAAATTAGAAAAAATCGTAAAAATATATTAAACTAGTATTTTGTTCATTACTCCAAAACGGTTTTGAGGACACATATCCCACTACCCGGAATCAATAGAGGAAAAAAATACGAAAAAAACGTGATATAATTTACTTTCTGAAAAAAGTTATTAAATAGCAAACTTTCGAAAATTACGATAAACCGTAAGAATATATTATTCGTAACAGTTTAAGTTATGAATGCAAGTAATTAAGAAAATTGTTTTTGTTATTTATAAAGTATTTTTCCCCCTCTATCGATTGGTGTTAATCGGTTTGCTTTAGGATTTTTAGATTAATATTGATTAGACAGAAACCATTTTACGTAGAGAGTAAATAATTAAGGTGTAGCTCGCTTATTACAAAAATGTCGAAAATGACAACCGGAATTTTTGGTTCTACAGCCTTGTGGCTTTTTAATTCAGATTTTTAATAAAAAATCCATTAAAAATTGATGTTCTATGAGAGTTCTATGAAATTAAAAACTCAATTTTTTTGTCAAGGGTTGTTTACATTTGTTTAAGCATGTGTTTATGTTTTTTCTTTATTTTTCTGTATTCGCGTGAGCATGTTTTTTTGAGAGTGTGTATGTACAACGTGATCTATAAAAACAAATTATGAGTAAAAATGTACATTATTTAATGTTACAGTAATTTGTTTATGTTTTTTAGATTAAACAATTGAATTTAAATCATCTAAGATATTAAAATCAAATTTAAGGGTTGTCACTTTAATCATTTAATTAATATATAAGTTATATGGTAAACAAGTTCTTACTTAGTTAAAGCGTTCTAATACACTTATTTGTTAATAACTTCTAAACTATTTCGGGCGCACATAACCCACTACCCGGAATCGACAGAGGACAAAAGTGGGAATAAAATTTAATATAACTTATTTTCTGATAAACTTTCTGAAAAAAGTTATTAAACAAAAAACTTTCGAAAATTGGAAAAAATCGTCAAAATATATTAAACTAGTATTTTGTTCATTACTCCAAAACGGTTTCGCGCGCACATATCCCACTGCCCGGAATCGATAGAGGACGAACATGCTAGCAAAACGTGATATAATTTATTTTCTGAAAAACTTTCTGAAAAAAGGTATTAAGCAGCAAACTTTCGAAAATTAGAATTAGCGCGATATGTGCGCGCGAATTCGTTTTGGAGTAATGAACAAAATACTTATTTGATATATTTTAACGTGTTTTTTATAATTTTCCAAAGTTTGCTACCCTACAACTTTTTCCAGAAAGTTTTCTAGAAAACAGCCAAGACCATGTTTGATTCGTATTTTTGTCCTCTATCGATAGCAGGTAGCGCGATATGTGCGCACGAATTCGTTTTGGAGTAATGAACAAAATACTATTTTAATATATTTTAACGTGTTTTTTATAATTTTCCAAAGTTTGCTACCCTACAACTTTTTCCAGAAAGTTTTTTTGAAAACAACCAAGACCACCTTTGATTCGTATTTTTGTCCTCTATCGATTGCAGGTAACGCGATATGTGCGCGCGAATTCGTTTTGAAGTAATGAACAAAATACTAATTTAATATATTTTAACGTGTTTTTTATAATTTTCCAAAGTTTGCTACCCTACAACTTTTTCCAGAAAGTTTTTTAGAAAACAACCAAGACCACGTTTGATTCGAATTTTTGTCCTCTATCGATTGCAGGTAGCATTATATGTGCGGACGAATTCGTTTTGGAGTAATGAACAAAATGCTATTTTAATATATATTAACAAATATACAAATATTTAATATATTTTAACGTGTTTTTTATAATTTTCCAAAGTTTGCTATCCTACAACTTTTTCCAGAAAGTTTTTTAGAGAACAACCAAGACCACATTTGATTCGCACTTTTTTCTTCTATCGACTGTGGGTAGTGCGATATGTGCGCGCGAAATGGTTTTCGAGAAATTAATGGAAAGCTAATTTTATATATTTTACAATTTTTTTTCTAATTTTTCAAACTTTGTTTCCTTATAACTTTTTCCAGAAAGTTTTTTAGAAAAAATTGGAACCGCCTTTGATTCGTATTTTTAGTCTCTATCGATTGTTTGGATTTTATAACTAAAAAACCATTGCACTTAATGATTGAATGTCTTAGGTATAGCTCATTTATTTCTAAAATGTCGAAAGTGACAACCAAAAAATCAGATCCTACAAGCTTCAAGCTTCCTAATTCAATTTTTTATTTTACAATTCATTAAAATTTCGTTTCGATGTGAGGTTATGTTTGCAACCAACAAACATATAACAGTGCAATAATTCACCGGATTCTGTATTCTTGATACGTACGGTCTTGATACACACAGTCCAATAGTTTGCTTGTCGATGTTGAAGTGCGTGATGATTCCGCAATAACAGAAATGTTGCATTTTATTCGTAGCGCGAAAAAAATATTTTTTCATAAATTGTATTTCCCCGCAAGGGATGCCAAAATATGTTTACACGATTTTGTTCTGTGCAAAACTACTCAGTTTATTTAAATTTTAAAAAAAAGAAATACAATTTTTTTGATAGTCTACTTGACTATAAAGAGGCGATGGAACTAGCGATCCGGCACAAATTTGTGATGCTGCTGTAATTGATCCCTCCGTCAAGATGCCATCTACTGGTATTGAAGAGCCTTGTATACTGGCACCTTTTGTGCCAATTTCAAATGAGGGAACTATTCCCAGTAAACCCCAAAATAACCCAGTAATTGAAGAAATAGAGGTCCTCACTTTGAAGGCTATGGTTCAGGATGCAGATTTAAACCCTGCCTTTCCACATCCTAATGTAAAGCATGGAAGATCGAAATGTCCGATTTGTGGTAAAAAGCACCCTTTGCGATTTTGCTACAAGTTTAGGAACGTGAGCCTGGAGCGCAGGCTGTGAATGTTGGCGGTACATAGGATTTGTTTTCGCCACTTGCCGAGTGGACATGTTGACAAAAATTGCAAGAGTGCGACAACTTGCAAACAAGCTCACAATTGTTTGCTTCATGAGCATAACCCTACGTCTCCAGTAGCCATCAAGCTGGTCAGAACATCATGTCGCACATGAATTCGGCTAATGTAGACACTCAATGTTCATGTTTCGTTTATGTGCAACCATCGATGGCCAAACATTTATCTGAGCAATGAGGTTCGCTATCAAATGTTACTTTTATTATGATTTCTCTATTTTGAACTAACGCCATCTATTGTTCAACAATGCAAACACTCGCTTTCTTATTAAAAATATTAAAACGACAAACAGAAAATTACGATCAAACAGAACATGAACTTCGACACGTTTCCGCCACATACAAGAGCATGAACAAATTAATACCGTTGTTTTCTGGCGGCGTTATGTGCATGTCTTGTTCAATGTGAAGGCTAGTGTAGGGGTAAGACTTCATCGGCAAAAGTGAAGGCCAAAGAACTAAAATCGGTGTGGCTTCATACCTATTTACCGCTACGTCAGTCCGTTTCGTTTTCGCCTACACTTCAGTTAAATATGCGACAAGGTCGTTCGATGCTTCCGTTGAGTGCCTTGTTATAAATGTGCTGTCAAAATAGCTATATTTGCAAGGACTTTGCCGAAAGCTTGCGATTACCACTATTCATTGTGGAAAATGTGCAATATTGCCGAATAGAAGTTGAGTCGATTCAAGATACGTACAAAAATTTACCGTAACGGCTTGTTTGCATCAAATGCAAGGTATACAAACTTCGTCTGTATCTGTGGTTGACTCAATTTTTGACTCCTTTCAGGGTATTCAACTAGCTGACCCGAATTTCAATCATTCGGGCAGTGTGGCCTTGGTCTTAGGACCTGAAGCTATGCCAATGATTATGAAAGGCGGCATACACACCAGTCCTGGGCTTCGATTAACCCAATACACTATCTTCGGATGGTTTCTCGCCGTTTTAAATCGCATAAATTATACAGTCCACAGGAGTCCTTAATGACTCAATTTTTGGAAAATAAAATCAACAGGGGCCTTTATGGCCCATTTTTTATTTAAATAAAAAGTATTTATAATTTTTACAGTCCACAGAAGTCCTTAGTGGCTCAATTATTAAATCTTTCATCAGGAGTCCTTCATGGCTCATCCAACATTAAATAAAACTCATTTCATCAGGAGTCCTTCATGACACAGAAATAAATGTGAAAAAAAATTATCATTATTAAAATGTTTGAGGGTCCCTTACTGGCTCTAATATTTATACTTAGGTGATTTTCATCCCTTTTATGTATTTTAACTTAAAATTTATTGCAACATGTTTTAACGTTGTAAGGTGGCCGACGATGTTTAGGAACAAATTTTTTATATTTTTCGGTTTTTTAATTTTTTTTTTTAGGGCACATTTGATACTTTTTTACATCTTTCTTGGAAAACCTTCTGTTTTCAACTAGTAAACCGCTTACGGTACTTAAGTGTTGTTAGCCACCTCTTTCTTTAGATATACAGTCAAGGACGTAAGTCTTCATACATACCAAAAATTTCATATATTCGCCAAACAAAAAGTGCAAAAAATAACTTTGTGTACCAGACATATTTAATTCCAATTTAATTATGAAACTCAAAAAATAGCGAAAAATAGCGAAAAATATAAAAAACCAAATTTTAAAGATGGACAAAAGTGTTTATACATAATAGAAAAACGTTTTTGACTTTCAAAAAGTAGTTAGTTTAAGATTAATTTTTAAAGCGTTAATATTTGGTGGCCCACCGTAAGCATCAATCACTGCCTGCAGACGTTTCAGCATTAAAGCGACAAGATTTTCGGTCATGTCAGGACTAATTTCGGACCAGCACTTTTGTAATGCTTCTTTTAACGTTTCTCTGTTGGTAACACTAACATCACCGATTTTCCGCTTAAAAATTTCCCAAACGCGCTCAATCTGGCTGTGGTCCGGTGATTGTGCAGGCGATTTCAACTGCCTTGGTGTATGATAAATCAGCCAATCTCTTACAACAATCGCTGTATGTTTGGGATCATTGTCTTGTTGGAAGATCCAACCCTGGCCAAGAGCCAACATATCAACTAATGGCTGTAAATTGCATTCTAAAAGCTTTTCATAATAGTATCGGTCAATAATACCATCAATAAACACCAACCGAACAACTCCAGGTAAAGCAATGGCGCCCCAAACCATTACGTTGCCACCAATATGTTTCACTGTGGGCACAATATTCTTTCGCTCAAGGGCTGTATTATTTACGCCAAACTTTTCCACGCCCGTCATTTCCAAACAAGTTAATCCTGCTTTCATCCGTAAAAAATGCCTTTTTCCAAAAATCTACGCCTTTTTTAATGTGTGTTTATGCAAATTCAAGGCGAAGTCTTCGATTCTTTTCAGATATCAAAGGGTTTCTGCGGAGAACTCTGCTTACATACCCTTTAGCTCGTAACACTGTTTGAAACGTTTTTAGATGAACTTTCATATCCGTAATATTTTTGAACTTTACTGCTAGTTTAGCCCCTGATATCCTCGGATTTGTTGCCACTTCTCTTAAGATAAAACTGACATCTCGCCTAGAGAGCTTCTTCGGTCGTCCAGATCTTGGCTTATTCTTTACGGAACTAGTATTTTCGTACTTTGTGATTATGTATTGGACAATGGAAAAATGTATTTTAAAATTTTTGGTAATCTTGCGATAAGATTTTCCTGCTTTACGCTCTTGAACAATAAGATCTTTTACACCGAAGCCACTTTCTTTACGCTTACTCATCTTGACAATTGAAAACTATTTGAATACAAAAATACCAAAAAAATAGTTCAACAGATACGGGGGCTTATTTCGATTGCAAGAAACTAACCGTATTTTAATAATTACAGGTTGCAAATTATGATCAAAGCAAAAGAGACTACATTGTATGAACACTTTTGTCCATCTTTATAATTTGTTTTTTCTGTATTTATTGTTATTTTTTGAGTTGAATGAAAATGTTTGTTTTTGTTTCATGATTAAAATGGAATTAAATATGTGTGGTACACAAAATTTTTGTTTTCCAATTTTTGTTTGGCGAATATATGAAATTTTTGGTTTGTATGAAGACTTAAGTCCTTGACTGTATACCACACTTACCAAAATTATCCTCCCGACGACCGCAGGCCTGTTGTCAATGGAGCTTGATATTGGATGTAATGTAGTTCACAGTTAATTAAATTAAGAATTAGTATATAATTATAAGGATCATATTTATATTCAATAAGTATGTATGTGTGTTTGTGTGTGTATGTGTGTGATTGTATGCATTAATAAGTCTGCAAAATTAGCTTTATATTTTTAGGAGACATGAATATATATTTAAGAATATGTACATATGTGTGTATTAAAACTTTGTTGCAGCCGGGGTTGTTAATATGAAATTCCGGGTTTTATGAAAGATTCGTAATTTGAGATTTTATATTTATTGACGAGCCTGGCAAAATCTCCAGACTTGTAGACCCGAGATTAAAAAAAAATAGAAATTCTCACATAGAAAGGCTTGAGTAACTGAAAAAAATCATCGTCGTTGTTAACAAGGAAAACCCATTTTGAAACTTCGGAGTACAGTCTTTTGTTGCGAAAGCTGGAATCGCGAATATTTCCTTGACGTTCATAACTTAATAGCTATTTTAAGTTTGCATCATCAACGTTAAATTTTATATATTTTTGTCGCTTGTTAGACGATCAGATTTTTGCTGTTAAACGCTGGCACATTTCAAAACACTCCTTGCGACAAGGACACCTTAAGTCATCAGCTCTGTGGTTAGTTAGTTAGTTGGGAGTGGCAGCCTCTCGCGACGAAGCTCACTTGAGCACAATCGAATGGCCCGTTGTGATACCACAAAGAAGGTGGCGTGACTCCCTTTACCCAGACGAGAACCATGAGGATTCACGGATGAACTTCGCTATGTCCCCTATAGAGTGAGATGATAGCTCCGTAAGAGTTCCAAAAAAAAGAATAGCCCAGAATTCTTAGTCTTCTTCGAGCCAGGGATGGGCAGTGGCACAGGAGGTGCAGTACGGTCTCTTTCTCATCCTCCGAGCTACAGCTGCGACCGAAATCATTAAAAGGCAGACCAAGTCTTTCAGCATGCCTGCCGATTAGACAGTTTCTAGTAAGTACCGAGACCGTGATACTTATGGATTTTCTGTCCAGTCTGAGCAGCTGCCTAGTCCGCTTGAGGTCCAGTGTATTCCACAGTTGTCTGGAGACACAACAGGAACTTTCCTCTACCCATAATTTGCGAGCCAAATTTAGGTAGTGGGTCTTTATGGCCATTCACCGTTGCCAGAGAAATTCCAACGTCTGGTAGCGAGGAGATGTTAGGAAGCAATGTGCCCCGTTTAGCAAGATCATCGGCCTCACAGTTACCCTGGATATCCCTGTGACCAGATATCCAAAACAGGTCAATCTGTGATCGCTCCGATAAACTGTTCAGTAATGAGCGACAACTCAGGACTAGCTTAGATATACTGTATGCACCAGCAAGCGCCCTGATTGCCGCCTGACTGACCGAAAATATCCGAATGGCAAGACCAGAAAGATCGTCCCTAAGCGCTATTTCGGATGTTTTCAGAATGGCCATTACCTCGGCTTGAAAGACACTGCAGTAGTCTGGGAGTCTAAGGGAGAGTCTTAGTCCAAGACTATTGGAGAAGATTCCGCAACAGACTCTGTCGTCCAGTTTCGAACCATCGGAATATGGATCTGAAACCCGTGGTCCAGAGCCGGAGTAGAAGAGATGTAGTCCACCATTGATGGCAGTGGCACATCCCGATCGATAATCTTAGAGTGCCCTATATCCAGCCTGAGCCAGCGTGAGAGGGCATTAAGTCTGGCTGCACAGCATTTAGCCTGTTGCAATACCAGAAGTTTGGTGGGTAACCAGTGGAGAAGAGCATACAGAGCCTTTGTCGAAGTATTTCGAAGAGCCCCAGTAATCAAAATGGCGGCTGTTCTCCTGACTTTATCAAGAGGCTTTTGGTTGACCGTTCTCTCAAGAGCGGGCCACCAAAACACAGCACCATAGAGAATATTTGACTCTATAACTGCCTTTTTAGAGCCAGGAGATGATTCGAGGCTGAAGGCCCTATCTTGGTCCTAGAGCTCTCTGACAGAGATAGAGCGCGCAGGTCGCCTTCCGAGCTCTTTCGGCAATGTTTGCTTTCCATTGAAGTTTGGGGTCAAGTATCACCCCAAGGTATTTCAAACTTTTACTTACACTGAGCACAATGCCATTCAGCCTAGGTGCAACAAAAATCGGGATCTTGTATCTCCGTGTGAAGAGCATAACCTCCGTTTTGCCGGGGTTAACAGCAAGATCAAAATCGCAGCACCATTGAGACAGAACATTGAGCGAATAGTTCACCCGTTCTGTGAGTGTTGTCAGGTACTTCCCACAAACTGCGATAGCAATGTCATTAGCATAAGCTATCACCCTATTACCCGTTTGGTCCAGTCGCCGTAGCAGCGTGTTGACTGCCAGATTCCAGACGAGGGGAGACAATACGCCACATTGTGGACTGCCTCTTTTCACTACCCTTTCAACGTGATCATTTCTCAAAGTGGACGTGATGATACGTGTCTTCAGTAGTTGCGCAATGAATCCCACCAGATTTTCAAGATCGAGATCCAATGGCATTGGGGCAGACGTTATTGAAAGCTCCTTCTATGTCGAGAAACACTGCAAGCATAAATTCCTTATTTGAAAGGGACTTTTCAACATCGAATATTAACACGTGCAGCGCTGTTTCAACAGATTTCCCTTTCGTGTAGGCATGCTGCGAGCTAGAAATAAGCGCGGGATTTATGGAGTTCCTGACCTGAAGATCAAGAATCCTTTCCAACGTTTTGAGTAAGAAGGACGGCTTATGGGCCTAAGGTCGTTGGGTTCAATATGAGATGTCTTTCCCGCTTTAGGGATGAAAACAACTCGGGCTACACGCCAACCCATCGGCATGTAAGTATTTTTCAGGCAAGCATTGTAGATTAGCAATAGCCATGGTTTTATGAGGTCTATGCTATGTTGCAAGTCCGCTGGAATGATATTGTCACTTCCAGGAGACTTAAAGGCATCAAACAACATGATGGCCCACTCTATGTGAGCATTAGTCACCCGGAAAGTGGGTGGACAAACCGACGCGGAATTCACAGTCCCCATCGCTTCGTCAATCCCTTCACTACCAAGGAAGTGAGTATCAAGCAGCAGCTCCAAGGTATCGATTGCAGAGCCTGTCCATTGACCGTCCGGCTTCTGAATACTCTTAATAACTCTCGGGGACGTGCTAAGAATCCTGCGTAGCCACAGAAAGTTTTCCACGAGGCTCTTTTGGATCTTCGTATGGCATACTTAAACTCCCTCTGTTTATCCTTATACGGCAGCCAGTTTCCACTATTTTTGGCCCTATTAAAGAGTCTTCTACATTCCTTACGTAACTCTACAATCTCCGTATTCCACCAAGGGGGTTTCGGTTTACCCCTCTGTGGTTAACGTTTCTAAGATTTCTTTTAGAGCAGTTATAACACTTGTAGACTATTCTACCATCTTGAGTGTTTTTGTTTAATGTGCAAGCAGAGAAATCGTGATTACCTGCACACGCCACACATACATTGACTCGGTTACAGTTTTTAGCGCCGCGACCATACATTAAACATTTGGCACATTGGGCCAGATATATTACAAGAATATCTTATGTTCATAATTGTTCTTTTTGCCACATGTTGTCTTTCGAACTCGATTAAATACAACGCATCACTCTCATTAGATTGGTTGTAATTTCTTTAACACCAACCGGCTTTATATTGGGCCTCTTAACAAATTCATACCCACTTACTTGAGTTGTTAATCGAGGTAGACCAAATTAAACCATCTTAAAAATTCTGGCATCCCTTATTTCATGAGTGTAAAAGTAAAACTTAAGTACTTAAAAATCTTAATCGCTTCTTCGCAGTGAGGCAGCGAGTTCGGAATAATTTTTGTTCCAATCGTCATTCTTTTAAACGTATAATTAATCCAAATACAGCTGAGAAACTATGTGGGGAATTACCTATTATCGGTAGAACTTTCCCTTTTAATCTGTTGTTGCTCGTGGTAGGCTCATCGGATACTTGAGAAAATTTGTATTTGGGGCTATTGACCCAGTACTTTTTTCTTTTCTGATCAATCATAACCGAAAGAAAGTTAAAAAATTAAAAACAAGTTTTTTTAGGTTGATAAATTAAATTATATAAAATTTTTCGCACTAATAAGAATTCACACAATTGAGAATGGTAAAACTATTATGCCATATAGAATCAAATGCCTTTACATTATGAAAAAAAATAACTCCAATACTTTTGCGCTGACTTCAATAACTTTAATTACTTTATTCAGTTGATGAATGGTTGAGTGTTCCTTACGGAATCTAAGCTGTAAGGTTATTGTGTAAGAATTAGCATTTGTATTAAATTTTTCTACGCAAGTTTTTAAAATGACACCGTTTACACGCAGATCCAAAAGCGGTAAATTTTTTAATTTCAGTGTATTGGTAAGCTTTCAAAGTTTTTTAAAGTCTTAGAAATAAATCTTGACCAAGACTCATTTCTATCCTGTTTATGTGAAAATCGATACGTGTGTTCAACTGCTTTAATTGGCATCTATAGTTCGGATCTTCACTTCTCTGTAATTTATGCTTGAATTTTATCTCTGCAGTATTAACATTTTAGATGTATTGGATATTTCTCTCTGTCATGGATTTTTTTGCCGAACTGGAATGAAATTAAATGCCCGTTTGACAAAAAACATAAAAAGTATAGTACCATACCAACATGGTCAAAATATTTGAAATGGATTTCAATGTGGCTGCTGTGGTCAAGGTGGTAAGCATGTCGACTGCAAATCTGGTTGACCAGGGTTAAAAAAAATGTTTTTCTGTTTAATGGGATAAATACATATTCAGAATTAACATTAAAACATGCAGCCGCCTTTGTCGATACTTCTTCATAGCGAAGTAAAATAGCTGATAAATTGGCTATACTTTCACCATCTGTTCTTTATAGTAAAATGTCTACTGAAGAAGGTTGAACAGGTAAAAAATTTTGAGTAAGCCTGGTGAATGAGTTTAAGTAATAAATATAATAGATAGCTAGAAGGCAATGTTCATAAAATACTTTACTAACAGAGTTGTTTGAAATACAGTCCCAATGGGCGTTAAAGTCACCAATTATAAAAAATTCATTTGAGATATTAGTTAGAAAATTTAAGACAGACATAAAGTTTCTAGTGTACGTTAGGTTATACGCAGACTGATTGTCTAATTATGAAAATTTGAACAGAAATTTTCTTAATGTCTACTTTGTATGGTTTGTAGCCTCCAAGCTGGAGTATATGATGCGGTTTTTTAAATGTTTCGTTGAGTATAAGAATATTAACAGAACTAGTTAGAGTTATAACATTTGTACAATACGCTTCCTTCTTGAGCGCTTTCGTTTAATGTGCAAACAGAAAAACCGTGATTACCTGCACACGCCTAGCATACGTTAACTCGTTTAAAGTTCTTAGTACCCTGACCGTACATTAAACATTTGGCACTTAGGTAGGGCCTTAATTTCCTCGAAATGGTATTTTCCAATAAACAGATATATTACGAAAATATCTAATTTTCATTATTTCACATTTTCAAACATGTTGTCTGTCGAACTCGATTAAATATCGTCTAATCTTCATTGAATTGTTTAGTTGTAATTTCCTTCACACTAACCAGGTTTATATTGCGCCACTTAATAAACTCATCCTCTATTATTTTTGCTCCAACAGACATTCCTTTAAACATATATTGCTCACCAATTAACCAAATACAGTGATAAACTATGTGTGAAATCTATTATTATCAGTGAAACTTTTTCTTCCATTGTAATTTTATCTTCGTCTTCATAGTCAAAAAAAAAATAAACAATAGTTTTTTAGTTATTAACTTAAATATAATTGTTGGATCTTCCAACAAGACAATGATCCCAAACATACAGCGAAAGTTGTGAGAGATTGCTGATTTATCATGCACCAAGGCAGTTGAAATCGCCTCCACAATCACCTGACCTAAGCACGATTGAGCACGTTTGGAATATTTTAAAGCGGAAAATCGCTTATGTTAGTGTTACCAACAGAGAAACGTTAAAAGAAGCATTAGAGAAGTGCTGGTCCGAAATTACTCCTGGCATGACCGAAAATCTTGTCGCTTCCATGCCGAGAAGTCTGCAGGTAGTGATTGATGCCTACGGTGGGTAAACAAAATATTAACGCTTTAAAAGTAAATCTTAAACTAACAATTTTTTGGAAGTCAAAAACGTTTTTCTGTTATGTATGAACACTTTTGTCCATCTTTATAATTTGTTTTTTCTGTATTTATCGTTATTTTTTGAGTTGAATGAAAATGTTGGTTTTTGTTTCATAATTTAAATGGAATTAAAAATATCTGGTACACAAAGTTATTTTTTTGCACTTTTTGTTTGGCGAATATATGAAATTTTCGGTATGTATGAAGACTTAAGTCCTTGACTGTATATCTAAAGAAAGAGGTGGCTAACAACACTTAAGTATCGTTAGCGGTTTACTAGTTGAAAAAATAAGGTTTTCCAACAAAGATGTAAAAAAGGTATTAAATGGGCACTAAAAGAAAAATTAAAAAACCGTAAAATATAAAGAATTTGTTCCTAAGCATTGCCGGCAACCTTACAACGTTAAAACATGTTGCAATAAATTTTAAGTTAAAATACATAAAAAGGATGAAAATCAACGTAAATATAAATATTAGAGCCACTAAGGGCCCCTCAAACATATTAATAGTGCATACATTTTTTTCACATTTATTTCTGAGTCATAAAATGATGAAATGAGCTTTATTTAATGTTGAGTGAGCCATTAAGGCCTTATGTGGACTGTAAAAATTATAAATACTTTTTATTTAAATGAAAAAAATGGGCCATTAAGGGCCTCTGTTTAATTTATTTTCTAAAAATTGAGTCATTAAGGACTCCTGTGGACTGTATAATTTATGCGATTTAAAACGGCGATAACCCGTCCGAAGATAGTGTATTGGGTTAATGGAAGACCAGGACTGGTGTGTATGCGCCCTTTCATAAATAATGGCATAGCTTCAGGTCCTAAGCCAAGGCTACACTGCCCGAATGATTGAAATTCAGGTCAGCTAGTTGAATACCCTGAAGGACTCAAAAGTTGAATCAACCACAGATACGGACAAAGTTTTTATATATCTTGCATCTGATGCAAACAAGCCGTTATGCTAAATTTTTGTGCGTATCATGAATCGACTCAATTTCTATTCGGCAATATTGCACACTTTCCACATTGAAAAGTGGTAATCGCAAGCTTTTGGCAAAGTCCTTGCAAATATAGCTATTTTGACAGCACGTATCTAACAAGGCCGAAGTGTAGGCGAAAACGAAACGGGATAACGTAGCGGTAAATGGGTATGAAGCGACACCGATTTTTGTTGTTTGGCATTCACTTTTGCCGATGAACTCACCCCACGTCTCCACTAGCCTCCAAATTGAACAAGACATACACATAACGCCGGCAGAACAGCGGTATTAATTTGTTCATGCTCTTGTATGTTGCGAAAACGATTCGATGTTCATGTTCTGTTTGATCATAATTTTCTGTTTGTCATCAGGGTTGTTTCAATGTTTTGATTAGGAAAGAGAGTGTTCGCAATGTTGATCAATAGATGGCGTTAGTTCGAAATAGAGAAATCATAATAAAAGTAACATTTGATAGCGAACATCATTGCTCAGACAAATGTTCGGCCATCCATTGATGCACATAAACGAAACATGAACATTGGGTGTCTACATTAGCCGAATTCATGAGCGACATGATGTTTTTACCAACTTGATGGCTACTGGAGACGTAGGGTTACGCTCATTAAGCAAAGAATTGTGAGCTTGTTTGCAAGTCTTGCAATTTTTGTCAACATGTCCGCTCGGCAAGCAGCGAAAACAAATCCTGTGTACCGCCACCATTCGAAGTCTGCGCTCCAGGCTCATGTCCCTAAACTTGTAGCAAAATCGCACAGGGTGCTTTTTACCACAAATCGGACATTTCGATCCTTTACGCTTTACGTTAGGATGTGGAATGGCATGGTTTAAATCTGCGTCATCGCCTCTTTATAGTCAAGTAGACTAACAAAAAAATGTATTTCGTTTTTTTTTTAATTTAAATAAACTGAGTAGTTTTGCACAGAATAAAATCGTGTAAACATATTTTGGCATCCCTTACGGGGAAATTCAATTTATGAAAAATAATTTTTTTTTCGCGCTACGAATAAAATGCAACATTGCGGAATCATCACGAACTTCAACATCGATAAGCAAGTTAACGAACTAGTCGATATACTTTTTTCGTTGACTGTTTGGAATGTTTAATAGTTTAATTTTGCTTTGTTGCTAAGTATATTATTTGTATTGAATAATTATTATTTCGAGTAATTGTAAGAAATTAAATTAATGAAAACCTTTACAGTACTCTTTAAAGTTGAAACTCCAATATACTCTCCAATTGTCTTTTTTACTCATTCGTATTATGCTCAGCCTAGTTATTATTTCGGGTAATTGTAAAAAATTATGTAAATGTAAGCCTTAACAGTACTCTTTAAGACTAAAGTTCATTCATATTCTCATTCATTAATATTCTCATACTTCATTCATAAAAATAGAATACTTATTCATTAATAATTTTTATCTTGAATGAAAACTTGGAAATAAAAAATAAAAAAATGTTAAATTCCTAAATAAATCTGTTTAAAGTTGGAAATTTTAAAAGTCAAAAAGGACATTTGGAAAAAAAATCAAAAAGAATAAGAAGCTGCTTAAATTATATATTACAAACTTTAATAAAAGGTAAAAAATAATAAAATTTAATAAAATTTCCATATAGTGAATCAAAATTATTTTAAATTTCAAAGAAAAAAATTTTTAACATGCAAACAAAATAACCATAAGATGAAATTAAAATTTTAAGGAGCTAATAATCGAATGTAAAATATTTAAAATTCTACATAGTAGAAAACAATATAAAAGTATTAAAAACAAAAAAATAAAAACTGCATATTTTCATAAGTAAAGCTCATTAACATAAACTCTTTTTAAAACAAAATTAATAAATAGAAAATTATTTAAGTGCTTTTCCAAAAACTAACAGAAAATTCAAGGTTAATAAATAAACGAATAAAAACAGAAAATAAAGGTCAACGGGACGATTGAAATGAAAAATAAGTCGAACTATAAAACTTAATTAAAATAAAAATACAATACAAAAAAATTAGGAATATTTTTGTAAACTAAGAACTTACTCTTATTTTAAATAAAATAAAATCAATTCAAAATAAAAGCTGTTTTACTTCACCTCGAAATAAGTGTTGATTATTAATTAGCGCCCAGCAAGGTAACCCATGCTTCGGATTTTTAAGAGTCTTACAACCGTAAATTGCTGATGCTTGATGAAAACTTCGATATATGTAAAAAATGATGACGGACTTCTATAATGTTGTAGAGGAAACCCTTAATCTAATTATTAATAAAACAATTATGAGCTATGGCGGATGCGTCTGCACACACAATTGGGGCTGTGTTTTCGCAAGGTGGTGGTCTGATAACAATGATCTCTAGAACCTTGTCTCAAGCAGAGGAAAGTTAAACGGTCAATGAGAGAGAGCTATTAGCTTTTGTCTGGGCTATAAAAAGTCTTCGAAACTACCTTTACGGTGCAAAAAAAAACTTAACGTATTTACAGACCATCAGCCTCTTATATTTGCAGTGTCAAAAACCGAAATTCAAAAATTAAAAGATGGAAAGCATTTGTCGAAGAATATGCACCAACGTATCCTTATAAACCTGGGAAAGATAATATTTACAAGATGTGAAGCACAATTACAACGACAAACTTAAGGCACAAAATACTTATTTTGGCTGCGTTGTATTGTATTAATTATAATTAATCCAAATAAAGCTGGGAAACTATGTGGGAAATTTACTATTATCGGTAGAACTTTCCCTTTTATTGATATTTCTTCGTCCTCGGATAACAAACGAAATCTGTTGTTGCTCGTGGTACTTAAGAAAATTTGTATTTGGGGCTATTGCCGCAGTACTTTTTTCTTTTCTGATCAATCATAGCCGAAAGAAAGTTAAAAAATTAAAAACAAGTTTTTTTAGGTTGATAAGTTAAATTATATAAAATTTTCGCACTAATAAGAACTCACACAAATGAGAATGGTAAAACTATTATGCCATATAGAATCAAATGCGATTACAATATGAAGAAAGATAACTCCAATAATTTTGCGCTGGCTTCAATGACTTTAATTACTCTATTCAGTTGATGAATGGTTGAGTGAGGAATCTAAACTGTAAGAATATTGTGTGAGAATTAGCAATTGCATTAGCTTTTTCTACAAATGTTTTTAAAATGACACCGTTTACACGCAGATCAAAAAGCGGTAAATTTTTTAATTTCAGTGTATTGGTAAGCTTTCAAAATTTTTTAAAGTTTTAAGAATAAATCTTGACCAAGACTCATTTCTATCCTGTTTATGTGAAAATCGATACGTGTGTTCAACTGCTTTAATTGGCATCTATAGTTCGGATCTTCACTTCTCTGTAATTTATGCTTGAATCTTATCTTTGCACTATTAACATTTTAGATGTCTTGGATATTTCTCTCTGTCATGGATTTTTTTGCCGAACTGGAACGAAATTAAATGCCTGTTTGGCAATAGAATATAAAAAGTTTAGTACCATACCAACATGGTCAAAATATTTGGAATGGATTCCAATTTGGCTGCTGTGGTCAAGGTGGTAAGCACGTTGACTACAAATCTGGTTGGCCAGGGTTCAACCCCTGCGACAACCAAAAAAATAAAAATATTTTTTCTGTATAATGGTATAAATACATATTCAGAATTAACATTAAAACATGCAGCCTCCTACGTCGATATTCTTTATAGCATATTCGCCGGCAAAGTAAAATAGCTAAGAAATTGGCAATACTTTCACCATCTTTTCTCTCCTCTATTCCTTTTCTAAAAAATGTAGCACGGGTACACACTAATTAAATAGGCATTGTAGCGTGAAGTGCTACTTCTCTTCTAAAAATGATGCGGTTTTTTAAATGTTTCGTTGAGTATAAGAATATTAACAGAACTAGTTAGAGTTATAACATTTGTACAATACGCTTCCTTCTTGAGTGCTTTCATTTAATGTGCAAACAGAAAAATCGTGATTACCTGCACACGCCTAGCATACGTTAACTCGTTTAAAGTTCTTAGTACACTGACCGTACATTAAACATTTGGCACTTGGGTAGAGCCCTAATTTCCTCGAAATGGTATTTTCCAATAAACAGATATATTACGAAAATATCTAGTTTTCATTATTTCACATTTTCAAACATGTTATCTGTCGAACTCGATTAAATATCGTGTAATCTTCTTTGTATTGTTTGTGTTGGCTTCGAGAAGCAAAGTTAAATGAAACGCAACTTTTAAGAGCGACAAATAGAATAATCTTTATTTTATTAAGAACTTCATTTATTGTAGAACACAATTTAAATTTTATTATTTTTAATTTTTATTCCGTATTTGTACGCTTTAAAACAATTTGTGTTTCACTCGCCCGTTTCTCTTATTAAAAAGCCCTGAATAATGGAAGAAATTCCTTTATAAAGCAAATGAAAATAATTTTAAAAACCGCTATTAAGCAATTGGGCAACGAGAAAGAGGAGCAAAGCAAGCATACATACATGTAAATATGTACAAATATATAATATTATTAAGTAAACATGAAGTAAATAGAAACAGTAAAGATTTTTTAAAAGTATTAGGGTGGAGGCGGTAACATTCCCCCCTTCGTAAGCGAATTGTGGGGCCATGAGCTTGCAATCCTAAATGTTACCGACGTCTAGAACAGCTATCTTAGTCACGGGCCTATCCAATGTGCTTGTATTGGTTTTGACTTTAACCCGCCGAACTTGGCCATCATTAGCAGTAGTTGTCTCGATAATGACACCCTTGGGCCAACAATTTCTGGGAAGTGTATCGTCCACAATAACGACTATATCACCGACGGATGGGGGTTTTACCTTCTCGAACCACTTGCTACGGCGGACTAAAATCGGACCGTACTCACGAACCCATCTGCTCCAGAAGTGATTGGCAAATTTTTGCGTCTGGTGCCATCGCTGACGGAGATCATAATTGGTTTCACATAGGGGCTTGTGCCTATCAGCAGAGCCAAGTAGAACATGGTTTGGTGTTAATGCGTCGTCTTCAGTTGAATCGAGAGCCACAAATGTTAAAGGACGGGAATTTATTATGAACTCGATTTCGCACAAGGCGCTTCTTAAGGTCTCATCATTAAATTTGAAAGCAGGACACATGGCGTAGAGGATTGTTTTCACTGTACGTACTAGCCTTTTCCAAGCACCACCCATGTGTGGGGCCGCAGGTGGATTAAACCTCCATTTGATTTCGTGATGTTTTGTGAAGACTTGATGTAAGTCGATGTTTTGCTTTTTCTCTCGTAGGACCCTTTCGACTGATTTGAAGTTAGTACCGTTGTCGGAGTATATCTACTTCGGGGAACCACGTCGACTTATAAAATTTTGAATGCACATGATACACGAGCTGGTATCTAGGCTGTGGGCGACTTCAATATGTATAGCGCGAACTGTCAAACATGTAAAAACAACGCCCCATCTTTTTTCACTACGTCTCCTTACTGCTACTTGTAAAGGGCCAAAAAAGTCGATACCGACATTAGTAAATGGACGCTCAAAGGAACCCAATCTTGCTGCAGGTAGAGATGCCATTAATGGAGGATGTGGAACTGCTGACTCGTTCTTACAGCGTTGACATTTTCTTCGCATACTTTTATAAAGTGCTCTTAGCTTTGGGATGTAAAATCTTGACTTTATTTTGGACATCGTAGCTTCATGAAGACAATGATGATAATCTTCATGATAACTTTGGACCAACAAAAAGGTAATGTAGTGACCATGAGGCAAAATTATGGCGTTGTTGCAATTCAGGGACTCGACTCTGCCATAGGCACGTATTACTCCGTCTTCATCGAGAAAAATATTAAGCTGCTTAAGTTTACTTCCGGTAGGCAGCTTCTTACTATTTTTGAGGCACCATATTTCTTCGTCAAATTCGCTGGCTTGGGCATATTTAAACAAAATGTTCTTAGCCCTTTGTATGTACTCAAAACACATGAGCTGCGGCTTTTCACCTCGAATTCTGGACTTCAATTTTTCAATGTAAAGGACGAAGTGAGAAAGAGCCAAGTATAGTCGTTTCCAGGACAAAAAATATTTAGTATTGATTGTGAAACCGCTCGTCTTATCGACAGTAGGAAGATAATTTTGTATTTCTTCATTATTGACGACGTTGAGTTCTAGACATTTGGGCCACGTATGCTTCTCATCTTTCAGAAATGCAGGACCATTGAGCCATATACCGTCGTCTGGACTATGAATTTTCGTTGCACGGTCTGCAGGGTTTAATTTGGACGCTACCCAATTCCATTGCGTCACGTTGGTAGTTTCTAAGATTTCGCCAACTCTGTACATGACGAACGCCTTAAAATTTTTGGGATCCATGGAGAGCCACTTTAGAACGGTTTTCGAATCGGACCAAAAGAAGCTCTCTTCACAGCTGAGACGCGTGGCGCTTCGAATTTTTGACGCTAGCCTTGAACCAATTAAAGCAGCTTGAAGCTTTAGTCTTGGTATGGATATTGGTTTTAGCGGAGTCACCTTCGATTTAGCAGCTACGATTCGCACATCGACATCATCATTGCACTGGATTCTGAAGTAGCTTGCTGCAGCATATGCATTTTCACCAGCATCGACAAACGTATGCAGCTGGACCTTTGAAGTTATTTTTAGGAGCCTCGAGTAGCACCGAGGGATGAATATAGATGGTATCCTAGTCAGATTAGATAACCATGAGGACCATTTCAGTAAAAGTTCTTCGGATAAGTCGTCGTCCCATTTTATTCCTGAGCGCCAAATATCTTGTAGGAGCATCTTGATTCCAATCGTATAATGGGCTACGAATCCCAAAGGATCGAAAATTGACATTAGGACTTGCAGAACTTCCCTTTTAGTAGGGACCACATGTGGCTGAAATACATCCCTTCGGAGCCTCGAGAACCTAGAATTATATTGGAAAACGTCATTATTTGATTCCCAATACATACCAAGTATTTTTTCTATAGCCTTGAAAGAGGTTTGAGTTGTTGAGCCATCATCGCTTAAATGTTTTCGTACGCTTTCAGAGTTTGTTACCCAATTCCTCATATGGAATCCACCAGATGCATGTATTGTGCGTACTTGGACCGCTAGTTCCATTGCCTCTTCCTCGGTATCCACACTGTCAATAAAATCGTCCATATAGTGGTATTGTTGAATTGCTTTAACGGCTCGTGGGTACTGGTCACGGAATTCATCTGCGTTCTTATTCCGAATGTAATGGGTTATACAGGGTGCGCAGCTTATACCAAATGTTAGGGCCTTCATTACGTACTCACAGCGCTTATTGTTGTCGCCATTTTCGAACCACAAAAATCGTTGAGCATGCATATCGTCGTCTCTAACGTTAATACGATGAAACATTTCTGCAATATCGCCACATATAGCGATTTGACCCACACGACATTCTATTAAAATGTTCAAAAGTGACGTAAGTAAATCAGGACCACAAATTATAAAGTCATTCAGGGACTTATTATGCGACTTCGCTGCTGCGTCCCAGACCAGACGAACTTTGCCAGGTTTATTTGGATTAAGAGCGACAAATATTGGCAGGTACTATGTGCGACCTTCATATGATGACCTTTCTGCTTCTTGCACCTTTCTCGCGTATCCTTTAGAAACTAGTTTGTCTATTTCCGATTGCATAGTCTGCTGTAGTAGCGGGTCTTTGACAAACTTCTTTTGGAGACACTTTAGGCGATGGCTTGCTACTTGATAGCTCTCGGGCAGCATAGGGACATCATCTTTCCACAGTAGTCCAACTTCGTATTGCTGATTCTTCTTGATGGCTGTAGTTTCAAGTATCTTCAAAGCCCTGTTGTTTTCGAGCGACAAAATAGATTTCTCTTTCGGGGCATCTAGGTTAAAATATTCCTTGACTTCATCGTGCAAAACCCTATATCGATTTTCGCACTCACAGGTATGGATGTTCATGTGCGAAGCCTGGCTTGGATCGGAGCCGCTACCCTGAAGGGTCCACCCCAATCGAGTTTTTGTTGCAATGGGCTGATCTCGACCACCTTCCCTTATTTTCAATGGAACAGCAACTCTGCAGTTATTAAGACCAATTAGGACCATGGGTTTAGCGTTATTGTACGATTGAACCGGTAAACCTTTGAGATACGGATAGGCTTTCACGATGTCATCAAAATTAATTGACTGCATGGGCAGACCAAGATTGCTTACAGTACGAACATCATGAAGTGTAAATCTACTATCGCTGCTTGGACCAGATACCTCAATATTAATTTTGATCCTTACCGCAGGAGCAATTCCAGCTCACGTCGGCCACATCACTATTGACTCCAACACACTCGAAATGGAACCACTTGTCGCACGAGTCGCACTGCACCATACGATCGGTGTCTTTTAATTCGCACTTGTTGCAATTAAAATCTGTTTGAGCCATTTTCTTTTTAATTTATTATAGACTCGATTTTAATTTATTTTTCAAGCACACTAGTTGTTATTTTATTTGAAAACTTTTAAATTGTTTTAAAGAATTGTTGGCTTCGAGAAGCAAAGTTAAATGAAACGCAACTTTTAAGAGCGACAAATAGAATAATCTTTATTTTATTAAGAACCACAACTTCATTTATTGTAGAACACAATTTAAATTTTATTATTTTTAATTTTTATTCCGTATTTGTACGCTTTAAAACAATTTGTGTTTCACTCGCCCGTTTCTCTTATTAAAAAGCCCTGAATAATGGAAGAAATTCCTTTATAAAGCAAATGAAAATAATTTTAAAAACCGCTATTAAGCAATTGGGCAACGAGAAAGAGGAGCAAAGCAAGCATACATACATGTAAATATGTACAAATATATAATATTCATATTTGTGTGTATGTTTGCTTTGAGTGAAAACAAGAAATTATTAAGTAAACATGAAGTAAATAGAAACCGTAAAAATTTTTTAAAAGTATTAGGGTGGCGGCGGTAACAGTTTGATTGTAATTTCCTTAAAACTAACCAGCTTTATATTGCGCCACTTAACAAACTTATCCTCTTGTAGTTTTGCTCCAACGGACATTCCTTTAAATATATATTGCTCACCAATTAACCAAACACAGTGATAAACTATGTGTGAAATTTACTATTATCAGTGCAACTTTTTCCTTCATTATAAATTTCTTTATAAGAACAATGCTGGCAATTAAAGGATAAATTTATTAACAATAAAAAAAAAATAAGTAAATTAAAAAATTTGTGCTAAAAAGGGAACAAATTGTGATAAAATCTGCGATATTTAAAAATAACAGAATATAAGGCTAACTACGAAATAGCCAATCAGTTTACTGGAAAAGTTTGGCGTAAAAAAATACAGCACTTGAACGAAAGGATATTATGCACACAGTGAAACATAATTGTGGTAACGTAATGGTTTGGGGCGCCATTGCTGCATCTAGAGTTAGTCGGTTGGTGTTTATTGATGGTATTATTGACCAATACTATTATAAACGGCTTTTAGAATGCAATTTGCAGCCATCCGTTGATATGTTGGGTCTTGGCCAGGGTTGGATCTTCCAACAAGACAATGATCCCAAACATACAGCGAACGTTGTTAGAGATTGCTGATTTATCATGCACCAAGGCAGTTGAAATTGCCTCCACAATCACTGAACCTAAGCCCGATTGAGCACGTTTGGGATATTTTAAAGCGGAAAATCGCTTATGTTAGTGTTACCAACAGAGAAACCTTTAAAGAAGCATTACAAAAGTGCTGGTCCGAAATTACTCCTGACATAACGGAAAATCTTGTCCCTTCAATGCCGAGACGTCTGCAGGTAGTGATTGATGCTTACGGTGGGCCAGCGAAATACTAACGCTTTAAAAATTAATCTTAAACTAACAATTTTTTTAAAGTCAAAAACATTTTTCTGTTATGTATGAACACTTTTGGCCATCTTTATAATTTGTTTTTTCTGTATTTATCGTTATATTTTGAGTTGAATGAGAATGTTAGTTTTTGTTTCATAAATGGAATTAAATATGTCTGGTACACAAAGTTATTTTTTTGCACATTTTGTTTGGCGAATATATGAAATTTTTGGTGTGTCTGAAGACTTAAATCCTTGACTGTACATAAACATTTTTCTTTTTGCAAAATTCAATAAGAACACTTCGTGTATAAATTTACAAGGTAATTACAAATTTTTGAATTTAAATAAAATATCCTACTAAATAAATTTAAACAGGCTCTTAGCTTGATAATTGGTGGAATTTCAAATGATTTTTATGTTGGCGGTAGGGCGGTAGTCAGCATCACAGATAACTAACCAGATTACTATGACGTTTAAAAAAGTGTGGTATCATATTTTCTTCCAGCTTTCGTTTAAACAAATAAAAAAATATTCAAAAGCGCTGAAAGCAATGTGTTAGAAGAAACCGTTACACATACCAACTGCAAACATATGTTTTCAAAGAAAAAATATAAATGAGTTTTGCCAGCGATTGCCTAAATGAGCCAATTCACACTGGATTAATTATGCTGGAATAACGTAACAGCTTGTAGGCATTTCCGGTGAAGAGAGTCGTTTTTGGTTGGTACAATTTTTCAACCAGCTTTAACCCCGCATTAGGTGAACAAAACAAATACTTATACGAAAAACAAACGTCAAATAATCAAAAAAAAAAATACTGACACACACAATGCTTTGTGTACATATACAATTTTATGCCAGATGAATTAATCCAGTGTGTTTTGAAAAGAACAAAAGTTAAGCGGACTACAAATTGTTCTAGTGTGAATTAGCTCAATAGATTTAAAATTAAAAAATATATATAAGTTCTGCCGGCAATTGCTTAATACTTTTCTTTTAACAAAATAAAGAATTTTAGAAGAAAACTAAGCCGGAATATGAAAATCTAGAACAAAAATACCCGTTTGCCATCCATGGAAGATAAATAAATTAAGAGGTTATCTGCGGTTATGGACAAATGCCGAAACAGCAACAAGCAAACATGAGTTCGTGTTGCCGGAAAGACGCTGGGAATATGTATATGCTAAACTTTCAAGAGAAGGTTCAAAAGGATAGCTGCGGAAGTGCTCTTAATATTTCTGTTCAAAAATGAACTATATAACTTTTGTGTTATAATTTTTTACAGATTATTATTAAAAGTGGGGTGAAACCATAAAATTAATTATTCAACAATCAGGTGCCTACTGGTACCTGCAACCAAGTAGAAGCTGCAAGAGAAATGATTTCAGGAAAAATTTTAATGGAACTGCTTTTATTATCAAATTTGAATCTTTTAATGGTGGTCCACCAAATCAGCAAAGTGGCGGCTGCGGTTGTTATCCCAAAGATCCAAATGCTGCTGCGACCGCATATCAACAACAATGGGCTTCTAGTTATGGACAAGCAGGTTGCTGGTTAAAACACATTGAGCGTCTGGTACGGGAGCGCAATCTGCAGATTATTCACAATAATGGATGAGTATTATGTAGGTTTTTGAAGACATTTTCATTTAGGTACATGAAATAATATAAATTTATTTTAAAAGATCAGTGGGCATGCATCATGAAGCTGAAATGATTGAACAAAAGCTAAAAGCAAAACAGGCATCTGCTACATCTCAGGCTCAAACCGCCGCTCAAGAACCTACGCAAACAGCCGGTCAGCATTCTCAAGACTATAGTGCTTAATGGAAGAAATGGAAGAAAATGGAAGAAACTGAATCAAATGAAGATAGAAATTCGGTAACAATACATTTCTATTTACATTCACTTTCTAGAGCAGTCAAAAGCAAATACTCAAATTGATTGGGAATATGATTTTGATATAACAGCAATTGTATGTTAAAATTGAACATTTATATCAATAATAGTAATACTTACTTTCACATTTTAATAATCTTATATAAATTAAGAAACCATACAATTTGTTGTAATAAAATTTTTTTAACTTTAATGATTATTATTCTAAAACACTTACAGTTTTTATTTTTAAATTATACAATAAAAATAGAAAAAAGTATATAATTTAAAATATGCAAAGTGTAATGTTTTATTTTAGCAATTTTTAAACAATAATTCCAGTAATTAATTGTTGTCTTAAGCATGCCTTCTGCTAAAGTTTATAAGTGTGGATTATGTAATGAATCTATCGGAAAAACGCAGGGTAGCATTATGTGTTGCATCTGCAAACTATGGCTCCATCTTTCCTGTGCTAAAATTTCTGAGGCGCACCTTGCATTATTTGCTGAAAAACAGGCATCTTTTTCATTCACATGTACTACATGCAAAACTATTGCTCGTGAAAATGTATCCCTTCGGCATGAAGTTCGTGCCATTAAAACTACTTTAGATGACTTTATTACAAAGAACCTAGAAGATCAGATCAGATAGGAACTCCTTAGCAAGTATTTTATCTGATTTCAAAAATGAAATTCTATCTGCCAACAAACACATGAAAGAAGACATCCTTGCTAACAAAGAATTAATAAATAACGTTGATATATCTACTTCTGAAAAAATAAGTCATTTAGAGGTCGTAAATCACGTTCTTCTTAGAAGACTCTACAGAGGAGATATTAATTTAAGTGGCATGCTGGCCGGTCTTGTTAACCTTAATGGTCGTGGTTAGGTAAATTTTTCAAAGTTTGTGTAAATTTTTCAAAGTTAATATCTCTGAACACGACATTAATTACGTTTGCTATATGAATAACAAGAAGCTAATTTTGGTTAAATTCAACTCTGTAGCCTTACGTGATGCACTTATGAAAGCTTATTTTAGAGAAAGATTGTTGAATGTAAGGGATGTGATTGGAGGCGACATCGAAAGCCGGGTATTTTTAAATTACCACTTCTCGCCTGCTGCTTCTAAGCTAAATACCTTGTGCCTTAAATTGAAGCGTAACAAAAGTATCTCTAAATTTAAAATACTGAATGTGGATAAGGTACTAGCCAAGCTGACTTTCTTGGATGGCAAGGAGGATGTATATAATATGCAACAATGCGCGGAGCTATACAACAACGTGATATCCCGCAACTAGTATATATATATATATATATATACGTGTATATATGTATGTCTGGATTGTATGTATGCTTGCGTATATAAACATACTTATTTTTTATTATTTTCTTTTTACGCAACGTTGTAAAGCATTAAACGAAAATAACGTAACCAATATTTTTGTGAAAATGAATGAAATTATGAATTTCTAGTGGCTACGTTTTTTTTTGTTTTCTTTTTTTTTTTTGCGGGATGCTGCCTCATGTGAGCATACTTTTAGTAAATATGATGTATTTGATACTTTTTTTTTCTTTTTTTTTTTTTTTTTTGATCTCATTTATATTAGATAGCTGAGTTTCAGCATTTGTAATTGATTACATTTTTAATTTTTAAGTAAATTATTTTTTTGCTTTAGACAGCTGTATATAACTAAGGAAATGATTAAAAATCATAATTTAATGCATTTGATAATCATTGCCTTATACATTTGGTTCCCCGCCACATACTCATTTTTTTACTATCGTGATTCCTAGCGATAATGTTGGTCCCATTGTGAGTAGTAGCTCTTCAATCGACTTAAATAAATATGCTAATCAGTTAAGAATTGGACACATGAATTGTCAAAGTATTCGGCCTACGTCTAACTCCAGTAAATTTGACGAGTTGAAAAATATAATTACAGATAAATTTGAAATATTTGCAGTTTCAGAGACCTGGTTAAAACCATATATATCTACTCGATCTATGGGTATACCTGGATTTAATTTGGTCCGAAAGGATAGGTTACATTCGCGGGCAGGTGGTGGGGCTATCTTTGTGTCTGTGGGTATTAAATTCAATATAGCTTTTGAATGTTCGGAGCCTGGTTGTGAATCAGTCTTCATCGAATTTTGTAGTGGCAATTCCACAGCTCTTTTCGGTGTTGCTTATTTACCTACAGGTGATATCGCTTCTTTTGAGAATAGTCATTATGATTTGTTTCTGAAATATTCAATAATTGTAGTAGGCGATTTTAACTGCAATTTATTTGATGTTAATAAGTCTAATATTATGAGGTCTTGCTGTTTCAGATGCAACTTGTCATTGTTTCACAATTCTAAGCCCACACACTTTGACCTAGCTCATGGATCTACGTCTTTATTGGACTTTTGGTTGGTAAGCGATCCCTCGATGATAAAGATTTCAGATCAAGTACAATGCCCTGCTGTATCTCACCATGCTTTGATATTTGCTTTATTTTCCTTGAAGTATGATTCACTGTCAACATACTTTGAGTACCGTGACTTCAATAATATTGATTGGAGTAATTTTTTTACGATTTTATCCACTTTCGACTCTGAATCTTTTTTTAGAACCTCAGACATTGATTCCCAATGTTTTTTTTTTTAATTCCCTAATTCAGGGACTATATGAATCTGTTCCTATTTTCAGGAAGAAATTTTCGAATAGAGCGGATAATTGGATGAAAGCCACTTGTATATTGTTGGTTTCGTCGTTAAGAGATCTAGCTTATGCTGCATTTCAGTCTAATTACTCTAATGAAAATTGGAGAGTTTTTTGCCGCTATCGTAATAAAGCCAAACGAGTAATTCGACGAGAAAGAAAGAAATATTATGCTCGGCTCTTTAGTGGGATTGATTCCTCAGCTATGTGGAAGGTTTTGAAAAGAAGTGGATTTTCTAATGACAATATATTTAGATGTAATTGGAGTGCTAATGAGATATATAATCATTTCGTGAATGTTGAGCACCTAGAAGAGGATGATGACTTTCGTATAGAGAACTTACCTGATATTGGGTTATTCTCTTTTAGGTCAATACCTGAAGAGGAGCTTTGGTTTGCAATATGTAAAGTTAAGTCTAGATCTTTTGGGACTGATGCTATACCTATAAATTTTCTTAAGATTATCTTTCCATATATTTCTCAAATTTCACTTTTTCTAGTTAACTCTATTCTGACCACATCGTTGTTCCCTTCCGCCTGGAAAATTTCCCGTGTTGTTCCAATTCCTAAATGTAAAAACGTTGCTACCTTAGACGATTTAAGACCGATTTCTATTCTTCCGGCGGTTTCCAATATCGTTGAACATGTATTGAAAAACCAGATTCTTTCCTTTGCTACTACGAAAATTTCACCGTGCCAGTACGCTCTTCGGCGAGGTTATAGTACAACTTCCTTGCTGCTTAATTTGACTGACCGTGTTAGAGAAAATAGTAACAAAAACTTTTTAACTTCATTAGTGTCCCTTGACTTGTCTAAAGCTTTTAACTCTGTTAGCTACTCCATACTGGTTTCCAAATTGAGTGAATTTTTCGGTTTTTTGAAATCCGCCTGCAAGTTAATATATTCTTATCTATGTGGCAGACTTCATTTTGTGGATTTGAATAGTAGTTATTCTGAAATAGTTCCGTTGCTATCTGGAGTTCCTCAAGGTTCCGTTTTAGGTCCGATTCTCTTTATAATGTACGTTAATGACCTCCCTGGTTATATTGATACTAGCATTTGCAGTTCTTACATGTTCGCTGATGACATTTTTCTTCTATTTAGCAGTACTCGTGATAATGTTGATGTATTACAATCCAATATTAATTACAGTCTTCAACGATTTTTACGTTGGTCATCAAGAAACTCCTTACATGTCAATTTTGCTAAAACGAAAGCCATGGTTTTTGGCGACCCTGAATATATTAGTCCTGATCTAAACATATCTTTTGCTGGTTATTGTATTGGTTTTGTGGATCACATTAAGTGCTTAGGTATATACATCGATCAGAAGCTTACCTTTGGATACCACTTTGATCATGTTTTACATCTTGTTTTAGGAATCCTGCGATGTATTTACTCCAATGGAGTTTACTTACCATGTAATATTTAATACAAATTGGCTTTTGCCCTCTTAATGTCGCATGTTTTATATGGCCTTGAAATTTTTTTTGGCACTTCGGTAGGTATTTCATCTAGATTAAAACGAGTCGCCAATATAGTAGTACGCTATGTTTATAGCGTTCGAAGAAGAATGCATATTTCTGTATACATGCGCCGATTTTTGGCATGTTCCTTTGAGAAGTTCGTTAAAACCCGGATTTTGCTATTTTTCTACAGGGTTATTTAATATGGACAACCTTCCCGAATCTGTTTAATGTTCAAATTTTCACGTTCTACTAGGAATCCACAAATAATTATTCCACGGATAAGAAATTCGTGTTTTGAGCGGTCATTTGTTGTTAGAGTTGCACGTTTTTGGAACTTCTTACCACTTAATCTCCGTGTTTTTTCGCATTCTAATAATTCATTCCGTTTAAAACTATTACTGCACTTTTCTCTTTCCGAGTTAGGCGACCTTTAGATGAAATAATTATTTACTTCAACTACTCAATTCGGTACTAATGTGTACATATGTATGTGGATAATACGGATATATATATATATATATATGTACATGTATGTATGTATGTATATGTATTTTTACATGAGCATTTGTTTTTCCGATTTTTAACTTTTTTTTCGGTAGCGCAGCTACTACCTTGGGACTTTATTTATATTAGTTTTATTTTCATATTAAGTATTTGGCTGCGGAGCCAATATGTTCTAGCTATTAATTGCATTTTTTTTATTTAATAAAAAACCTATGGCTTTAGTTTATATAGTTTTTATTTTATAATTTATTCGGTCAATTCCTCTGTAATATATATTGATTGGCCCTTAAGGGCTTTGTATATTATTGTGAAATATAAATAAATAAATAATTATAGATCTCCAACTCAGGGCAATTACATTGTTCTGCAAGAAATTGAAAGAAAAACTTTTCTTCCCTCCTTTGAACAATTTTGCCTGTTTCTCATGTTTTCAGCTGTGCTGAGTCCGAATTTGAACTCAGAAAAAATTTAGCACATACCTCTCGAAAAGCAATCCAAGCCTTTTTCTCAGTAGTATTTAACTTTGCTTCAAAAGTGAGGTCCTTAAGTAGATGTCGTATTTGAGGTCCTACGAAAATTCCCTCCTTTATCTTCGCATCGCTGAGATGCGTGAATTTTTGTTTTAAGTACATGAAACATTCTCCTACCTTGCTGTCCCACTTGCACAAAAAACAACAAAATTTAGTGTAACCTCCTTGGAGCCCTGTAAGCATGGCTACCACTTTAAGATCTGCACAAATGCGCCATTTGTACTCATGGTACTTGATTTTTTGTATAAGTATCTTCATGTTGTCATAAGTTTCTTTCATGTGGACCGAATGAGCTACTGAGATAGATGGATGTTTGTTTCCATTATGAAGGAGCTGTCAATGAATTGTCTCCATTCCTCTGGATTTCTTGGCAGATCAAGTTTCTGGAGCAAATGAAATACATCATTGCAAAATACAAGATTTTCTTCCATAGAGAAAAAGCATAAAAGTCCTGTTTCCCGTTTTCTGAAGAAAGACCCAAGCAGCTGAGCTTTTGATTTTGGGAGATCTAAGTCACGAACAAGATCATTCAATCGCCTCTGATTTATGAGCTGTGGCTGAGTTTCAGAGGGGCTGGACGAACTTGAAATTTCTTCTTGTTGACTGGTTCCAGGTTGCGGTGAAACGCTTTCAGAATCGCTGCACTCCTCAGCACTAAGACGGAACTAACTCGTATTTGGTGGGATAGGCATGGAGGCATCATGTGGAGCTGGTCTCATGGCAGAGAGGATGTTAGGATAAACAGTTCTCTTTTTGCTCTTGAACGAGAAACCTTTGATTGTGGTCATGCAAAAATAGCAATCGGTCACGGGTAGGTTCTGTCTTATTTAGCCAACCAGTCAGAGAACGTGAGCATGAACTACAGCATATTTTAGGAGCCCAGGATTTGTCCTGATTACTTACTTTACATCCAAAGTATAACTCGTATGCCTTCTTCACCAGCGGAGTCAGAGGTCTCTGAGTTGATAATAAAAATAATTTTATTAAAAACGAATTTGAATTAAAAATAACTTTGGCTATCTTACATCTTTCCTGTTAGATTTTTTATTATTTTGTTATGGTTGTGGTTTTCAACCCTTGTTTTTTTGGAACTGATTATTTCCCCACACACCACCGAGTATATCCACAAAATCACTTTTCTATTTAATAATTTATATTCAAGTAAATAATTAAGCGCACAAATAATTTTTGTTTTGTATCTGCACCAAATTTTCTGTGCAATTTTTTATAAATAAATAAAATGTCAAATTCCAGCTATAACCAAAAAGAGGTAGTAATATAAAAAACAAAAGTACTATTACTATCCTTCTCTCACGATAGCTGGAATCTAGCCACAAACATTTTTTTTACAAGTGGAAAAAAATGTTTTAAGTAATATATTTCTACCTAAAGATCTTATAAACACAAATATTTTGATTTTTTATTACAGCATTAAATGACGGAATGAAAGTTTAGAATTGTCTTCATGTATTAAAATAACAACCTTCATTCAAAAAAGTGCCAAGTGAACGCCAAAGACAAACTCGTACAGTTTAAATTTATTACAAAAAACTGGTATGCTTTGCATCTAACGTCAAATTATTTCGCGAAAACTGTTTAAAAGTCTATGAATTTTGAACTACTTTCCAAATTTTATAATATTATTCACTTAATTGTGTTTTTTGGATCATAAAAAAATAATGGGAACACAGAGAGGACAAACAGGTGTTGAAGTTAGAAAACTCGTAATTCAGCATTTTAAAAATAAGAAATCACTTCGAGAAATATCAGAAATTATAGGTCGAAGCCGATCAACGGTACAATATATAATAAAAAGATACAACACTGGGAAAAGAGTTGAAAATAAGTCGAAAGTTTCGAATAATAAAATCTTATCTGATAGTGACGAGCAATAAATTCAGGTGCACCGAACCTAGCAGAAATCGCGGAAAAGGATTTAGGAAAGAAATGTTGAAGAGCAAGGCAAAAATCTCTTATAAACAAACGAAACCAAAAAATAAGACTGCAATTTGCCAAAGAGCATTAGTCTATTCACAGACGAAAGCAAGTTCAACTTGCTTGGATCAGATGACAGGCCCTATGTGTGGAGAAAGCGAAATGAAAAGCTGCTTGCTAAGAATATGAAACCCACGTTAAAGTACGGTGGTGGGTCAGTAATGGTTTGGGGTTCATTTTCTGCTTTTGGGCCTGGTATATTGCACTTTATCGAGGGCATAATGGATCAGCACATATACCTTAACATTTTAAAAGAAAGTTTGCCACAATGTAAGCAAAAACTTGCTCTTGGCAATAATTTTTATTTTTATCAATTGTCCGCATGTCATGGATACACCCGCCCGAAGTCCAGATATTAAACCCATTTAGAATTTGTAGAGCTACCTGGACAGGAAAATTCGTCATCATACCATAAGTTCCAAGAACGATTTGAAAAAAGCTCTTAAAGAAGAATGGCAAAAATTTGAACGTAGCTTTTGAAAAAAACCCGTTCAGAGCATACCAAATAGGCTAAAAATAGTAATAAAAAATAAGGGGATGCATACAAAATCTAAAATTCTTTAAGGTGTGTTTACATTATGTGTACAAGTCATATGGAATGTCAGATTCTCCATATATAAATCAACACACATAGTGTAAACCACATGAAAATTAACATATGTTATTTTCCTATTTGTTATAACATGTGTTAGTTTTTTATTTAGAGCACGCTCTATTTGATATGTCAAAACCTTATGACAACAGATGTTTTCAGTGATGCTAACTTTTACTTTTAAAATTTCCACTCAAAATACTAAGAAAATAAAAGCTAGATTTCTAAAAAAATTATTTTTTTTACTTTTGTTGTTATAATCGGCTAAACAGTTATATATAGTCATTTCCACGAATACGACAACTACGTCAGCCAAACTCAGCGCTAAAGTGTATAGTAAAAAATGAGTTGAAATCTGAATAATAGCCTTTATTATTACTTTTTTTTTTCTTAGTGGAAGTGCACTTCAAAAATCATGATCACTTTTTTTGGTGCGACCAGTAATTATTTTTAAGTATTTGTATGTATGTAAAGAAAAGATATAAATTTTAAATTTTACATGTAAATATTTTAAACAAATAAAAAAAAAGGTTTCTTGGATGTAATAAATTTCTATTGTTTTTTTTTAAATCATATGTCGGTTTTTCAGAAGTTTAAATTTTTTGTGTGTGCATCTTTCAGGTAGCGAAAACTTTAGAAAACATCCTAAAAATGAAGTTGCTTACAACAATTCTTTCTTCAACGGAAATATTTGAAATGTTTTCTTTTTTACAACTTATCAATAAAACTTGCATACTTATGCATGAACAATGAGCAAGAATTGTATGTTAATTGCTTTATTAAGGCAATTAACAATTTCAAACTACCACGACACGTACCTGAGAACTTGCTGTGTTTTTAAAAACATAGTCAAGTACCTACGTGCAGTGCTCCAATACATATTATAGAAATTTATATAAGGAAAGACAGTCTTGCGCTTAAACTTAAATTGTAAAGTTTTAAATAGTTATCGCAAAAAAAATTAATAGTTGATATCACTGGGTTTTTTGGAGCTTACAAAGCTCCAAATTGAAGTTGAAGAAATAAAATTAAAGAATTTAAAAAATGAATAATTCAATGTTGTCTAAAACTTGACCGCCTTTTCATAATAAATATAAATTATGAATAAGGCAGTTATTGATTAATTTTTAAGTTAACCTAAGAAGGTTTTTTTTGTCCAGAGAAGACTGGTTTTATGTTTGTTTTTATGTTTATTGTCCACAGAAGACTGGTTTTGTTTTCTATATAGCTTTAAGTATTTCAGAGATTTATCTACGTGTGTACAAACATGTATCGAAATGTGATGAATAAATGTACAAAATATGTTTTAACATTAGTAAATAAAATTAGAAATCGAAATAAGTTTGTTTTAACTTCGAAAAATGTTTTCTCTTATTTAAAAAAAAATACTCATAGTTTATCAACTTACAGAATTTTAAAAATTTTTGATTTTTAATAAGAATTAAAACGTTTTTTTTTTAAATAACATTTTCGTTTCGAATCCAAAATATTTTATAAAGTTTTAGTTTAAGCAAAAAGAAATTACAAACATGATACTTTACAATTTTAGTCTGGCAATTGGACAAGTAGTACACATATCAGGATCAGTTGTGGGAGCATTATTATTATAAGATGGTGTTGCTGCTGGTTGTTGACTGCTGTTGTTGCTGGGGATTATAGTGCTGTTGCTCTTGTTGATAGTAGTGTTTTTTGATGATAGTGTTGTTGATAGTTTTGTTGTTGTTTCACTTGCGCCTAAGATATATAGATATAAAATTGTATATAAAAACATTGATCAGTTACAAAAAGCACATCTGACAAAAATTCTCTAAAGCTAACAAGAGGACAAATAGTTTATAAAAACGTTAAACAGAACACTAATTGTTCAAAATGCAAAAAGTTAGCAAATGGAAAGAACAGATTTAAAATAATTTATAAAAACTTCATTGTAGTAAAAGATTCAACGAAGATTTGGATTTTAGCCAAATAATTTATTGAAATAAAAAACGATGAGTTTGCATAATGGCAAAATCAAAAATTTTTAATGAATTGAATAAAATCAATCAAAATTCACCACACCTAAATCGGTAATAGAATTGTTTTCATTTTTTAAAGCAATCGTTTTTCATTACATACCTGATTAAACTGAATTTGCTATACTAGCACGAATGCGTTCCACTTCACTCATACGTGGTCCTTTCACAACAACACCATCGTATTTTTGCTCATGACTTTCATAACGCGGTATTTCTTCAGGTGTAAAGTCATATTTGTAAAATATACCCATGTTATGTAGAGCACTGCATACATTGACGATATGAACACTTTTCTCTAAAGAGTAATGCGACTCACGGGAGCCAAGTAAACACCGCCATCTATTTTTAAGCACCCCGTTGGCTCTTTCTACAATATTGCGTGCGCTCGAATGCACTTTATTATATCGGGCTTCAACAGATCCTTCACTTTCATTTCTGTAGGGTACTAGCAACCAAGGCTCTGAGGGATAACCGGCGTCCCCTAAATTATGTAAATATGTACATATATTTATTTTAAAACTTCATATTTTCATAGCAGCATACCTAATAGCCAAAATCGTCTATGTTCTTCGAGGTAGTCTTGCTCCATGGAAGGCCGCAATAAACTTGTAGCCCAAATTGAAGCATCATGTGTCGATCCACCATAGTATTCTTTCTAACTTGGACATTCTATTTTATTCCTTTCTAAATGGTTGCTGTTTCTATGTTCCCCTTTATTTGTGACTTTGGTGGAGTGGTGATATACTGTGTGTGAATTTCGTCCAACCAAATTAATATTGATTAGTTGGTTAAATGGATGATATTTACAATCTACACAAATCAAGGTAATGGATGCAAAGAATGCTGAAAATGCGGCATGACATTTTGCCATCGTCTAATTTTTCTTGTTTTTTTTTGGAAAACGTCCGCGTACATTTGAAAAATAATTTTTCTTAATAAAAATTAAATTAAAAAATGAACCAAAGCAGAAAAAGTAAATTTTAATTGATTTTTAAAGATAACTGGTTCAACCCCTGGCTTGGAAAAAAATTAAAAAATAATTTAAAAACTCGCAAGGCACAGCGCATATACATTCATACCTAACTCATCAACAGTTGATATGATACTGGAACAGCATTTATAATGTTGTGAGGAAACAAGGATGAATGATTAAAAAAAATTGCATTTCATGACTATACCGAAGGTGTAGTACAAAATTGCAACAAATGTATAAGACGTGTTGTAGAGAAGACAACAAAGAAATGCTTTGAGTTGTGTGTGAATTTCGTTCAACCAAATTAATATTGATGGGCGACTTATTGATTCGATATGTTTTAGTCTTACATAGGAGGTATGTATACTATTTGATGCTTCAAAATGCCCTTGTATTGTTACAAAATTGTTTTTCATTACACAATTGGAACCAATTTCCATTATTCCTGCATTTCTAATTGTGATGAGCGTGGGTTTCATGTCACATACCATTGACGCTTCAATGTCGGTTGTAGTAGCAAAGATCCACTTATTTTTATGATTCAATTGACTCCAAACTGTTGTTCCTGGGATTCTTTGAAAATTGCAATTGGTTGTTGATTGATTATTGAAGATATTGATCTCACTGCTGATTTTTACAAATATATTCGTCCTCCTTGGCTTTGATGCAATTTGCTACGTCCTCTGAATTGAGAAGCATATATTCCTCTCTATGTACATCTGTAGCTAGGTATGATTTGTCTGGTTTGATGGCGATTAAAGTATTATTTTTTATTGTTGGAACTGGAACTATTTTAAACAGCTCAAAGAACTGCTGATTAACTAGAGGTATCTTAACTTCGAAAATAACTTCATATTTTGTTACAGCTCCCATGACCTTCATAAGCTTATATAGTTCAATTAAGTTATCACCTACTGTTGGAAGAGTATGTGACGCTGGGAGATTAGCCTTGATGACAGTAGTCTCCTTTTTTAATTGATTAGGAGACAATAAAACAGGGCTTATTTTTCCATTATGAGTATCAGTAAGTACATTAATGATTTCGGCCTCTATTCTCTGTAGATTTTTTGCTGTTAATGCCAAGTGAGTTGACAGAATTCCAACAAGTTGCGAGTTGCTTTGTTGGGAAGATTCCTTAGCTACTTCATTTTTGTTTTGCTCAACCATTTCTAAGATCTCATTTATTTTATTCCGAGTATTAACTTCATCCTGTTTAATGACGTTGATGGTTGAATCAATTATTGATGTTTGATTTTTTAAAAGACTAGTTATGTGGCCGTGTTCGATTTTGGCCTTGTTAATAGTCCTTGACATTTCTTCTGCGTAGTCTGCATCAAGAACACCAAAATGTGAACGGGCAGTAGTGCCAACTATGTTAAATGGAGATCTTTTAAAACGTCTGTTGGAAAATAATTCTTCATCTTGGAGTAATTCATTTTTGATTTGCTTCATGTTGTTCACCAAGATATTGCACATCGAGTGTTGTTGCATTAAAGGGCATAGTTTCTGCAAAGTTTGCAAACCTGATAAAAAGGATTTTATTTCTGAATAAAATGGCATTAAATCGTAATACACTAACATTTTCCATTCCGCCGTATTTAGTTTCACCTTTCCTAGTCCTTCGAAATACAACCCTGGGTCATTCTGAAATGGTGTAACTATCAAGTTATTGCACAGCACCATAGGCATTAGGAATAGTGATAATAATGCAGTTAGTATTATCGGGTTATTTGAAGCCTTAAATCTTTTTGTTGGGATGGTATCCTTTTCGTCTTTCCTGGGCAAAGATCGTCCTAGTGCTGGTTTTATTTCTGTTGGGACTTCTTTTTCATTTTCTGGAAATAGTGGAGCCAGCCTGTGAATGGGTCGCTTTAACACCCCTGTTGATGTTTTTACTTCAGCCACTCTTACAGCACCGTCATCACCAGTGAACACATTTAGAATTCTTCCTAGAGGCCATTTCATCGGAGGAAGGTTATCTTCTTTGATGATAACCATATCTCCCGTTTTGAGATTGCTGATCTTTTGCTTCCATTTGTGACGTTGTTGGAGTTCATGTAAATATTCTGCTGACCACCTTTTCCAGAATTGGTGTTTTATGTGTGAGATTAACTTCCAGTGTGATATGCTGGACATCTTACTTGCGATGTTAGTGCTTCACCGATGAGAAAATGACCCGGTGTCAATGCTTCAAGACTGTTTGGATCGTTTGATAGTGGAGTGAGAAGGCGAGAATTCAAAATTGCTTCGATTTCGATGATAATTGTTTCTAATTCTTCATGGGTTAGTGCTTCAGTTGATACACTGCGTACCAAGAGATGTTTTGCGGACTTCACTGCAGCTGATAAGTCAGACACAAGCTCCAAGTGGACTGCCTTTGTTGCAAAACAGCAGAACACAGCTATGTAAGCCTTGGTTGGTCTTTTACCCCTGACTTTGTAGTGTACCCAAAATGGGCCACAATAGTCTACACCAGAGTTTATAAATGGTCTAGCAGGAACTACTCTTTGTTTTGGTAGATTACCCATTACCTGTTGGTATAGTTTCGGTCGCGCTCTAGTGCACCTTATGCATTTTTGAATAATTGATCGTGCTGTTATCTTTCCTTTTATTGATCAAAACCTTTGCCTTATTGTACTTAGAAGTGCTTGAGTTCCACAGTGCTTGTACTCTTCATGCGTCATTGTAAATAATAATTTTACCAAAGGATCGTTATATGGTAATATTATTGGGTGCTTTGCGTCTGGTTGTAGATTGGAATGTTTCAATCTTCCTCCTACGCGAATAATGCCTCCCTCATCTAAAAATGGTGATAAACTGCTGATAGAGCTATGGTTGCTTATTTGTTTGTTGCCTTTCAATTGTTTCATTTCGACTGCAAAATCTGAAGCTTGTATGGCATGAATAATTAAAAGAAGGGAGTCGTCTAGTTCCTCAGGAATAGGTGATATATTTTTTGGTCGCTGCGTATTTGACATTCGTAAGTTTCTTGTGAATCTGAGCACATATGCCAAAATCCTTTGCAATCTTCTAAACGAATTTTTGTGTTGAATTCTATATATGAAATTGATGTCCGTCGTTACTATTGCTGCAGTAACTACCTTTTTTAATTCCATGTTGTTTGGAATAAAATGTTGAGGAGATACTTCCGCCCGCCACAGCTCTTCTTTTCCATGAAGAAATACTGGCCCATGAAACCATAATCCACATTTAGACAGATCTGATGGTTGAAGACCCCGGGATAGAATGTCGGCAGGATTATCTTTCGATTGTACATGTCTCCATTGTTCTGGCAATGTTAATGTTTGGACAGTTGATACCCTATTAGCGACGAATGTTTTATATAAAGGCGATTGTGATTTTATCCAGGAAAGCACTATTTCGGAATCGGTCCATAGGAACATAGTCCGATCTTGAAACTTTAAGTCGATTTTTACCCTGTTAGCAAGTTGAGCTGCTACTACTGCGCCACACAGCTCTAGCCGAGGTAGCGTTTGTTGTTTCAAAGGAGCCACTATTTATTTCGCACAAAGCAATCGCACAGCTACTTTTCCATCCTTTGTAACAGAACGAATATACACAGCCGCGCCAAAGGCCTTTTCCGATGCATCTGCGAACACATGTAATTGTGTTTTTATTGGAGTCTCGTCATAAAATATATGTCGAGATATTTTGAAATTGTTGAGACTTTCTAAATCACTTCGAAATGTATTCCAAGTAGCACAGAGCTTCTGAGGTAATGGTTCATCCCAATCTAGTGTAAGTTGCCACAATTGTTGAATAAATATCTTTGCTTTTACAACAATAGGAGCAAGGAGACCAAGGGGATCGAATAGTTTTGCGAGCTCGGAAGTAACTGTGCGTTTTGATATTACTTGAAGATGGTTAATTTTTACCTTAATGCAAAATTGATCGGTTTGAGGCATCCAATATAATCCCAATGTTTTTATTGTTTTGCTTATATTCTCATTGAAATCTAAGTTGACTTCTCGATCACTATGTGGTATATCCTTCAGTAATCTAGAAGTATTTGAACACCATTTCCTTAGGTTGAATCCGTGTTTTTTCAAAATAGCTATTAGTTCCCTTTGAGTTTCAACCGCTGTACTTAAGCTATCAGCACCACCGAGACCGTCATCCATATAGAAATTTTCTTTTAGCATTTGAGATCCAAGTGGATAGCGAGCCATGTTTTCTTCCGCAATTCTCTGTAAACATTTTGTAGCCAAATAAGGAGCTGCTCGTGTGCCGTATGTTACTGTATTAAGCCTATAATAATTAATTGGTAATGAAGGATTTTCTCTCCATATGATCAACTGGTATTGATGGTTGTCTGGACTGATTAATATCTGTCTGTACATTTTTTCGATGTCTGTTGTAAAGACAAATTTAGGCATTCGAAACCGTAGTAAAGTAGAAAACAGATCACTTTGGATAGTTGGCCCAGTGTACATTAATTTATTTAGAGAATAGCCTGTTGACGTTTTTGCAGAAGAATCGAAAACTACTCTGAGTTTTGTTGTTGTGCTGTCAGGTTTTAGAACACAATGATGTGGAATAAAGTATTTTGGATTTGATATGTTATCCAAGTTGACCTTTTCCATGTGTCCTAAATTTTCATATTCCCTCATGAATTTAATGTACTGACCTTGCATATTTGTATTTTTCTGTAGCCGTTGCTCTAGACTAATGAATCTATTGTACGCCATTTGATGAGACTGCCCCAATGCTGCTGGATTTTCGCTAAACGGAAGTTTGACAATAAAACGACCACTTAAGTCCATCTGAACGTGCTGATTGAAGTGAGATTTACACAGATTTTCTGCTGGAGACATTATTTTTTCATTTGACTCTACCTCATCGAGTTTCCATAGTTGTTCGATTGCTTTTTCTAATGAGGTTTCACCGTCAACAACCGCACATGTTAACGTTGCAGATGGGAAATCAACTGTGGGTTGTTTGAGTAAACCGCCTACAATCCAGCCAAGCGAAGTATTTTGAAGTATAGGATGATCATTCGAAATCTTTATGGTACCAGGTTGTATTAGACTAAAATAAAACTCCGCACCGAGAAGAATATCAATTTTTCCTTGTGTATTAAAATTGGGATCTGCCAAATAAATGTCCTGTGGAATTTTCCAATTAGAAACATCCAAATTATGATTTGGCTGTGCTGGTATAATTGTTGGTAACACAAAGGCTTCCAAGTTAGTCGAAAATTCATGATTACGAGACATCATTTTCATATTTATGCGGTGATATGCCTTTTTTTAAATTCTTCCAACTCCGTCAATGGACAAATTGGTCTCTGTTGTTTTAAGCGATAACTTTCTTACGAGCCTTTCAGTCACTATATTCACTTGTGAACCTGAATCCAGTACAGCCCTAAATTCTTCTGAAATTCCATTTGCCGCCTTGATAATAACCCTTGCTGTGGCTAAAATTACGTTTTTCTTGTCTTCTGTTGATGCTGAGGAGACTGCGGCTGCATTGACTGGTGTAAAATCGTGCTTTGTGGGTGGCGTTTGCTTTGAGGCTATTGATGAGACTTGAAATTTTTTTGATAAATGTAGTAACGTGTTGTGCTTGTTATTACATTTTTTACAGTTGCCATAAGTACAAGTCTTGGCTAAATGATCAGACTTAAAACAGTTCACACATAGTTTCTTTTGTTGTACCCATTTGAGTCTTTCATTTTCTGTCATTGCCATGAATTGTTTGCAATGATAAATGCGGTGCTTACCATTATTGCATAGTTTGCAATTGCTGTTATTCTCCACAGAAGCAATATAGGAAACAACCTTGCTGGAACCTTGATGGGTAATTAATGTTTTACCAATCGACTCCATTGATTCGAATTGCATCTCCAAAAATGAAAATAATTCTCTAATAGTGGGCACCTCCTTCGGTTTCGATAAGGATTGTATAAACCGAATGTAAAGAGTGTGATCTAATTTTTTCATTATTATTTGAATTAGTAGGGCATCCCAAGCGGATGTGTCGATATTCAAGTTGTTAAGTGCTAACATGCATTCTTTTGTTGTATCATGAAGAGTCTTGATTGATGCAGTAGATAATGTTCCCTTTGGTTGACTCAGGATCCTTTCTACTAGCGTGGCTACAAGAATCCGTTTATTGTTGTAACGCTCCTGAAGAAGGGTCCATGCCGTTTTGTAATTTTCTTCTGTTAGAGTTAGGTGGCTTATAAGTTTGCCAGCCTCCCCCGATAAATTGGTTTTGAGATACCACATTTTTTTAACATTCGGGAGAGACTGCTTGTCTACCATTTCTAAGAAAAGTTCATAGAACTGACGCCACTTTAAACAGTCGCCATTAAATTGAGGAATTGTTACCTTTGGAAGGGGCAGTGAACTGTGTACTGTCATGTCACTTCCCAGACGTGGCGCAAGAGTTGCACCCTCATTGCATTTGTCTGTTAATACTGCAAGTTTAACTAGATAATGTTGAACCAAGTCTTCCAGGGCATCGTATTTATCTTGATGTAGTCCCACCTTTGATAGATCTCCAGTCTTTTGCCACATGTGGTCATATAAATCTTGAACTTGAGTCCATAAATTTTTCACAGTGTCTGATTTGAGTTGATAAAATTGTTTTGGCTGATCTGCGTCTATTGAGTCTAAGCCATGTAGCAGACGAGTAAGTGCTGTCATACGAGCAGTTATCCTTCTAGCTAGTCCATGAATTGATTCCTCTTCTGCGTCGTACTGTTTAGATGAAAAGTCTTCTGATATCTTCTCTCTTATGGTTGGCACTGGCTTGGTGTTTAAAGGCGTCAGTTTCTTTATTTCTGACTCAATGTATTAAATTGCAGAGCTATATTTTGCACCAGTTGATTTGTATAAATCCCTTACAATATAAGGATCCTCTTCTGACAAAGTTGAATCACTACGAATTCTATTCTCTGTTTTCTCAAATGACTGCCATACGGAAACGAGTTCATTCCGTTTACTTTGATAAAATTCTTCAGTTCTTCTGTCGAGTGGAGCTTTTTTAATAATTGAAATGATTTTTTCAATATTACCAGCCCTTATTTCCTGTTGTGCCACAAGATCCTGAATGGTTGCCATTGTGAGCTGATTGCGTTGTGTTGAGTTTGTGTTTGAGTTTGTGTTGGCCGCTTGTGGCTACTCCTTTTGATTTGTCAAGACCTGCACTACTCGTGAGGGTTTTTCAAAATAGGAGTTGAACTTGCTGTTGCCGGAACTGATAGTATTCTAGCAGTTAGCACTGTGTTTGTGCTCATACACACAACCGGTAAATCCTGTTAACGTCTTGGTTGCGTGGGTTGAAAGCTTGATAACTTCAAGGTGTCCTGATGCCTTGTATTATGCCTCTAAAATCTGAAGGATGTGTGTTTTTTGTTTGTTATGGCTATCAAAGTCCCTTACCACTGATGTGGGGAAACTTAGAATATCTAACCAAAAACTGGGGTCACCAAAATGTTTGTTGATAAAAAGATTTAGTGGTGGTCAATTCAAACACATAAATTTGAACTGGCACTAAATCGCAATCAAATTCCTTACAAGCACTTGTAACTTGAAGGAAGCCGTCAAGTAATAAAACACAATTGTTCTGATTACTAAAACGACTGAATCATATTTATTTTTTACGTTCTTTTATACACAATTAATTAATAATAAAATGCTTAGCTTATGAATAATAACAAATGGATAAATTGCTAAACTTAACACAAAAAATTACCTAATTTATAAATAGTGTAAATGAACTTAAAAACAAAATAAGTAAACAAATTAAAATGGTTAATGAACTTAAAATGCTGTGTATGCGATTAACAAAATATTAAAGGAATTGTGCAATAAGCAATTAAACAAAAAATGAAACTAAATATTGTGTAAGCAATTGGTTAATGCACTAGAATTAGGTCAAGCAGAATAAATGTATATAAATATAAATGTATTTAAATATATTAAAGTATGTTCTTAACAATAATAATAAAATGAATAAACAAATGTATGTTCTTAACAAAACCAAAGCCGAAAAAGTAAATTTTAATTAATTTTTAAAGATAACTGGTTCAACCCCTGGCTTGGAAAAAAATTAAAAAATAATTTAAAAACTCGCAAGGCACAGCGCATATACATTCATACCTAACTCATCAACAGTTGATATAATACTGGAACAGCATTTATAATGTTGTGAGGAAACAAGTATGAATGATTAAAAAAAATTGCATTTCATGACTATACCAGAGGTGTAGTACAAAATTGCAACAAATGTACAAGACGTATTGTAGAGAAGACAACAAAGAAATGCTTTGAGTTGTGTGTGAATTTCGTCCAACCAAATTAATATTGATTAGTTGGTTAAATGGATGATATTTATAATATACGCAAGTCAAGCTGATGGATGCAAAGAATGCTGAAAATGCGGCATTACATTCAACGTCCGCGTACATTTGAAAAATAATTTTTCTTATTAAAAGTTAAATTAAAAATGAACCAAAGCCGAAAAAGTAAATTTTAATTGATTTTTAAACATAACTGGTTCAACCCCTGGCTTGGAAAAAAATTATAAAATAATTTAAAAACTCGCAAGGCACAGCGCATATACATTCATACCTAATTCATCAACAGTTGATATGATACTGGAACAGAATTTATAATGTTGTGAAGAAACAAGTATGAATGATTAAAAAAATTGCATTTCATGACTATACCGAAGGTGTAGTACAAAATTGCAACAAATGTACAAGACGTGTTGTAGAGAAGACAACAAAGAAATGCTTTGAGTTGTGTGTGAATTTCGTCCAACCAAATTAATATTGATTAGTTGGTTAAATGGATGATATTTATAATATACGCAAGTCAAGCTGATGGATGCAAAGAATGCTGAAAATGCGGCATTACATTCTGCCAGCGTTTAATTTTTCTCGTTTTCTTTGGAAAACGTCTGCGTACATTTAAAAATTAATTTTTCTTAATAAAAGTCGATATTAAAAAATGAACCAAAGCCGAAAAAGTAAATCTTAATTGATTTTTAAAGATCACTGGTTCAACCCCTGGCTGGGGAAAAAAATAAAAAATAATTTAAAAGTTTTAATTTAAAAAGAATACCGTTTAATTGCGTTTCCTGATTTTGAAAGAAGAAAATCAAACAACGGAACGATTGCAGCAAAGACATATACGCGATGAATGAGGTCCACCATTTTTAACGGAGACAAGGTAAAAGATTTAAATGTGTTTTGTCTCTAAATAAAATGTTTTTGACAGGTTTCAGGAATATTATAGAATTAACAAAGATGCTTTTAAATTCCTACTGAATGTTTTGGACGAAAACTTGCCCCCTAGAGGTAAAATTTTCGCGGTACCAACCGTAGTGAAATTGGCTACCACCTTAAGATTTTTGGCGGAAGGAGGCTACCAAATGGGGGTGGGCAGACAAATCGATGTCGGCTTAGCACAATCTACATTCAATGAAGTGCTAGCAGAAGTTTTAATGACATTAGAAAAAGCTTTATGCCCCCAGCAGATTGTGTGGCCATCTCTTGATGAAAAGAAAGAGATTTCAAAAGGTTTTTACACAAAATATCGAATACTAGGGGTGGTAGGCTGTATAGACGGCACACATGTTAGGATCTTCGCTCCGTCAAAAAACCGGCATTTATTTTATAATAGAAAAAGTTTCAATAGCTTTAATGTAATGATAGTAAGTATCAAATTTATGTATGTACGATTTATGACAATTCTATACGTGGACGGTAGCCATGGTGGATCGACACATGACGCTTCAATTTGGGCTACAAGTTTACTGCGGCCTTCCATGGAGCAAGACTACCTCGAAAAACATAGACGATTTTGGCTACTATGAAAATATGAAGTTTTAAAATAAATATATGTACATATTTACATAATTTATGGGACGCCGGTTATCCCTCAGAGCCTTGGTTGCTAGTACCCTACAGAAATGCAAGTAAAGAATCTGTTGAAGCCCGATATAATAAAGTGCATTCGAGCGCACGCAATATTGTAGAAAGAGCCAACGGGGTGCTTAAAAATAGATGGCGGTGTTTACTTGGCGCCTGTGAGTTGTATTACTCTCCAGAGAAAAGTGTTCAAATCGTCAATGCATGCAGTGCTCTACATAACATGTGTGTTGTTTCTACTTGTTTTAAAATGCTTTTTTAGTTTAACAAATTACTTTTGAATTTTATATTTTCAAAATTGTAGTAAAAATTTTATTAAATATTTGTCGTTGAATTGAAAAGAAGAAAACAAATGTAAGATATTTATTATTTTTATTGAAAATATCAGTAAATTTATTGTAATTTTATTTTCAAGTGAATAAACATCATTTAACGGTTTACCAAAAATCAATCTTTTCAATTTGAATTTCAACATTTTTATTCAATTTGTGGCGAGATTTATTGATCTATATCCCGTAATTCTGGTTTGGCAGTGACGTCCTCTCTTTGTTCTGTGAGAGAATCACTTTTTGATGAAAGCAGTTGTAAGGTCTATATGTCCTATTGAAGTATTGACTAAAGACATTTGTATGAATTTAAGAAATCGGTGCATATCAAAAATGCCACTAACGCGTTCACCCCAGCGTTCGAATAATAATCAAACAGGAAATGTAAATTTAGATGTCATTCATATTCAAGAAGACTCTCCGCCTGAGGCAAACAACAGTGACGCAGAAATGTTAAGCATTCCTCAAGCTAACCCGTTACCACATAATGATCTTTATCAGGTAACATTAAATTTGACTAAGAACATGGAAGCGATGCAACGTCAAATTTGTTCTATACAATCAATGGTATTGTCGAATAATGTATAAATACAAAAGTCTATTTCAAGCGAAATTAAAAATATATTTACTCAAAGCGATGGTACTCCCCAATCTACCCTTCCGTTAACTTCAAATGATGGATTACTCCATCCGCCTACTAACCCTAATTCCCTAATTTTCAACAGAAATGTCACATCAAAAGAAATGCCTAGCTGTTCTCTTCCAAACGTGCAACAATTTTTTGTAGGTACTAATAACCAAGTTGAAGAAGGTGTTTTTCCAGAACCATCAGTTGTTCGAAATCACCAAAAGAAAATTTACGCACTACCAACATTTTCGGGTTTACCAGAAGAATGGCAGACATTCTATGAATCTTTTATGAGCTCAACTCTTGAATTTCAATATTCTAACCTACATAATATAATGCGACTAAGAGACTCACTCGAAGGTGACGCTCATGACACTGTTGAACCACTTTTGTCAAATTCAAAAAATGTCACCTCCATAGTCAATATTCTGGCAGAAACGTATGGGCGACCAGAACAATTGATTAAATCTCAAATTCATAAAATTCGTTCTTTAAAGCCAGTGGAAGAGTGGGATCTAAACTCCCTTATAGTTTTTGCTAATAAAGTAATAAATATGACTACGTTCTTAGATTCAGTGGGAGGAAATCATTATACAGCAAATCCATTACTACTAAGTAAACTTTTTGCAAAGTTGCCTATTTCAAGACGCCTGCAGTGGGCTTATAAATGTTTGAACTTAGGACAAATGGCCACAATTGTCGATTTTTCGAATTGGCTCGGTGAGTTAAAAAAAGTTGTGAATATGGTAACAGATTCTCTTCCCCCTTCTTATGAAAAAGAAAAATATGTTTGCGTATCAGTTGAATCTAAATTGTGTAAATTTTGCAAAAAATTATGTAAATCATTAGCATTTTGCGAACAGTTCTTAAAACTTTCAATAGAATCCAGATGGGAAAGCGTAAAAGATCTTAAGGCTTGCTTTAGTTGTCTTAAAGAAGGACATCAAGCAGCTAAATGTTTTTCAAAAAAACAATGCGGACAGAACTCATGCTCTAGTATTCATCACAAGCTTCTACATATGGAACGTCCATATGTTACCCAACCTACCGTAAACAATTATCAAAATAGTTCTTTGAACCATAATACTACCATTCAGGCTCGAAATTGTTTAGCTGATATCAGTGCAAAAAGAATTCTGTTTCAGGTCATCCCAGTAAGATTGTATGGTCCTAACAACAACGTAATTATATATGCCTTTATAGACGACGGAGCAAACGTTACAATGATTGATGAAAACGTTGTTAACAGTTTAGGTATAACGGGCCAGAGTGACATTTTAGAACTACAGTGGATAAACAATCAGGTCACTCGTGAACATACGAAGGTGATAGGTGTCACCTTAAGTGGTATAGAAGATAATGCACAAATGTGTAACATTAAGAATGTCTTCGTTACATCTAATCTGGATCTAAGTAACCCTAGCTGGTCTGGAATCTTTCTACATAATTACCAAAACGTAAAACCCAAAATAATCATCAGTCTAGCCCATGCATTTTTGACTGTTGGTGTAGAATCGCCCAAAATGGTAACTCCAACTGGACCTATTGTAACAAAAACAAGGTTGGGATATGTAATTTATGGACCGATTAAACAAACTCGAGAAAAGTTTGTTTCTTGTCACGTATGCAAGACTCAGAACGAACGAAAAATATTAGATGAAGTAGAAACCCTTTTAAAAGATTATTTTGGGTAAGAAGCCTTAGGCGTTCGAGAGCCAGTTAAGCCATTATTATCTAGAGATGATCAACGAGCTTTAAACATATTAAGCAGTACTACTAAGGGACTTGGAGAAAGATTTGAATCGGGTTTGTTGTGGCGTGAAAATTTTTTAGCATTTCCGGATTCTTATCAAATGGCCCTTAAGCGATTGAATACTGTAGAAAAAAAAATGACTAAAGATCCAGATTTTGCGAAAGAATATAGTGCTAAAATTAACGAGTATGTAGAAAAAGGATACGCAAGAATAATGACAGGAGAAGAAGCTAATGTTCGATCAAATAAGGCCTTTTATTTGCCACACTTTGGAGTTATAAACCCCAGCAAGAAAAAACTTCGAATAGTTTTCGATGCAGCAGCGGAAATCGAAAAGACTTCGTTAAATAAGGCTCTTCTGTCTGGTCCTGATATTAATCAACCGCTTTTAGGAGTACTTTTAAAATTTCGACAATCAAATGTTGCTGTTTGTGGTGATTTGAAGGAAATGTTCCATCAAGTGATTGTAAGAGCTAAAGATCAAGATGCACAGCGTTTTCTATGGAGAGATGGAAACCCCTTAAAACCTATAAAGACATATGTGTTCCAGAGAATGATGTTTGGCGCCACCTGTTCACCCACTATGGCCCAATATGTAAAAAACCTAAACGCCCAAGAATTTATTGAGAGGTACCCACGTGCTGTGAAAGGAATTATTGAGAGACACTATGTTGATGATTATGTGGATTGCTTTGAGACTGAGGAAGAGGCGAAGGCATTCGGTATAACAAATAGTAATGGCACTGTCGATATCGGGAAAAAAGTAGAACGTATTTTAGGTATGCATTGGGTTCCAGAATCTGATACTTTTACATTTGTTCTGAAATTTCATAAGGTTCCAGTTGAAGTGTTAGAAATGAGAAGAACTCCAACAAAACGAGAATTACTTTGTATTGCAATATCTCTATTTGATCCATTTGGGCTTGTTGCAGATTTTATGATTTTCATCAAGATTCTAATGCAAGATGTTTGGAAATGTGGCACTGGTTGGGATGAAAAGTTACCTAAAGAAATTAATGCAAAATTTAAAAATTGGATGGAGAATCTAACTATGTTAAAAGATTTTAAAATTTCAAGATTCTATTTCAGAAATTGTATCAAAACAGATATACAATTGCATATTTTTTGCGATGCAAGTGAGCAGGCAATGGCAGCCGTTGCCTACTGGAGATTTACTACTCCAAACGGAATACTAGTTTCATTTATATTAGGAAAAACATCTTCTGCCCCTTTACGTTTTCATTCAATACCAAAGCTTGAGCTACATACAGCCGTAATGGCAGTTCGTTTAAAAATTGCTATTCTTAAATACCATGAATTCAGTGTAAGTAAGGTTAAATTTTTGACTGATTCACGTACCGTACTGCGTTGGATACGTTCAGGCCACCGAAAATATAAACAATATGTTGCAAATAGAGTTTTCGAAATACTAGAAGGTTCAGAAGAGACTCAGTGGCACTGGTGCTCAACTTTTGATAATCCAGCTGATAAAGGTACTCGATTTTTGTATCCTATAAAGTATAAAGCAGATGGTATATGGAAAAATGGTCCAAAATTTCTTTTAAGAGGAGAAGAAAATTGGCCAGTGGAATACAGTACATTAACAGAGGATGACCAATCAAATGATGAACTTAAAGCAAGATATTATGTTATGTTTTTTACTAGTTCTGCGGAAATGATAAACAGTATAATTAATCGATCTTCAAATTATTTAAAAATCCGTAGAACACTATCTTGGATTTTAAGGTTTCTTAACAATATTCGGTCAAATAATTGTAGAAGAAAAAATAATTTGTCGTTAAATTCAAAAGGATAATTTTCAAGAAGAATACGCTTGTATGGAACTAAGCGAATTGATTCCCAAGTCAAGCGAGCTTTTGACACTTAGTCCATATTTGAATGATGAAGGTATCGTAAGAGTAGGTGGCCGTCTCGACAATGCAACCTTTCTTCCATTATATACCAGAAGACCAATTCTACTTCCAAAATCGCATCGATTATCGCGATTAATCGTCGAATATTACCATAAAACAAACTGCCATCAAAATTCTTCGAAGGTTATATGTGACGTAAGGGAAAGGTTTTGGATACCGTCTGTTGTATTTAGAAGTATTTTCAAAGACTGATTTTATTTTCATAGTTAATAAAAAATGACAAAACAAAAATATAGAATACTAGATTATAAAAGAAAATACAAAGTATCAAGTTTTACAGTAGTATACAAATTTATATCATTATTCCCCTCTTTTTTTTTTTTAAATCCTCTGGATTATATCGAGAAATAATCGTGCGAGTTCTTCCGCTCCTTCTTACTTGTGGTTCTGTTGCCTGCGGTGATGTAAGGCTTTTTGTAATGTAAGGCGCTGGTTGCGCCCCTTCTTGAAAACTTCTTGTAGAGGAAACTACTGGCAAGGTCGCTTCTTGAGAGCTTCTGGGTGGGAAAACCAATGGGTGCGTCTCTTCTTGGGAGCTGGTTCCGTCAACTATATCTAATTTTACAGGATGAAGAAGAAAAGGGTAACTTGAATCTTTTGGGTCCCACCTAGGCTTCAACTGGTTTTGGTGTCTTTTGCAGGAAAGAAGATCAGTTTTGACAATGTATACCATTTTTCCGATAATCTTTTCAATTCTGCCCTTAATCCATTTTTTTCCTCTTCCAAAGTTTCGAACGAATACAGGATCATGCATTTTGTACTTAGTTCTGTTTTTTTTTTCTTTCCGGTTCTTGCCTTATCGGCTTGCTTGGCAATTGTGTTAACAGGGTACGTATTTTACGACCGTGAAGTAGTTCAGAAGGAGTTTTCCCTTCAGAGTTTGGCATAGAACGATAAGTTGATAAATATTTCAACACAGCGTCTTTAACCGATAAACCGTCTTCTACATTTTTTGCTACTGATGTTTTGAAAGTTCGCACAAAGCGCTCAGCTAATCCATTGGAAGCTGGGTGGAAAGGTGCTGTTGTCAAATGTTGTATACCGTTGGCGTAACAAAATTTTTTTAAATCTTCAGATGTTAGCTGTGGACCATTGTCACTAACTAAGGTTTCTGGAAGTCCTTCAATGGAAAAAATAATGGATATTAATGATATAGTTGCTGAAGACGTTGCCGATGACATTTTACAAATAAAAGGAAATTGTGAGTAAGCATCAACGCAAATTTGCCACATGCTACCAAAAATGGGACCAGCAAAATCAATGTGTATTCTCTGCCACGGACGTATCGCAACGGGCCAACTGCTATACTCCTTCATCGGACTAGCACCATGTAATTTACAAATTTCGCATGCTGCAGCCATTATTTCTATTTCTTTATCCATACCTACCCACCAACAATGTTGTCTAGCTAACCTTTTCATTTTTATTATTTAACTTCTTTTTTGATTGTTTCAGGTATGACAACGCGAGAACAGTTTGATGACTGTAAAAATATGACGTCATTTATGACGACCAAACTAAACTTTTGGTTAAAATATGGAAGAAGAAATTTTTCTTGCGATCCCATGAAACTTGGCCACCCCTTTTCGATATATGCTTTTACCTTGCTGAGTATTGGATCTTTACGAGTGTGTTCCTTAAGAATATCAATATTAATTGGTGTTTTCATTTTTACTACCGAATTGCAATATTCATAATTATCAAATTCTGGGTCGGAGCCAATCGGTAAGCGCGACAAGGCATCCGCGTTAGCATGCTCCGAACTTCGGCGATACCTTATTTCAAATTGATACGCCATTAGGATAATGGCCCAACGCTGAATTCTATGCGCTGTCATTACGGGCAATTGTTTTCTTGGACTAAAAAGTGTAACTAGGGGCTTATGGTCCGTTAGGAGTATGAACTTGCGGCCATACAAATAAATATGGAAACGCTGTACGCCAAAAACAATGGCCAATGCCTCTTTTTCAATTTGGCTATATTTCTGTTGGTGTTGATCAAAAGTCTTTGATGCAAAAGCTACTGGTTGCTCTGTTCTATCTGGGAACAAATGAGAGATAACGGCGCCCACTCCATAGGAAGAGGCATCTGTTGCTAGGACGATGGGCAAATGTTCTTGAAAATTAGCCAACTCAGTAGCTTGCACAATATGGTCCTTAAGTGTTTGAAATGCAGCTTGTTGTTCCTTTCCCCAAATAAACTTTGCATTTTTTTTACGTAGTTGATTTATAGGCGCTGCAATTTGCGCAAAATTTGGTATAAAGCTATTATAATAATTAACCTTTCCAATAAAGGCTTCAACTTCTTTAATATTTCGCGGAAAAGGAAGATCTCTCACTGCACGAACTCCAGATTCATCCGGAAGAATACCGTTTGCACTTACTTGCCGTCCAAGATATTCTATTTTGCTTTTTAAAAACTCACATTTTGATTTTTTACATTTTATTCCGTTTTCTGATAAGATGCTGAGAACCTTTTCTAACCGCACCATGTGCTCTTGGATGTTAGACGCAGAAATAATGATGTCATCCAAGTAATTACCACATCCTTCAATCCCTTGTAATAATTGCTCTAAGTATTTTTGAAATATAGCTGATGCACTTGCGATACCATAAGGCATGCGCTGATATTGAAATAACCCAGCTGGTGTATTCACAACCAAAATACTCTTGGATGACTCATCGAGTTCCATTTGAAGGTAAGCTTCCCTTAAATCAATTTTCGAAAATATTTTTCCATAACGAATTTTATGATATAAAGATTCACGAGATGGCAATGGGTATTGTTCGATATCAATCTGATTATTAACAGCAACCTTGAAATCGCCGCAAACACGAAGAGTACCATCTGGCTTTGTAATTAATACTATTGGTGAAGCCCAATCACTAAATTTAATTGGCTTCCAAATACCAGCACTTACCAATCTTTCAGCTTCCTTTTTAAACGTAGGCATTTGAGCGAATGGCACTGATCTACTCTTGTAAAACTTAGGTACGGCATTATCTTTTAGAACTATACGAGCTTTAAACGATTTTATAGTGCCAATGCCTTCTTCAAATACATGTTTACATTTTTCACAGAGCTGCTTGCATTTTTCGCCGGCATCATCCTTTTCTACATTTGCGATTTGAATAATTTCAAAGCCAAATTCTTTAAAAAGATCTGTCCCAAACAAATTGTCGCCAACTTCAACATCCGTGAAAACTAACGGTACCAGGCTTTCCTTATCACCACATTTAATTTTTGTTATTAGCTGACCAAGAATATTCAAACGGGTACGACCATAAGCAAAAAGCGATTTTGTATAGTTCTCTAACTTAGGTTTTTTTAAATCTTCATATGTTTTCTTGGTAATTACTGACGTTGAAGCACCAGAATCTAATTTGAATTTTATAATTTTGTCAGCAATTTGCACATCAATAAACATTTTGTTGTTTTCATTTTTTATTATATCAGTTATACTTAATATATGATCACTTGCTTCGTCAGTTTCAATATTATAGTTCGCATTGGTTTTAATTTTATGTTTAATCGAATCATTTGACAAGCAAACAGCGGCTATATGACCATTCTTATGGCATTGATGACAAGTAACAAACCGAAATCTGCAACTATCCCTTTCATGAGATATACCACAACCAGTACATGACTTATATTTTTTCCTTTTACTGTTTTTTGACCTTTCATGTTTATTTTGGACAAAATTTACATTTGAGAACCCTTCTAAATTATCTTCCTTGTTTTCTTTTATCACTTGTACACTCTTCGTTGTAGCTTCGTATGATTCCGCAATCAGTAGAACTTCAGCTAGTGTCGGCTGTAACTTTTGCATAGCAGAGATACGCACAGCATCATGTGGTGTATGCAATATTATCATGTCACGTATCATTTCATCGGTATATTTTTTAGCACAACTATTCAAACTGCAAGTAAATTTGCAATTCCGCGCAAGTCCACGAAGCTCTGCTACCCACTCTCTGTAGGTTTGGTTTGGTTTCATGATAAGCTTATTAAATTCGTAGCGAGCAGCAACAATATGTACTTTTGAAGAAAAATGCTCCGTCAACTTCTCTGTTATCTCATTAAAGGTTTTATCTTGCAGATTTTGCCCACCAAATAAATTTTTCAAAAGCTCAAATATTGCTTCTCCACTCCAAGACAAAAAATAAGATTTTTTCTGTTGTGCATTCTTTACTGAATATGCAGCAAAATGCTGTTCTGATTGTTCTATAACGAATCCCATGGCTGCATTTCTTTATCAAATGAATGGAACGCTGGCACATTTATGCTTTTTTCTACGGAAGCTCCAGCTTGAGAAGCTCCTCCACTGTTTTTGTTCCTCAATTATTTTAGACGTCCAAGCTTGTTGTTGGATCAACATCTCTTTTAAAACATCGTTTCGTTAACCATTTCTATGCACACACGTTTTTTTTTTTTTTTTTTAATTTTACCCGCTCGTCGCCAATATGTTGTATTTAGAAGTATTTTCAAAGACTGATTTTATTTTCATAGTTAATAAAAAATGACAAAACAAAAATATAGAATACTAGATTATAAAAGAAAATACAAAGTATCAAGTTTTACAGTAGTATACAAATTTATATCACCGTCAATCCGAATATTATTAAGAAGCATTGAAGCAAAATGCTATTACTGTAAATTAAGAAAGGCTAAGCCTGAACAGCCGCGGATGGGAATCTTACCTAAAGACCGTGTAACACCCTTTGTTCGGGCATTTTCATACACCGGTGTAGATCTTTTTGGTCCGTTTCATATCCTAATACGTCGAGTTAAAGAAAAGCGATGGGTGGCTTTGTTCACTTGTTTAACGGTACGCGCTGTTCACTTAGAAGTGGTAAACGACTTGTCATCAGATTCATTTGTACTTTGTATAAGAAACTTTATAAATCGACGAGATGTTCCTATTCAAATACGCAGCGACAATGGAAGGAATTTCGTTGGTTTAAGGAAGGAATTGAAGAATGAATCAAATTTCTTAGACCACGATAAAATTACACGCTCGTTAACACCCTTGGGAATAAAATGGATTTCCAATACTCCATTTGACCCAAGTTCTGGAGGAGCATGGGAACGATTGGTGCAATCGGTAAAAAAGACACTTTTGTATTAATGAAAGAAGTAGCACCGAAGTTATATACTTTTGAAAGTCTATTGATCGAGGCGGAAAGTATAATTAATTCAAGACCACTCACTCACATTCCAGTAACCCCTCAAAAGCCCGAGCCACTCACGCCGAACCATTTCTTATTGGGAACAACTAACTCTACTCAAACTCCAAGTGAATTTCATAAAGGAAATTTGAACACACGAAAACAATGGCGTATACTTCAAAACTTAAAAAATAGTTTTTGGGGGAGATGGATTAAAGAATATTTACCTGATTTAACTCGTCGCGTGAAATGGTGTTTACCTTCAAGACCACTGCAAGTTGGGGATATTATTCTATTATGCGATATGGACCTTCCAAGATCAAAATGGAAACGTGGAAGAATTATAAGAACATATACTGGTTCCGATGGAGTAATACAATCGGCTGATATTAAAACTGTTGATGGAGTTTTCAAAAGACCTGCATCAAAATTGTCACTTCTTGACTTAGAAACCTAATTGTGAATTTCCCTTAGGTAATTCACAGGGGTGGGAAATTGTTGTTTCTACTTGTTTTAAAATGCTTTTTTAGTTTAACAAATTACTTTTGAATTTTATAGTTTCAAAATTGTAGTAAAAATTTTATTAAATATTTGTCGTTGAATTGAAAAGAAGAAAACAAATGTAAGATTTTTATTATTTTTATTGAAAATATCAGTAAATTTATTGTAATTTTATTTTCAAGTGAATAAACATCATTTAACGGTTTATCAAAAATCAATCTTTTCAATTTGAATATGACTTTACACCTGAAGAAATACCGCGTTATGAAAGTCATGAGCAAGAATACGATGATGTTGTTGTGAAAGGACCACGTATGAGTGAAGCGGAACGCATTCGTGCTAGTATAGCAAATTCACTTAAATCAGGTATTTAATGAAAAACGATTGCTTTAAAAAATGAAAATAATTCTATTAACGATTTAGGTGTGGTGAATTTTGATTGATTTTATTCAATTCATTAAAAATTTTTGATTTTGTAATTAAACAAACTCGTCCTTTTTTATTGCAATAAATTATTTGGCTAAAATCCAAATCTTCTTTGAATCTTTTACCACAATGAAGTTGTTATAAATTATTTTAAATTAAATAAGTACCTGACTAGAGTGGCCAGATTGTCAGCGATGCTGGCATGCTGGCATGCTGGCAGGTGCTCCGGCTATAGCACGCCGTCTTGGGTCGGTTCTTACCAACGTTTCGGCCTAGTTTACCACACAAAAAAATCATGCCAGACTTCCGCAAAACTAATAAAAATATATATATATGGAGCCCGAAGCAAGTCAGAGTCCCTCCCTACACACATGCACACACGTCTATAACCCTCTGGCCGGTGTTGTGACCAGGAATTTCCCACCCTCTTGAGGCTATGAAACCTCACCATGGCATCGTATTAAAATTAAATTTTGGATACCCCTTACTTGCCTTGCAACCTTCCTACCCTACTTACCTCTTAAAAAATTATTCCTTCATACTAAATGAAAAATTTTAAATTCAGATCATAAATTTATAGATCTTTCGCAAAATTTTTTCAGATTCTAAACAAAACTAAAAGGATTGACAAAAATTTACCAACTGGATTTTTTTAACATTTAATTTTGAAAAAAGTTAAAAAGTAACAAAATTATTATCTGCTGACAACTGAAATCGGTAGTTCAGGCTGCTTATTTTACTTATTTGTTCACCGTTTTCGCACTGGAATTCTGGCTTTACTGGCACAGCGTGTAGAGCCACCGGATTGCCTGTCCGTCCGTTTATCCGTCTTGTTCGAGTTTTTGGTAGGTATCAATAAAAATTTGCGGTTTATATATATATATATATATATATATATATATATATATATATATATATATATATATATATATATATTAAATTCACCCTGATTGAAAATTTTTTTCCTCCTTTTTTTTTTAGGGAAGACACTTAAACTGGGGCAACTAACCTGTATCGTGGGGACGAGAATAAAGGCCTGAGCTCAACCCTATGGACGCGCACCCTGGATCAAATCACACAGAGGAATGTTTCGCAGACGGTAGGTAAAATGGGTTCCCTAATGGGTTTAAAGTGCAATATACGTATATAATAAAAATATCAGTTTGTAAATTTGTTCGCAGTTGGTCTGTTAAGCGTCCAGAGTCAGCGGCAAAATACCTGGAATCGATGCGATGCTAATACAAAAAAAATTATGATTTGGTCCCTCGTTTGGTGTGAAAGGCGCAGTTTGGCTTTGTTAGTTATTCAATAACTAGAATTATTTTAAAAAGTTTTGTTTTTTTGTTTTTCAAAATTATTGTTCAATTATCTTTTGTATAATTTTTTTTAATTAAATTTTCACATATAAATGTATGTATCTAAAGTAAATGCGATTAGCCACCTTTCAACTTAATTCCAACAAAGTTTTTTGCTTTTAAATAAATAATCGCTGTGGCGTGAATAAAAATCTTTAAAAAACTGAAAAATTGTTTGTCTTTCTTCTTTATTTCCACTAGCAACAGGTGAAGTAGGTAGATTTATTATTTTTTTTTTATTTGTTTTCCGCCGGGCCACTAACACACCATCTCTCAAAGACAATTAAAAAGGAAGGAAGACATTTTCATTTTCGCGTACCAAGAAACTTCTTAGGCACCATGATAATTTGACTCCCTTTCTTTTGTTAGCAATACCAGTTCCATTACAAAAAAAATATCTAAAATCTTCCTCTTTTTTCTTCTGTCGTACAGAAAACATTAATAAAACAGCTGTTCCTTTGGCGTGGCCAACCTACCTAGTTCTCAAATACTACAGGGTGTACACGACAAACCCTACCATTCCGAGAGCACATTATCGTGCCACGGATGGGGGGAAGAAGGGCACGCTTATTCCCGAATTTGCCCTCCGTTCCTAAGTTACACATCGGTAACTCTTACTCAGTGGTAACACCTGAACTCTGGTAATTCACCACTAACCTTATCCGTTAATCTGGCAGCCTAAATTAAATACAATGAATGAAAGAAAACGAACAAAAGGGAACAATCAATTACTACACATGTGTACTACAAGGAAGTAAAAGGTAAGTCAAACAAAATACTTCATATTAAATATTTAACACATCTAAGTAAACTCAATTACCTTTCATTCGAACTCTATTCAATTCTTTTCAGATACAACAAAAAAACACCGAAGGCTTTGATGGAAGGACAAGGTAAGTTTCATTAAACTTCATGAACGATGACAGTCTGGGACAATGAATTAAGAGCATGTACGAAAAAGCATCTTCGCAGCCACATTGCTGTTGTTAAATACCGGCGCATAAAAATAAAGCGGTAAGTAAAAAGAAGAAACAATAACTTTGGTATTATTCCCACTAACGATTTCTTTATTTTTTATGTTGGCAACACTGGGATGGAGAGCAAATGGCGAGTTCCTGGAAAACGGCGCGTCAAATATACATTTCTTTGGTAAGTGTACCCTTCTTAAAGCTTAAACAAATAATAAATTAATAAATTACCCTTCCTTCTGTAGACAATCGACGATGGCGTTTGGTGTACTAGCTTTCATAGCATCTCCCCTAATTTTGCACAAAAATCTTTTCGCTTTAAACACCCCAAAAAGAATAAAAACTTCAGGTGCTAGCTGCTAGATGGTTGTTTCCTCATCCAAACTGTTCAAGCAAAATAAGTTAATAAAAATTTGAATTAAGAAAATGAAACTAATTAAAAATTTTCCTATAGGAAATCTTCACAGCGTTAGCAACCAAAAAAAGGACATAAGCTGCAGGGACTTAAACCACCAAGGATACCTACACCATTGGCGAGAAGAACCCTTTGCAATTCTGTTTAAGGCCGAATTATGTTAATACCAGGTAAATTTACGGTAAGTAAAAAAACAATTGAACGGCTCAAAAGAGCTGATATTTAACGTCATCTGGGGATCATAAAATCTTTTAATCTGAACGTACTCCTACCTAGACTTTTGTTATACTTCTATATTTTGTAAATTCGTATATTTATAGTTATTCTTGTTTTTATTATTTGTTTTTTTTTTTTTGTTTTGTATTTTTATATAATTTGGCTTTATATCCTTTTTCTTATTTTAATTTTTACTTAATTTTTCGAATTTTATATTTCATATTACTAAATTATGTTATGAGATTATTTTTTTTTTCCTTTTTAATTCATTTCTTTTATATTTGCATGTATATTTCTTTATTTTTAGACAATACGCAAATGTCTACATTTTATCTATTTAGTACTTATCTTTTATATTCTAATCTCCTCTTGTTTCATTATTTTAATATTCCGAATTTTAAATATTATTTTTTCTTATAACCATATACTTTCTATTTATTTATTTACTAATTATTATATTTTTTTTTACTAGCGCTTCGCTTAGTATTATGTACATATCCTTTTTTTATATTTATATACATATAAATAAATATAGACAAATATAGTATATTTTTCTTTTTTGTTGTTATATTTCATATTTAAGGATATTTACATATATATGCTTTATACTTCCAATTTCAAAATTTTTTTGCATTTTACTTTTGAAAAACGAAAGGTTTAAATTTTCGGTTTGTTTTACATATATGTTTTTATTTAGGTACATATATACATAGGTACCTAAATGTATGTATCTATATATATATATATATATATATATATATATATATATATATATATATATATATATATATATATATATATAAGTGACATATGCATACCGTAATTCATAAATTTCATGAATTGTAATATGAATATGACATGAACATTTATTTTATTTTCTTTGTTATTGCATTCCTATTTTTCTTAAGTCGAAAAATTAAAAGAAATTAAACACTTTGTAATATCAACATATTTCATGAGCACATTTATAACATAAATTATTCTTAAAAGAGAAAACATTATTTTGGTTTGACGTAATGTAAAATCAGCATATTTTGTGAGAACCTTTATGATGTTAATTAGATATAAAATGTTTTTAATAAATAAAAGTTTCTGTTTATGAATAAAACTCAAAGTACAAACACTGTATTTTACTGGCGCAGTCGGTAGGATCTGTGAAAAAGATCCTTTAAACGAACCTTAACTTTTAATAATTTAATAACTAAAATAAAAACTACAAGATTTAGGATGTATTAACAATCAAAAGAAAATTAATACTTTTAACTTTGTTATAAAGTTCTCGTTGAACAAATAGAATAAAAACTCTGTGACAGTGACTGTTTAAAATAAAAAAAATCTGTGGCACTGTTTATTAATCTTGCAATCTTATAACGCAAAAACAAAAAATATATAATAAAATAAATCAATGAAAATATCACAAAGTGTTCCAAATACTTCTAAATAACTTTTCATCAGCCTATGGATGAAGTAATCCTTAATTTAGGGCAACTTTCAATTAACAACAATGGTGGAGAAAGTGGTGCTAATAGTGATAACGATAACAACAGTGTAAACAACAGTATGGATTAACAGAAAAGCTTTGTCATCCAAAACTTAAAATTAGTCCATTCTTTTATTGGGGAAAAGGATAAATTGTGCCTCTACATTAATAGCATAGAAAGTATATTACCCAACATTGTGGTTCTGCCTAGAGATGACAGGGTCTTATTCTTCAATTGCATATTGAGAAAATTAGACGAGGATGCCCTAAATTTAATCAGAAGAGAACAACCAGAGGACTGGAGCGCAATGAAGCGACTACTGGTACAAGAACACGGTGAGCAAAAACCAATTCCGACACTGATTTTAAAATTAAGTAATATTATATTTAAGGGTAATCTAAGAAATTTGTGCGATGAAATTAACATAAGCTTGTGTAGAATACATGATACAATTAGATAAAGTGATGAAAGTAATGAAAAAAAAAAAACATTTTATAAGAATGAAGCTAACTCCCAAGCCCTAAGAATACTAAAAAAGAACTACCTAATCATTTAACCGCACTTGTTAATGCGAATTTAGCAGCAGATTTTAAGTCAGCAGTAGATATTCTCAGACGAAATAATGAACTAGATAACGGACACTTTGAACGAAGAATGACAAAAGTACTCAGAACCGATCACTCCCGTCATTATCCTCAAGTAGTGAACAATGAATATATAAACATATACACCCCAAATCGAAGTACTAACACTTTCAATCACCGAAGTTTTAGGAATATCCGTAATGAAAACATCCAGAATAATTACAATAATATTTATAGAAATAATGGACAAAACATTAACACACACAATAACAATAATAGCCCAAACAATAATGACTTTTACATTAATAATAGATTTCCCAATAGTTCACGTCCTTACAAACGCCAAAGGATAAATGACTCAATCCAATCTCGCATTAGACGTTGCGGCCCTGCCGAGCCCATGGAAGTCGAAAATTTAAACTAAGCGGCCTCAAACCCCTTCCCATCATCTCAATAAGAATACAGGGTAGAGCTTATAAATTCTTGATTGATACGGGATCCTCAATTAGTCTTCTTCGTCCAGACGCTTTGTCAGTTTCCCCAAATATAGTACATCCCGTTTGCGTTAGAACAGCTACCGGGAACATAGTTCTCAATGAGACCTTAGAAATCTTTAGCCCTATAACAACAGTTAGATTAGTGTTTTATGCGTATAGGTTTAGTAACAATTATTCGGGCCTGCTGAGCTTTGATAATTTAAGCAAATTAAGGGCACAACTAAATATTCCAGAGGGATTTGTTGTCCTAAATGATATTAAATATTTTTTTTTTTTTTTTGAACGAAAGAAGGAAAGGAGGAAGTAAAAAACTTTCCAGTTAATAAAAATACATATTTTGATTCGGGGATCAGCCAACCCGAGTTTAAGCAATTTCAATAGTCACCCAAATATTAAATTTTTTTTTTTAACGAAAATCAAGAAATAAAAGAAGGAATAAAAAGCCTTCCACCTAATAAAAGTATTACCCCTGATTCACATATCAATCAGCTTGAGTATAAAAAAATTCAAGGTAGTAAAATTGATACCCGCATAAAAGCCATCCAAAATCCTTGAATTGTATTGATTACGAAAGTAAAAAATTGTTTAAATTGGATCACCTCAGTAGAGAGGAACTCACAAGCTTAAAAGTGTTGTTACAGAAATATGGTAGCATTTTTTATAGGGAGGGAGATAAATTAACCTTTACTAATGTCGTTAAACATAAAATCAACACTATCCACGAAGATCCAATATATTGCAAAACGTATCGTTACCCTCAAGTTCATAGGGACGAGGTTAATAGGCAAACTCAAGAAATGCTGGACCAAAATATTATACGCCACAGCCAGTCACCTTATAATGCACCAATCTGGGTTGTACCTAAGAAACTCGATTCGACTGGTAAACAAAAGTGGCACATCGTTGTCGATTACCGCTAATTGAACGATATAACGGTTAGTGATAAATACCCAATTCCGGTTATGGATGACATTTTTGATAAATTGGGCAGGTGTTTTAATTTCACTACCGTCGATTTTAAAAAAGGGTTTCATCAGATCGAAATGGAACCCCTTTGATTGAAAAAAGACAGCATTCTCCACACAGAATGGTCATTACGAGTTTTCGAGGATGCCGTTTGGTCTTAAAAATGCGCCCTCAACCGTTCAACGTTTGAAGAACACAATTCTGGGAGACCTTATAGGAAAAGAATGCTTGGTCTACCTGGACGATATAATAATCTTTAGTACTTCTCTCCAAGAGCATATCAACTCAATAGAGAGGGTGTTCAGTAGGCTTTCGGATGCCAATTTGAAGGTGGAGCCTGATAAAAGCGAATTTTTAAAAATGGAAACCACCTTTTTGGGACACATTATCACACCTGATGGTATAAAGCCAAACCCTGACAAAGTTAAAGCCATCTTGGAATATCCAATTCCTAAAACTGAAAAAGAAATTAAGCAATTTTTGGGATTGGCCGGATTTTATAGGAAATTTATCCAGAATTTTTCCAAAATAACAAAACCATTGACACATTGCCTTAAAAAAGAAAATAAAATTAATTCATCGGATAAGGATTAAATTAATGCAGTCGATACTATTAAACTCTTAATCGTTAATGAACCAATATTGACCTTCCCAGACTATGAGAAGCAATTCACGCTGACAACGGATGCTTCTAATTCTGCCCTTGGTGCTGTCTTTAGTCAGAGCGGACACCCAATTTGTTTTGCCATCCGCACTCTAAATGAGCACGAATTAATTTACTCTGCTACTGAGAAAAAGTTACTAGCCATTGTGTGGACAACAAAGTACTTCCGCCCCTATTTGTACGGCAGAAGATTCATGATCAATAGCGATCATAAACCATTACAGTGGTTGCAAAACCTTAAGGAGACAAACCAAAAGCTTCAGAGGTGGAAAATAAAATTGAATGAATTCGATTTTGAAATCAAACATATCCCCGGAAAGGAAAATTACGTTGCCGATGCACTATCGCGTTCAAGAAAAGAGAATTGTAATTTCAATTAAGAAATTGAAGAGAACAGTGAGCCAGCCGATGAAGCTGATAGAGTGGAAGATATTTCATGTGTAGTCGCAACAATTCACTCCGCTGATGAAAATAATTCCTCGTATATACCAATAACTGAAATACCCTTAAATATATTTAAGAATTAGATCAAACTTGTTAGAGGAAAACAAAATAGAATCTTTACAAAGAAGATATTTTCCAATCACGTCACATAAGTTTTCAATTCCTCTTTTTTTATTGTTTATTATTATTAACCTATATTCTATTTGACAGGTTACAGGCTGAGCTAAATTCATTTTGCAACCTGAAGGAAGCTACAGGGGACTTCATTGTACTTAACGGAGTGAGTGCACCACCAATGCTATCTGAGAAGAAAAATACACCAGCATCACTTCACTAATAAAACGAGAACAAAAAGTTGCTGCAAATAGTCCATCAGGTAAGTCCAGATTTATAGTAATTTCTAATTTAGATGTATACTATCATACTACTTATATTGCTTAGCTAAGCTTGTTACCATATTAAATTTATGCAGGGGAAAAATTGATTTAATTCTAAATCAAAAATAATTATTTTACTTTGACTCGCTGTAAGCCGGGCTCAGCCAAGTTGCTACTCTAGGTGACTAATAACACTTAGCCCTGAATGGCAAAGTTCCCCAGGGTAATCATGGAGTTGCACTTTTGGAGAAGTAATAAATACAAATGTACTAAATCAGAAACGCAAGCTTGACTTAGCAAAATAAAGCAATGCAAATATTTGCCATAAAATACATAAAAGCAGTCATTCTGATTAACGGCTCCAAAAGGATCACCTGCATAGAAACCGATATAGAACAATGAATAGGAACAAACTTAGATAAGCAAGTTTAATTAAAGTATTCAGTCCCTTAAGTAGATTTTACTAAGCAAGTATCAGTAGGGATTTTATTCACAAAATACTGCTTAATGTCCTTCCCGTGGAAGATACCCAACGATTTCCCATTCAAGTCTTCGACCTCGTACATACTGTTCCCTACTTGCCTCACGATTCTGCACTTTAGAAACTTATGCGCGAGCTTTGCATTAAACCCGTTCTTAAAATCAATCTGCTGAAAATTTTTACGATAGGCTTCTTGTCAAATTTAACTACGCGCCACCGAGTGTTGTATGTTTTTTCGTTACGTAAGTACGCCTTGTGTAAAGCCTCACGCATACTTTGTCTTATTAAAGACATTTTCGCCGACTTCGAGCATATGTGGAATTCTGGATAATCTAAACTTTTCAGCTTTCTAGCTAACCTATACATGCTATCGTGGCCAAACATGTTCATTCTGAACAGCGCAAAATATGGTATAACACCAATAGACGTCTGCACTGATGATCGAAGGGAAAATTCGATTTCGGACAAATTTTTGTCCCACTCCGATTGATCATCTTGCAGATTAGAGCATACCGCAGCCAGTATCGACTGGTTAACACGCTTCGACGCATTGGCCTGAGGTGAGTGTATGGCGGTGCGAACATGTTTGACTCCAAAGTTATGTATTAAATCAGCCTTAGCGTAATATTGGGTGGTTTTGACTCTTTGAATACTTGACAGTTTGCAATAAAATCGCGGATTTGCAAACTCTAGTTTGGCCAGTAGAAGTACTCCCTGACTCTGCGAAGAGTCTTTCCAACGCCTCCGTGCGAAGCTTGCGTGGAATTGTTTGACTTGTCGATGATGGCTTTTGTCAATTCATGAGGAACCCATAGCTTCCACTTAAAGTCCTCATTCAAGACCAAACCATCATAGGGCCGTACTTTTTGTGTACAAAACCATCAACTACTTTTAAGTCAGGCAACCGTTCAGAATTCGCTTCTATTGAAGCCCCAAACTCCAAATAGCAACTAGACTTAAAAGCACTTGACCCAAGATCGACCAGCCCTTCTACATCTGCCGAGACTTCCTCCATTTCATAGCGCGATGGGGTATCGGGTACTACGCTTTGTTTCCCCTGCCTATGCTTTATGGTAAAGTCATATGAATGGAGATGTAGACTCCACCGAGCCAAACGTCCACTGAGGTCCTTGTGTGACATAAGCCACTTAAGGCTGATGTGATCGGTGATCACAGAGAAAGGCATAAGTTCTATATAGGGCCTAAACTTTTTAATTGTCAAGACAACTGCAAGACACTCACGCTCAGTTACGGAATAATTCCTCTGCTCCGGCAATTGGGTGCTCCTCTCCAGAATCGTCTTTCTGAAAAAGCACAGCTCTAATACCTATGTCTGACGCGTCACACTGAACGTAAAAAAGCTTGAGAAATCCGGGTGATTAAGTAGCGGGCTCGAAATGAGAGCACCTTTGAGCCGATCAAACGCAACTTTAGCTTCTTTCGAAAACTTAAATTGCTTACCCTTCTTCAGCGTCTCAAAAATTCGAGCCGCGATGGTGGCATAGTCTGGTATGAATTTTCTATACCAGCCTGTTGCCCCCATGAAGCTCCGAATCTGCTTTGCTGACTTAGGATAAGGATAAGCAAAACGAGTGATCGTTTCCACCTTAGCTGGATCAGGTTTTAATTTGCCCCCCCCCCCCTACTATATACTTTAAATATCGTAAATCTTTGAAGCAGAACTTGGATTTCGCCACATTGATGGTCAAACCTGCTTCTGTCAGACTTTTAGATACTCGTGCCAACATCTGTAAGTGAATTGCAAAATCTAGAGAAACTATCAATAGATCATCTAAGTAGACGAAAACTCTCTCACGTAGCGCCGCGGGGATCAACTTGTCCATTAGACGAAATAACCTCTGGGCCGCGTTACACAACCCAGAGGGCATGACCGTGAAATGGTAAAGTGGCCGCCCTGGTACCGTACAAGCAGTTTTCTCTCTACTGTATGAATCTAGTGGAATCTGCCAGAATGCACCTTTAAGATCGACACTTGAAATAAATATCGTGTCTCCTAAGCGACTAAGCAAACCCTCAATGTGTGGCAGAGGATAGGCATCCTTGACCGTTAATGCATTGAGTTTTCAAGCGTCCAGACATAGCCGATTCTTCTCGCCCCTACGGACGAAGGTAACCGGGTGGTCCATGGACTCTCACTCACTTCAATGACACCAAGGTCAAGCATCCTATCAAGCTCTGCAAACATCAGTTTTTGTACCGCGCCGGAGAGACAGGATAGTGACGATCTATCACTGGGGTTGCGTCACGTGTATCTATCGAATGCGTCTCTAAATGCGTCCTCCCCAGACCTCTCTTCGTGTAGCAGGGGAACATCGATATGACTAAATCCAACTTCTGTTGCTGTTCAGCGCTCAGACAATGAGTCACAACATCTGAGGTATTATCTGCCTCCGTGCAGAGACTTACCCCATGGTCGTAAGACTGTCTATGTTGGCAAATAGTTTAAAAACCTTCATAATGTCAATATCCAAAAATAGCTCTCGACTTAGAGTAGGCACTAAATAGAACGTTATGACCTGCGTTGTATGGCCAAACGACACTTTCGATCGTACGCGTTCGATTATGTTGTGCACTGAATCATCAGCTGTCTTAATAATAGTAGAAAAGTGGTGAACCTGAAGCCCCGCCTTTTTCACCAGCTCAAGACAGTTACGGCCCAAGCACGTTACTGTAGCACCGATATCTAACAGCCCTTCAATTTCGTGACCCCCTAAATTAATTCGAGTGTAAAGACGTGAATCTTTACCCTCATAAAGGGACGCCGCCGAAATTTCGTGCCTTAATTTTTTCCGAATCTTATATCGCTTTCGCGCTTTCCTAATCTTATTTAAGACTGTACCGAAAATTTTGCGCTTGGCATCATTGTATTCTCTTATTCTAACGTGCACTATTTGCAGTTACGTCCCCCTGCTGATTACAAACTGGGTCTACACCTCTGTTGACCGCGCCTCCCCAGCTCGAGACGGGCTCCGAGAGCGGATTCCCTGACATTTAGGGCATTTTGGGGTAACAACATTATCCCTCCCGCATCACTGGCTCTGGACAGTCAACAAAACTCTGCCCTATTTCCCTACATTCCAACAGGTGTAGTTACTCGTAGACCGAATAGCGTCAACCTCGAGATCCATAAAAGCCACCTCATCATCCGTAAGTAAAATCTCACTCACTCTTTGTGCAAAATATGAGCGCTGCTAATAAAGCTGACGTTGGTTTGCCAACAAATTTTCTGCTCTTCTCACCTCCCTCCAAAACTCTGATAAGGTCCTTATATGTGCTGAAAACATCATCTGTGCTAAAGATGCTTTAAATTACCTCTCATGATCTCCACTAACTGTTCCTCTTCGTAGGAGATTTCTTGCTGGTTCCGCAACTTTATGACCGCATTGTAGAAATCATCAAAAGGTTCTTGTGGTAATTGTCGCCGGGTAGAAATCTGCATTTGCACCTCGTACTCTTTGGCAAAATGGCGATATTGCGCCAGGAGAGCCTTTTCTAGTTCCTGCCAAGTATTGACATGGACTATTTTCCGATAGTCCCAGTACCAGTCCAGTGCTGGACCGTCTAACAACAAATGGAACGAGCGTAGAATCTCATTGTCGGTACAATTGTAATCTTTTCTTAAAGCTCCTACCCGGAAAATAAACTCCCGGACATTCATGGTTTTATTGGTGCCATCGAATTAACACCCCATTTGGCGAGTTTAAATCTGTCCATAGGTTTACTCTGATTTGGTATTGACATGGCCAGTTGATAATTAGGCTGCTGCGTTTGACACTGTGGGACAGACCAAGTATCTTGAGGGTAACTAGGCTGCTCACTGCCTCTTTGGCTGTAGCCATAAACTTTTGGTATACTTTGCTGAAGCACCGGCCGAATTGGTGCTGGATCTTGCTCAATTTGCAAATGTTCGCATGCTGCTGAAACGGCAGCTGCAATTGTCGTGGCTGTTGACTATATGCCGACGGATTTTGCTGTTGTAATACATTCTGCTGCTGCAATACAGGCTGCTGCTGTTGGTATGCTGACTGTGGTTGCGGCCCAAATATTTGCGTCGCAGTTAAGCCTGACTGTGATCGTTGCGTCTGCAGCGCTGCCACAGAGTATTGCGGAGCTGGAACTAACGATGGCGGTCGCGCCAAAACATTTTGTATTTGCCCGGAGGCATTTTGTTGCTGATTATACCCAGTCACAGCAGAAGGCCGGAAGCCAACTGTTTGCTTGGTTTAACATTGACTTAGTCTGAGTATGTCCAGGCAGTATACCGTCTACGCTTAGACCTATGTTTGAAGCTGCTGCTGGAGCCTGATTGTAAGTTGACTGTGATAACAGATCCTGCTTAATTTCCCCCAAGGCTCTTTGAATTTTATCATCTATCTCTTGCATCAACCTCGCCTGGCAAAGACCGACTGAAGCCTCCACAATGTTCTGGATGCTACCTGTACTCATCGGCACCTCGGTAACTGGGCTGTTGCGTATATTTTGGGCAGTAATGCTATTAAAAGCTGACAAAATAGGGTTATTTGTCGCTGCAAATGTAGCAATATTAGTTGCAGTGGACGTGGGGTTTGCCAACGTCGAAACTGTATTCGTACTACAAGTTACATTTGCTGTTTAAGTAGGCATACTATTTGTGTCCAACACTAGCTTGCTTGCAGGCCGTGTTAAAGGCATTAAAAAAACTAAGTAAAAGAAATTATTTACTGACTAAAAAAATAAAACCCAAAAAAATGGTATAACTAGACTCAAGGAAATAATAACTTGTCTAAATAAAAAAAAATCGCAACTGAATAAAAATACGAGATTTCTACTAATTCCTAGATAGACATTATCTCCAATCATAAAGGAAAAAAGAGAAAAAAAATTAAGAAATGATCAATTAAATCTTACCAAAAGATTTGCATTAAAAGAAAAACAACCTGATTTAGAAACAAGCGGTAGTATTTCGGGTACGGTACAAGTTGCAAGGTAAGTAACTATTTGTGATATTCTTTATGTGCGTGTTTGTACTAATGAAATTGGTTTACAATTTTTCAGGACAACGCCCTAAAAGACGAATAGCAGGAAACTTCCGGAAAAATCGTGCCGGTCCCAACCCTCAGAAAGGCTTAAGTAATGCAAATATAAAGTTATGATGTCAAACCTCTACTTTACTGACTATCACCTTTCATTTCTGATGTTGAGGTGCTTAGCCTTGGATTTTGGGACTTACGTATGCGCGATCGGCATGTTCCATAAAATTTGAGAGATTCGTATAAACTATTATTCTTCGCCAGAAAGCGTTGCGAAGTTAGGGACTCTAACTTAACCTAACTGACCTACGCTTCTAGTAAAAGGAATGAACCAAAACGTCCTCTGGGACTTTCTTCAGGCCCCACGTTGGGCGCCATTTTCTAGAGGTATTTGGTATAAAAAAAGTATAAATTAAATAAGTACCTGACTAGAGTGGCCAGATTGTCGGCGATGCTGGCAGGTGCTCCGGCTATAGCTCGCCGTCTTGAGTCGGTTCTTGCCAACGTTTCGGCCTAGTTTACCACACAAAAAAATCATACCAGACTTCCGCAAAACTAATAAAAATATATATATATATATGGAGCCCGCAGCAAGTCAGAGTCCCTCCCTGCATACATACACACACGTCTATCACCCTCTGGCCGGTGTTGTGACCAGGAATTTCCCACCCTCTTGAGGCTATGAAACCTCACCATGGCATCGTATTAAAATTAAATTTTGGGTTCCCCTAACTTGCCTTGCAACCTTCCTTTCCTACTTACCTCTTAAAAAATTATTCCTTCATACTAAATGAAAAATTTTAAATTCAGATCATAAATTTACACATCTTTCGCAAAATTTATTCAGATTCTAAACAAAACTAAAAAATTTACCCACTGCTGCTGACAACTGAAATCGGTAGTTCAGGCTGCTTCTTTTACTTATTTGTTCACCGTTTTCGCACTGGAATTCTGGCTTTACTGGCACAGCGTGTAGAGCCACCGGATTGCCTGTCCGTCCATTTATCAGTCATGTTCGGGTTTTTGGTAGGTATCAATAACAATTTGCGGTTTATATATATATATATATATATATATATATATATATATATATATATATATATATATATATATATATATATATATATATATATATTAATTTCACCCTGATTGAATTTTTTTTTTTATTTAGGGAAGACACTTAAACTGGGGCAACTAACCTGTATCGTGGGGACAAGAATAAAGGCCTGAGCTCAACCCTATAAACGCGCACTTTGGATCAAATCACACAGAGGAATGTTTCGCAGACGGTAGGTAAAATGGGTTCCCTAATGGGTTTAAAGTGCAATATACGTATATAATAAAAATATCTGTTTTAAAATTTGTTCGCAATTGGTCTGTTAAGCGTCAAGCGTCAGCGGCAAAATACCGAATGGCGATGCCAATACAAAAAAATGATGATTTGGTCCCTTGTTTGGTGTGAAAGGCGCAGTGTGGCTTTGTTAGTTATTCAATAACTAGAATTATTTAAAAAAAGTTTTGTTTTTTTTTCTCGTTTTTCAAAATTATTGTTATTATTATTTCACATATAAATGTATGTATTTAAAGTAAATGCAACGTAAATAAAAATCTTTAAAAAAACTGAAAAATTGTTTGTCTTTCTTCTTTATTTCCACTAGCAACAGGTGAAGTAGATAGATTTATTTTTTTTTTTTTCTTTTCCGCCGGGCCAAACACACCATCTCTCAAAGACAATCAAAAATGAAGGAAGACATTTTCATTTTCGCGTACCAAAAATCTTCTTAGGGGCCATGATAATCTGACTCCCTTTCTTTTGTCAGCAATACCAGTTCCATTATAAAAAAAAAAATTATCTAAAATCTCTTTTTTTTTCTGTCGTACAGAAAACATTAATAAAACAGCTGTTCCTTTGGCGTGGCCAACTACCTAGCTATCAAGTACTACAGGGTGCACACAACATTCTGTTTAACGTTTTTATAAACTACTTGTCCTCTTGCTAACTTTAGCGAATTCTCGTCTGATGTGCTCTTTGTAACTGATCAATGTTTTTATATACAATTTTATATCTATATATTTTAGGCGCAAGTGAAACAACAACAAAACTATCAATACTATCATCAAAAAACACCACTATCAACAAGAGCAACAGCACTATAATCCCCAATAACAATAGCAGTCAACAACCAGCAGCAACACCATCTTATAACAATAATGCTCCCACAACTAATCCTGATATGTGTACTACTTGTCCAATTGCCAGACTACAATTGTAAAGTATCATGTTTGTAATTCCTTTTTGCTTAAACTAAAACTTTATAAAATATTTTGGATTCGAAACGAAAATTTTATTTAAAAAAAACCTTTAAATTCTTATTAAAAATCAAAAACTTTTAAAACTCTATAAGTTGATAAACTATGAGTGTTTAGTGTTAAATATCTTTAATTTGTGACTTTATTAATTCGTCTTTTTATTACTCTGTTTGGATCTAAATTATACTCCAGTTTTATCAACTTTGTATTTTCGGAGTATTAATTTGGATTCTAACGAGTAAAACCGCTAACGATTTAATTAAACTTGTGTCGCTATCTTCCAATTTCTAAAAATATTCATTCGTTCGGAGCAATTTCAACGAGAATAAACCCAATTGTTGAAAAAAGGTAACATTTAAACAAATAAAACAATTTAATTCAAAATTTTTAAGCCTGGTTTTTTTATTTATATTTTTATTCTTTACACACCAACATTTTGGTCCATTCGAGCCGGATCTTGGGAAGTAATATTCTATTGGAGAATAACCACCCTTATTTTGTTTTTTTTAAAGATCTACAACTCCATTTTAACAACACCAAATTTCATCGAAATTTTTTGGAAAATTCATTTGAAATAAAGGTGCGTAATTTCATTTTAAATAAGTGATTTTTAATTAAGGTGGAAGTGGATCAATAATTTACAAAAGTGTAAGGAATAGGATAAATAAAACACATACATATGTACGGCTTGTTTTATTTGTTTGCCTTTTTATATCTACATACATACCTACGTATGTGCGGTGGTTGATCGTCTTGCAGTTCACTTTTTTGACGTTTGTTTTGATTTATTTTCTTTTGCTACGCAATAAATCGACGGTGTGTTTTTTTCTATTAAAATAGTGAAAATAATTATTATAAAAGTAAAAATAATTTGAAGCCTACGGAATATAAAAAAATAATTTATAAAGTGTATAAAATTTTATAAGCATTAAAAATAAATATCAAGTGTATTAAATAGTGATGTGTTTTTTGTAAGTAATGATAAAGATTACATACATACATACATATACGTACATTAACATTACATCGGTGCTTCTTCTTGAATTTACAAATTGTACCCTATTGTCGGTCGGTTTGACTATCATTTATTTTGTTTTAAGTTGATAATATTGTTTTGTGTTTAATTATTAATTATATTTAAATTAAAAATATTTCTTTTTTGTTTAAATATAATTTGATTAAAATTTAAGGATAATTATTGATTTTTTTCAATAAGTGTTAAAATTAAATTTTTTGTTTTGATTTGCCGAAAATTAAGAAATAATGTCTATTACAGCACTTGATAGATTTATTAGAGCTTCGGATGCTCTTATAGAATTTGAAGCTTTCTTTAATGATAAAAAAAATGAAGAACACACAGTCGATACATTAGAGCTTCATGACGAAGAGTTAAGACTTTTGTGGGACAAAGTTGAGTTGACACAGGAGGAGTGTTTAGATTTTTTTAAAAGTTGTAAGAATACAAAATTGGATCACGGTGGTGCTATAACGGCAAAGTATCGCGCTACATATACGGCCTATTTTACGTGTTTAGGAAAAGTAAATAGAAGGAAGCACGAATTTGAATCGGAAATTCAATGTAATAGTTCCCAGATGGCACATCCGTGCAGTGCTGATGTTTCAGGTCACACTTTGTCGTTACCACCTTGCGACGTTGACACGTTTGAAGGTGATTACCTTTCTTGGCCCGCCTTTAGGGATTTGAATATTGAGCGGCTATGCCATTTGCGGCGAAAAACCAGTGGCGAGGCGAAAGAGATCGTCTCTAAATGCCCACTTTCGAATGAGGGTTTTGATATAACGTGGAAAAATCTCAGGGAGGCTTATGAAAATCCTCGTATGTTGGTTAACAACCAACTTAAAGTTCTTTTCAACCTTTAAGTTTTAAGTAAGGAGACTTGTGTGAATCTTAAGTCTTTACAAAGGGGTATAAATAGCTGCCTGTCTGCTTTGTCCATTTATGATGTGTCGACCGAGAATTGGGATCCAATTATTGTTTTTGTTTGTGTGCAGAGATTTTCAGAAATTACTGTTACTTTGTGGGAATAAAGTATTAAGGACAAATTTGTTTTGTCCAAATGGAAGGATTTAGATGCCTTTCTGACAGAAAGGATTCAGACATAAGAATGTTTACGCGATACCAGGGACTCCGCACATGAAAAGAAGAAAGTTGTACAGAAGGTAAAGGCACATTATGCGAGTTCATCAACGTCAAATATTGTATTCTTTGTAAAAATCAAAACCATTTTTTGCGAGTTTGCAATCGATTTAAAAATCTTTCGATTTCGGAAAGATTTTCAATAGTTAAAAAATTTCATTGTTGCGTTAATTGTTTATCGCGCGCATATGAAGTTAAAGATTGTAAGAGTATTCATAATTGTTCAAGTTGCAATAGGAGACATCATACCCTGTTACACAGAAATGCGTATCCTTCGGAGAATTTTGTTAGGAGTTCTTCTAACTCGGCTGCGAGTTCAGGCGTTCATTTTACGCAGGATAACCCTGGACCCATAGAGCTAGAACAGCCATCTACCTCTCGCGGTATAGTATCTTCGGCTCCTGTAAATCGTCAAGTATATCATGTTTCTCAGAGTCGGACTGTTTTATTAGGGACGGCAATGGTGAATATACGTTACCAGCTCGCGCCCTGATTGATCCCGCTTCAGAAACATCATTTATTTCTGAGCGATTGCAGAACTGTTTAAAAATTTCTGCGCATTCTACGAATGCAAAATTTTCTGGTGTAAACCAAAGAGTCTCTGCCACTATCCGGAAACTGTGTTATATTGAAATAGGTTCTCCTTTGGATTCTTCGATTTGCTTGACGACTACGGCACTTGTCTTACCAAAAATCTCCAGTAATTTTCCATCCTCTATAGTAAAGGATGATCTTCGCAGGAGCTTGCCAAATATACGTTTGGCAGATCCTAAATTCTTTGATTGTAGGCCTGTCGATCTATTACTAGGTGCGGATTTGTATCCTTTGATTATCACAGGTGAAATTCAGCGGAACATTTTAGGGTCGTTAATAGCTCAAAAAACGGTATTTGGGTGGCTTATTACGGGGCCTCTACGTCAATCTTCGTTGCAAGTTTATTCAACTAGAGTAGAATTTTCTGAGGAGGATAATTTGAACAGAAATTTACTTAGATTTTGGGAATTAGAGGAACCACCAAAAAAGAGAATAATGTCGCCTGAAGATATGATTTGTAAGAAGAATTTTAAAAGTACCACTCGTAGGGATCCAGATGGTCGTTATGTTGTAACACTTCCATTAAGAGCGGATTTTCCTGAAAAATTTTCTTTAGGTTTGTTTGTTGATAAAAAGATTTAGTGGTGGTCAATTCAAACACATAAATTTGAACTGGCACTAAATCGCAATCAAATTCCTTACAAGCACTTGTAACTTGAAGGAAGCCGTCAAATAATAAAACACAATTGTTCTGATTACTAAAACGACTGAATCATATTTATTTTTTACGTTCTTTTATAATAATAATTTTTTTATAATAATAATAACAAATGGATAAATTGCTAAACTTAACAAAAAAAATGACCTAATTTATAAATAGTGTAAATGAACTTAAAAACAAAATAAGTAAACAAATAAAATGGTTAATAAACTTAAAATGCTGTGTATGCGATTAACAAAATATTAAAGGAATTGTGCAATAAGCAATTAAACAAAAAATTAAACTAAATATTGTGTAAGCAATTGGTTAATGCACTAGAATTAGGTCAAGCAGAATAAATGTATATAAATGTATTTAAATATATTAAAGTATTTTCTTAACAATAATAATAAAATGAATAAACAAATGTATGTTCTTAACATTCTCCGCCGCGTTGAACGCCGTTCAAATTATGAACTTAGTGCACCTAGGGTGGATAGATCGACTGGTTTCAGGGTTCTACCACAGATATTGTTAATGACTGTGACCTCATAGCTGGCTTGGGTGTGAACTGAGATGTTTTATTGACTTTTGAACGGATCTTCCAACTCAGCAGGCAAAGTAATATAATGATGCAACAAATAAGCGAGGTGTAGCTGACAGCGCGATGATGTTGACTTTTAGCGTTGATGAGTTGTGGTAAATGTTTTAGAGTTGACTCATTTAATTGTTTTTGTAGATTTTTCAGCTCCCTTTAGTGTTAACAAAAATCTTCTCTATTTCCTGTGGTCGACTTATTGATTCGATATGTTTTAGTCTTACATAGGAGGTATGTATACTATTTGATGCTTCAAAATGCCCTTGTATTGTTACAAAATTGTTTTTCATTACACAATTGGAACCAATTTCCATCTTAATTTTTTAAGTCCCTCCCTACACACACGTCTATCACCCTCTGGCCGGTGTTGTGACCAGGAATTTCCCATCCTCTTGAGGCTATGAAACCTCACCATGGCATCGTATTAAAATTAAATTTTGGATACCCCTAACTCGCCTTGCAACCTTCCTACCCTACTTACCTCTTAAAAAATTATTCCTTAATACTAAATGAAAAATTTTAAATTCAGATCATAAATTTATAGATCTTTCGCAAAATTTATTCAGATTCTAAACAAAACTAAAAGGATTGACAAAAATTTACCAACTGGATTTTTTTAACATTTAATTTTGAAAAAAGTTAAAAAGTAACAAAATTATTATCTGCTGACAACTGAAATCGGTAGTTCAGGCTGCTTCTTTTACTTATTTTTTCACCGTTTTCGCACTGGAATTCTGGATTTACTGGCACAGCGTGTAGAGCCACCGGATTGCCTGTCCGTCCGTTTATCAGTCTTGTTTGAGTTTTTGGTAGGTATCAATAAAAATTTGCGGTTTATATATATATATATATATATATATATATATATATATATATATATATATATTAATTTCACCCTGATTGAAAATTTTTTCCTCTTTTTTTATTTAGGGAAGACACTTAAACTGGGGCAACTAACCTGTATCGTGGGGACGAGAATAAAGGCCTGAGCTCAACCCTATGGACGCGCACCCTGGATCAAATCACACAGAGGAATGTTTCGCAGACGGTAGGTAAAATGGGTTCCCTAATGGGTTTAAAGTGCAATATACGTATATAATAAAAATATCAGTTTGTAAATTTGTTCGCAGTTGGTCTGTTAAGCGTCCAGAGTCAGCGGCAAAATACAAAAAAAATTATGATTTGGTCCCTCGTTTGGTGTGAAAGGCGCAGTGTGGCTTTGTTAGTTATTCAATAACTAGAATTATTTTAAAAAGTTTTGTTTTTTTTGTTTTTCAAAATTATTGTTCAATTATCTTTTGTATAATTTTTTTAATTAAATTTTCACATATAAATGTATGTATCTAAAGTAAATGCGATTAGCCACCTTTCAACTTAATTCCAACAAAGTTTTTTGCTTTTAAATAAATAATCGCTGTGGCGTGAATAAAAATCTTTAAAAAACTGAAAAATTGTTTGTCTTTCTTCTTTATTTCCACTAGCAACAGGTGAAGTAGGTAGATTTATTATTTTTTTATATTTGTTTTCCGCCGGGCCACTAACACACCATCTCTCAAAGACAATTAAAAAGGAAGGAAGACATTTTCATTTTCGCGTACCAAGAAACTTCTTAGGCACCATGATAATTTGACTCCCTTTCTTTTGTTAGCAATACCAGTTCCATTACAAAAAAAAATATCTAAAATCTTCCTCTTTTTTCTTCTGTCGTACAGAAAACATTAATAAAACAGCTGTTCCTTTGGCGTGGCCAACCTACCTAGTTCTCAAATACTACAGGGTGTACACGACAAACCCTACCATTCCGAGAGCACATTATCGTGCCACGGATGGGGGGAAGAAGGGCACGCTTATTCCCGAATTTGCCCTCCGTTCCTAAGTTACACATCGGTAACTCTTACTCAGTGGTAACACCTGAACTCTGGTAATTCACCACTAACCTTATCCGTTAATCTGGCAGCCTAAATTAAATACAATGAATGAAAGAAAACGAACAAAAGGGAACAATCAATTACTACACATGTGTACTACAAGGAAGTAAAAGGTAAGTCAAACAAAATACTTCATATTAAATATTTAACACATCTAAGTAAACTCAATTACCTTTCATTCGAACTCTATTCAATTCTTTTCAGATACAAAAAAAAAACACTGAAGGCTTTGATGGAAGGACAAGGTAAGTTTCATTAAACTTCATGAACGATGACAGTCTGGGACAATGAATTAAGAGCATGTACGAAAAAGCATCTTCGCAGCCACATTGCTGTTGTTAAATACCGGCGCATAAAAATAAAGCGGTAAGTAAAAAGAAGAAACAATAACTTTGGTATTATTCCCACTAACGATTTCTTTATTTTTTATGTTGGCGACACTGGGATGGAGAGCAAATGGCGAGTTCCTGGAAAACGGCGCGTCAAATATACATTTCTTTGGTAAGTGTACCCTTCTTAAAGCTTAAACAAATAATAAATTAATAGATTACCCTTCCTTCTGTAGACAGTCGACGATGGCGTTTGGTGTACTAGCTTTCATAGCATCTCCTCTAATTTTGCACAAAAATCTTTTCGCTTTAAACACCCCAAAAAGAATAAAAACTTCAGGTGCTAGCTGCTAGATGGTTGTTTCCTCATCCAAACTGTTCAAGCAAAATAAGTTAATAAAAATTTGAATTAAGAAAATGAAACTAATTAAAAATTTTCCTATAGGAAATCTTCGCAGCGTTAGCAACCAAAAAAAGGACATAAGCTGCAGGGACTTAAACCACCAAGGATACCTACACCATTGGCGAGAAGAACCCTCTGCAATTCTGTTTAAGGCCGAATTATGTTAATACCAGGTAAATTTACGGTAAGTAAAAAAACAATTGAACTGCTCAAAAGAGCTGATATTTAACGTCATCTGGGGATCATAAAATCTTTTAATCTGAACGTACTCCTACCTAGACTTTTGTTATACTTCTATATTTTGTAAATTCGTATATTTATAGTTATTCTTGTTTTTATTATTTGTTTTTTTTTTTGTTTTGTATTTTTATATAATTTGGCTTTATATCCTTTTTCTTATTTTAATTTTTACTTAATTTTTCAAATTTTATATTTCATATTACTAAATTATGTTATGAGATTATTTTTTTTTTCCTTTTTAATTCATTTCTTTTATATTTGCATGTATATTTCTTTATTTTTAGACAATACGCAAATGTCTACATTTTATCTATTTAGTACTTATCTTTTATATTCTAATCTCCTCTTGTTTCATTATTTTAATATTCCGACTTTTAAATATTATTTTTTCTTATAACCATATACTTTCTATTTATTTATTTACTAATTATTATATTTTTTTTTTTACTAGCGCTTCGCTTAGTATTGTGTACATATCCTTTTTTATATTTATATACATATAAATAAATATAGACAAATATAGTATATTGTTATTTTTTGTTGTTATATTTCATATTTAAGGATATTTACATATATATGCTTTATACTTCCAATTTCAAAATTTTTTTGCATTTTACTTTTGAAAAACGAAAGGTTTAAATTTTCGGTTTGTTTTACATATATATTTTTATTTAGGTACATATATACATAGGTACCTATATGTATGTATACATATATATATATATATATATATATATATATATATATATAAGTGACATATGCATACCGTAATTCATGAATTTCATTTATTTTATTTTCTTTGTTATTGCATTCCTATTTTTCTTAAGTCGAAAAATTAAAAGAAATTAAACACTTTGTAATATCAACATATTTCATGAGAACATTTATAACATAAATTATTCTTAAAAAAGAAAACATTATTTTTGTTTGACGTAATGTAAAATCAGCATATTTTGTGAGAACCTTTATGATGTTAATTAGATATAAAATGTTTTTAATAAATAAAAGTTTCTGTTTATGAATAAAACTCAAAGTACAAACACTGTATTTTACTGGCGCAGTCGGTAGGATCTGTGAAAAAGATCCTTTAAACGAACCTTAACTTTTAATAATTTAATAACTAAAATAAAAACTACAAGATTTAGGATGTATTAACAATCAAAAGAAAATTAATACTTTTAACTTTGTTATAAAATTGTCGTTGAACAAATAGAATAAAAACTCTGTGACAGTGACTGTTTAAAATAAAAAAAAATCTGTGGCACTGTTTATTAATCTTGCAATCTTATAACGCAAAAACAAAAAATATATAATAAAATAAATCAATGAAAATATCACAAAGTGTTCCAAATACTTCTAAATAACTTTTCATCAGCCTATGGATGAAGTAATCCTTAATTTAGGGCAACTTTCAATTAACAACATTGGTGGAGAAAGTGGTGCTAATAGTGATAACGATAACAACAGTGTAAACAACAGTATGGATTAACAGAAAAGCTTTATCATCCAAAACTTAAAATTAGTCCATCCTTTTATTGGGGAAAAGGATAAATAGCATAGAAAGTATATTACCCAACATTGTGGTTCTGCCTAGAGATGACAGGGTCTTATTCTTCAATTGCATATTGAGAAAATTAGACGGGGATGCCCTAAATTTAATCAGAAGAGAACAACCAGAGGACTGGAGCGCAATGAAGCGACTACTGGTACAAGAACACGGTGAGCAAAAACCAATTCCGACACTGATTTTAAAATTAAGTAATATTATATTTAAGGGTAATCTAAGAAATTTGTGCGATGAAATTAACATAAGCTTGTGTAGAATACATGATACAATTAGATAAAGTGATGAAAGTAATGAAAAAAAAAAATATTTTATAAGAATGAAGCTAACTCCCAAGCCCTAAGAATACTAAAAAAGAACTACCTAATCATTTAACCGCACTTGTTAATGCGAATTTAGCAGCAGATTTTAAGTCAGCAGTAGATATTCTCAGACGAAATAATGAACTAGATAACGGACACTTTGAACGAAGAATGACAAAAGTACTCAGAACCGATCACTCCCGTCATTATCCTCAAGTAGTGAACAATGAATATATAAACATATACACCCCAAATCGAAGTACTAACACTTTCAATCACCGAAGTTTTAGGAATATCCGTAATGAAAACATCCAGAATAATTACAATAATATTTATAGAAATAATGGACAAAATATTAACACACACAATAACAATAATAGCCCAAACAATAATGACTTTTACATTAATAATAGATTTCCCAATAGTTCACGCCCTTACAAACGCTAAAGGATAAATGACTCAATCCAATCTCGCATTAGACGTTGCGGCCCTGCCGAGCCCATGGAAGTCGAAAATTTAAACTAAGTGGCCTCAAACCCCTTCCCATCATCTCAATAAGAATACAGGGTAGAGCTTATAAATTCTTGATTGATACGGGATCCTCAATTAGTCTTCTTCGTCCAGACGCTTTGTCATTTTCCCCAAATATAGTACATCCCGTTTGCGTTAGAACAGCTACCGGGAACATAGTTCTCAATGAGACCTTAGAAATCTTTAGCCCTATAACAACAGTTAGATTAGTGTTTTATGCGTATAGGTTTAGTAACAATTATTCGGGCCTGCTGAGCTTTTTTTTTTTAAATTAACCTTTACTAATGTCGTTAAACATAAAATCAATACTATCCACGAAGATCCAATATACGTATCGTTACCCTCAAGTTCATAGGGACGAGGTTAATAGGCAAACTCAAGAAATGCTGGACCAAAATATTATACGCCACAGCCAGTCACCTTATAATGCACCAATCTGGGTTGTACCTAAGAAACTCGATTCGACTGGTAAACAAAAGTGGCACATCGTTGTCGATTACCGCTAATTGAACGATATAACGGTTAGTGATAAATACCCAATTCCGGTTATGGATGAAATTTTGGATAAATTGGGCAGGTGTTTTAATTTCACTACCGTCGATTTTAAAAAAGGGTTTCATCAGATCGAAATGGAACCCCTTTGATCGAAAAAAGACAGCATTCTCCACACAGAATGGTCATTACGAGTTTTTGAGGATGCCGTTTGGTCTTAAAAATGCGCCCTCAACCGTTCAACGTTTGAAGAACACAATTCTGGGAGACCTTATAGGAAAAGAATGCTTGGTCTACCTGGACGATATAATAATCTTTAGTACTTCTCTCCAAGAGCATATCAACTCAATAGAGAGGGTGTTCAGTAGGCTTTCGGATGCCAATTTGAAGGTGGAGCCTGATAAAAGCGAATTTTTAAAAATGGAAACCACCTTTTTGGGACACATTATCACACCTGATGGTATAAAGCCAAACCCTGACAAAGTTAAAGCCATCTTGGAATATCCAATTCCTAAAACTGAAAAAGAAATTAAGCAATTTTTGGGATTGGCCGGATTTTATAGGAAATTTATCCAGAATTTTTCCAAAATAACAAAACCATTGACACATTGCCTTAAAAAAGAAAATAAAATTAATTCATCGGATAAGGATTAAATTAATGCAGTCGATACAATTAAACTCTTAATCGTTAATGAACCAATATTGACCTTCCCAGACTATGAGAAGCAATTCACGCTGACAACGGATGCTTCTAATTCTGCCCTTGGTTCTGTCTTTAGTCAGAGCGGACACCCAATTTATTTTGCCATCCGCACTCTAAATGAGCACGAATTAATTTACTCTGCTACTGAGAAAAAGTTACTAGCCATTGTGTGGGCAACAAAGTACTTCCGCCCCTATTTGTACGGCAGAAGATTCATGATCAATAGCGATCATAAACCATTACAGTGGTTGCAAAACCTTAAGGAGACAAACCAAAAGCTTCAGAGGTGGAAAATAAAATTGAATGAATTCGATTTTGAAATCAAACATAACCCCGGAAAGGAAAATTACGTTGCCGATGCACTATCGCGTTCAAGAAAAGAGAATTGTAATTTCAATTAAGAAATTGAAGAGAACAGTGAGCCAGCCGATGAAGCTGATAGAGTGGAAGATATTTCATGTGTAGTCGCAACAATTCACTCCGCTGATGAAAATAATTCCTCGTATATACCAATAACTGAAATACCCTTAAATATATTTAAGAATTAGATCAAACTTGTTAGAGGAAAACAAAATAGAATCTTTACAAAGAAGATATTTTCCAATCACGTCACATAAGTTTTCAATTCCTCTTTTTTTATTGTTTATTATTATTAACCTATATTCTATTTGACAGGTTACAGGCTGAGCTAAATTCATTTTGCAACCTGAAGGAAGCTACAGGGGACTTCATTGTACTTAACGGAGTGAGTGCACCACCAATGCTATCTGAGAAGAAAAATACACCAGCATCACTTCACTAATAAAACAAGAACAAAAAGTTGCTGCAAATAGTCCATCAGGTAAGTCCAGATTTATAGTAATTTCTAATTTAGATGTATACTATCATACTACTTATATTGCTTAGCTAAGCTTGTTACCATACTAAATTTATGCAGGGGAAAAATTGATTTAATTCTAAATCAAAAATAATTATTTTACTTTGACTCGCTGTAAGCCGGGCTCAGCCAAGTTGCTACTCTAGGTGACTAATAACCCTTAGCCCTGAATGGCAAAGTTCCCCAGGGTAATCATGGAGTTGCACTTTTGGAGAAGTAACAAATACAAATGTACTAAATCAGAAACGCAAGCTTGAGTTAGCAAAATAAAGCAATGCAAATATTTGCCATAAAATACATAAAAGCAGTCATTCTGATTAACGGCTCCAAAAGGATCACCTGCATAGAAACCGATATAGAACAATGAATAGGAACAAACTTAGATAAGCAAATTTAATTAAAGTATTCAGTCCCTTAAGTAGATTTTACTAAGCAAGTATCAGTAGGGAAGATACCCAACGATTTCCCATTCAAGTCTTCGACCTCGTACATACTGTTCCCTACTTGCCTCACGATTCTGCACTTTAGAAACTTATGCGCGAGCTTTGCATTAAACCCGTTCTTAAAATCAATCTGCTGAAAATTTTTACGATAGGCTTCTTGTCAAATTTAACTACGCGCCACCGAGTGTTGTATGTTTTTTCGTTACGTAAGTACGCCTTGTGTAAAGCCTCACGCATACTTTGTCTTATTAAAGACATTTTCGCCGACTTCGAGCGTATGTCGAATTCTGGATAATCTAAACTTTTCAGCTTTCTAGCTAACCTATACATGCTATCGTGGCCAAACATGTTCATTCTGAACAGCGCAAAATATGGTATAACACCAATAGACGTCTGCACTGATGATCGAAGGGAAAATTCGATTTCGGACAAATGTTTGTCCCACTCCGATTGATCATCTTGCAGATTAGAGCATACCGCAGCCAGTATCGACTGGTTAACACGCTTCGACGCATTGGCCTGAGGTGAGTGTATGGCGGTGCGAACATGTTTGACTCCAAAGTTATGTATTAAATCAGCCTTAGCGTAATATTGGGTGGTTTTGACTCTTTGAATACTTGACAGTTTGCAATAAAATCGCGGATTTGCAAACTCTAGTTTGGCCAGTAGAAGTACTCCCTGACTCTGCGAAGAGTCTTTCCAACGCCTCCGTTCGAAGCTTGATCATCTTGCAGATTAGAGCATACCGCAGCCAGTATCGACTGGTTAACACGCTTCGACGCATTGGCCTGAGGTGAGTGTATAGCGGTGCGAACATGTTTGACTCCAAAGTTATGTATTAAATCAGCCTTAGCGTAATATTGGGTGGTTTTGACTCTTTGAATACTTGACAGTTTGCAATAAAATCGCGGATTTGCAAACTCTAGTTTGGCCAATAGAAGTACTCCCTGACTCTGCGAAGAGTCTTTCCAACGCCTCCATGCGAAGCTTTCGTGGAATTGTTTGACTTGTCGATGATGGCTTTTGTCAATTCATGAGGAACCCATAGCTTCCACTAAAAGTCCTCATTCAAGACCAAACCATCATAGGGCCGTACTTTTTTGTGTACAAAACCATCAACTACTTTTAAGTCAGGCAACCGTTCAGAATTCGCTTCTATTGAAGCCCCAAACTCCAAATAGCAACTAGACTTAAAAGCACTTGACCCAAGATCGACCAGCCCTTCTACATCTGCCGAGACTTCCTCCATTTCATAGCGCGATGGGGTATCGGGTACTACGTTTTGTTTCCCCTGCCTATGCTTTATGGTAAAGTCATATGACTGGAGATGTAGACTCCACCGAGCCAAACGGCCACTGAGGTCCTTGTGTGACATAAGCCACTTAAGGCTGATGTGATCGGTGATCACAGAGAAAGGCATAAGTTCTATATAGGGCCTAAACTTTTTAATTGTCAAGACAACTGCAAGACACTCACGCTCAGTTACGGAATAATTCCTCTGCTCCGGCAATTGGGTGCTCCTCTCCAGAATCGTCTTTCTGAAAAAGCACAGCTCTAATACCTATGTCTGACGCGTCACACTGAACGTAAAAGTGCTTGACAAATCCGGGTGATTAAGTAGCGGGCTCGAAATGAGAGCACCTTTGAGCCGATCAAACGCAACTTTAGCTTCTTTCGAAAACTTAAATTGCTTACCCTTCTTCAGCGTCTCAAAAATTCGAGCCGCGATGGTGGCATAGTCTGGTATGAATTTTCTATACCAGCCTGTTGCCCCCATGAAGCTCCGAATCTGCTTTGCTGACTTAGGATAAGGATAAGCAAAACGAGTGATCGTTTCCACCTTAGCTGGATCAGGTTTTAATTTGCCCCCCCCCCCTACTATATACTTCAAATATCGTAAATCTTTGAAGCAGAACTTGGATTTCGCCACATTGATGGTCAAACCTGCTTCTGTCAGACTTTTAGATACTCGTGCCAACAACTGTAAGTGAATTGCAAAATCTAGAGAAACTATCAATAAATCATCTAAGTAGACGAAAACTCTCTCACGTAGCGCCGCGGGGATCAACTTGTCCATTAGACGAAATAACCTCTGGGCCGCGTTACACAACCCAGAGGGCATGACCGTGAAATGGTAAAGTGGCCGCCCTGGTACCGTATAAGCAGTTTTCTCTCTACTGTATGAATCTAGTGGAATCTGCCAGAATGCACCTTTAAGATCGACACTTGAAATAAATATCGTGTCTCCTAAGCGACTGAGCAAACCCTCAATGTGTGGCAGAGGATAGGCATCCTTGACCGTTAATGCATTGAGTTTTCAAGCGTCCAGACATAGCCGATTCTTCTCGCCCCTACGGACGAAGGTAACCGGGTGGTCCATGGACTCTCACTCACTTCAATGACACCAAGGTCAAGCATCCTATCAAGCTCTGCAAACATCAGTTTTTGTACCGCGCCGGAGAGACAGGATAGTGACGATCTTTTACTGGGGTTGCGTCACGTGTATCTATCGAATGCGTCTCTAAATGCGTCTTCCCCAGACCTCTCTTCGTGTAGCAGGGGAACATCGATATGACTAAATCCAACTTCTGTTGCTGTTCAGCGCTCAGACAATGAGTCACAACATCTGAGGTATTATCTGCCTCCGTGCAGAGACTTACCCCATGGTCGTAAGACTGTCTATGTTGGCAAATAGTTTAAAAACCTTCATAAAGTCAATATCCAAAAATAGCTCTCGACTTAGAGTAGGCACTAAATAGAACGTTATGACCTGCGTTGTATGGCCAAACGACACTTTCGATCGTACGCGTCCGATTATGTTGTGCACTGAATCATCAGCTGTCTTAATAATAGTAGAAAAGTGGTGAACCTGAAGCCCCGCCTTTTTCACCAGCTCAAGACAGTTAGGCCCAAGCACGTTACTGTAGCACCGATATCTAACAGCCCTTCAATTTCGTGACCCCCTAAATTAATTCGAGTGTAAAGACGTGAATCTTTACCCTCATAAAGGGACCCCGCCGAAATTTCGTGCCTTAATTTTTTCCGAATCTTATATCGCTTTCGCGCTTTCCTAATCTTATTTAAGACTGTACCGAAAATTTTGCGCTTGGCATCATTGTATTCTCTTATTCTAACGTGCACTATTTGCAGTTACGTCCCCCTGCTGATTACAAACTGGGTCTACACCTCTGTTGACCGCGCCTCCCCAGCTCGAGACGGGTTCCGAGAGCGGATTCCCTGACATTTAGGACATTTTGGGGTAACAACATTATCCCTCCCGCATCACTGGCTGTGGACAGTCAACAAAACTCTGCCCTACTTCCCTACAATTCCAACAGGTGTAGTTACTCGTAGACCGAATAGCGTCAACCTCGAGATCCATAAAAGCCACCTCATCATCCGTAAGTAAAATCTCACTCACTCTTTGTGCAAAATTTGAGCGCTGCTAATAAAGCTGACGTTGGTTTCTCAACAAATTTTCCGCTCTTCTCACCTCCCTCCAAAACTCTGATAAGGTCCTTATATGTGCTGAAAACATCATCTGTGCTAAAGATGCTTTAAATTACCTCTCATGATCTCCACTAACTGTTCCTCTTCGTAGGAGATTTCTTGCTGGTTCCGCAACTTTATGACCGCATTGTAGAAATCATCAAAAGGTTCTTGTGGTAATTGTCGCCGGGTAGAAATCTGCATTTGCACCTCGTACTCTTTGGCAAAATGGCGATATTGCGCCAGGAGAGCCTTTTCTAGTTTCTGCCAAGTATTGACATGGACTATTTTCCGATAGTCCCAGTACCAGTCCAGTGCTGGACCGTCTAACAACAAATGGAACGAGCGTAGAATCTCATTGTCGGTACAATTGTAATCTTTTCTCAAAGCTCCTACCCGGAAAATAAACTCCCGGACATTCATGGTTTTATTGGTGCCATCGAATTAACACCCCATTTGGCAAGTTTAAATCTGTCCATAGGTTTACTCTGATTTGGTATTGACATGGCCAGTTGATAACTAGGCTGCTGCGTTTGACACTGTGGGACAGACCAAGTATCTTGAGGGTAACTAGGCTGCTCACTGTCTCTTTGGCTGTAGCCATAAACATTTGGTATACTTTGCTGAAGCACCGGCCGAATTGGTGCTGGATCTTGCTCAATTTGCAAATGTTCGCATGCTGCTGAAACGGCAGCTGCAATTGTCGTGGCTGTTGACTATATGCCGACGGATTTTGCTGTTGTAATACATTCTGCTGCTGCAATACAGGCTGCTGCTGTTGGTATGCTGACTGTGGTTGCGGCCCAAATATTTGCGTCGCAGTTAAGCCTGACTGTGATCGTTGCGTCTGCAGCGCTGCCACAGAGTATTGCGGAGCTGGAACTAACGGTGGCGGTCGCGTCAAAACATTTTGTATTTGCCCGGAGGCATTTTGTTGCTGATTATACCCAGTCACAGCAGAAGGCCGGAAGCCAACTGTTTGCTTGGTATAACATTGACTTAGTCTGAGTATGTCCAGGCAGTATACCGTCTACGCTTAGACCTATGTTTGAAGCTGCTGCTGGAGCCTGATTGTAAGTTGCCTGTGATAACAGATCCTGCTTAATTTCCCCCAAGGCTCTTTGAATTTTATCATCTATCTCTTGCATCAACCTCGCCTGGCAAAGACCGACTGAAGCCTCCACAATGTTCTGGATGCTACCTGTACTCATCGGCACCTCGGTAACTGGGCTGTTGCGTATATTTTGGGCAGTAATGCTATTAAAAGCTGACAAAATAGGGTTATTTGTCGCTGCAAATGTAGCAATATTAGTTGCAGTGGACGTGGGGTTTGCCAACGTCGAAACTGTATTCGTACTACAAGTTACATTTGCTGTTGACGTAGGCATACTATTTGGGTCCAACACTAGCTTGCTTGCAGGCCGTGTTAAAGGCATTAAAAAAACTAAGTAAAAGAAATTCTTTACTGACTAAAAAAATAAAACCCAAAAAAATGGTATAACTAGACTCAAGGAAATAATAACTTGTCTAAATAAAAAAAATCGCAACTGAATAAAAATACGAGATTTCTACTAATTCCTAGATAGAGATTATCTCAAATCATAAAGGAAAAAAGAGAAAAAAAATTAAGAAATGATCAATTAAATCTTACCAAAAGATTTGCATTAAAAGAAAAACAACCTGATTTAGAAACAAGCGGTAGTATTTCGGGTAAGGTACAAGTTGCAAGGTAAGTAACTATTTGTGATATTCTTTATGTGCGTGTTTGTACTAATGAAATTGGTTTACAATTTTTCAGGACAACGCCCTAAAAGACGAATAGCAGGGAAACTTCCGGAAAAATCGTGCCGGTCCCAACCATCAGAAAGGCTTAAGTAATGCAAATATAAAGTTATGATGTCAAACCTCTACTTTACTGACTATCACCTTTCATTTCTGATGTTGAGGTGCTTAGCCTTGGATTTTGGGACTTACGTATGCGCGATCGGCATGTTCCATAAAATTTGAGAGATTCGTATAAACTATTATTCTTCGCCAGAAAGCGTTGCGAAGTTAGGGACTCTAACTTAACCTAACTGACCTACGCTCCTAGTAAAAGGAATGAACCAAAACGTCCTCTGGGACTTTCTTCAGGCCCCACGTTGGGCGCCATTTTCTAGAGGTATTTGGTATAAAAAAAGTATAAATTAAATAAGTACCTGTCTAGAGTGGCCAGATTGTCGGCGATGCTGGCAGGTGCTCCGGCTATAGCTCGCCGTCTTGAGTCGGTTCTTGCCAACGTTTCGGCCTAGTTTACCACACAAAAAAATCATACCAGACTTCCGCAAAACTAATAAAAAAATATATATATGGAGCCCGCAGCAAGTCAGAGTCCCTCCCTACATACATACACACACGTCTATCACCCTCTGGCCGGTGTTGTGACCAGGAATTTCCCACCCTCTTGAGGCTATGAAACCTCACCATGGCATCGTATTAAAATTAAATTTTGGGTTCCCCTAACTTGCCTTGCAACCTTCCTTTCCTACTTACCTCTTAAAAAATTATTCCTTCATACTAAATGAAAAATTTTAAATTCAGATCATAAATTTACACATCTTTCGCAAAATTTATTCAGATTCTAAACAAAACTAAAAAATTTACCCACTGTTGCTGACAACTGAAATCGGTAGTTCAGGCCGCTTCTTTTACTTATTTTTTCACCGTTTTCGCACTGGAATTCTGGCTTTACTGGCACAGCGTGTAGAGCCACCGGATTGCCTGTCCGTCCGTTTATCAGTCTTGTTCGGGTTTTTGGTAGGTATCAATAACAATTTGCGGTTTATATATATATATATATATATATATATATATTAATTTCACCCTGATTGAATTTTTTTTTTTATTTAGGGAAGATACTTAAACTGAGGCAACTAACCTGTATCGTGGGGACGAGAATAAAGGCCTGAGCTCAACCCTATAAACGCGCACCCTGGATCAAATCACACAGAGGAATGTTTCGCAGACGGTAGGTAAAATGGGTTCCCGAATGGCGATGCCAATACAAAAAAATGATGATTTGGTCCCTTGTTTGGTGTGAAAGGCGCAGTGTGGCTTTGTTAGTTATTCAATAACTAGAATTATTTTAAAAAAGTTTTGTTTTTTTTTTCTTGTTTTTCAAAATTATTGTTATTATTATTTCACATATAAATGTATGTATTTAAAGTAAATGCGATTAGCCACCTTTCAACATAATTAAAAAAATTTTTTTTCCTTTTAAATAAATAATCGCTGCAACGTAAATAAAAATCTTTAAAAAAATTGTTTGTCTTTCTTCTTTATTTCCACTAGCAACAGGTGAAGTAGATAGATTTATTTTTTTTTATTTCTTTTCCGCCGGGCCACTAACACACCATCTCTCAAAGACAATCAAAAAGGAAGGAAGACATTATCTAAAATCTCTTTTTTTTTTCTGTCGTACAGAAAACATTAATAAAACAGCTGTTCCTTTGGCGTGGCCAACTACCTAGCTATCAAGTACTACAGGGTGCACACAACATTCTGTTTAACGTTTTTATAAACTACTTGTCCTCTTGCTAACTTTAGCGAATTCTCGTCTGATGTGCTCTTTGTAACTGATCAATGTTTTTATATACAATTTTATATCTATATATTTTAGGCGCAAGTGAAACAACAACAAAACTATCAACACTATCATCAAAAAACACCACTATCAACAAGAGCAACAGCACTATAATCCCCAATAACAATAGCAGTCAACAACCAGCAGCAACACCATCTTATAACAATAATGCTCCCACAACTAATCCTGATATGTGTACTACTTGTCCAATTGCCAGACTACAATTGTAAAGTATCATGTTTGTAATTCCTTTTTGCTTAAACTAAAACTTTATAAAATATTTTGGATTCGAAACGAAAATTTTATTTAAAAAAAAACCTTTAAATTCTTATTAAAAATCAAAAACTTTTAAAACTCTATAAGTTGATAAACTATGAGTGTTTAATGTTAAATATCTTCAATTTGTGACTTTATTAATTCGTCTTTTTATTACTCTGTTTGGATCTAAATTATACTCCAGTTTTATCAACTTTGTATTTTCGGAGTATTAATTTGGATTCTAACGAGTAAAACCGCTAACGGTTTAATTAAACTTGTGTCGCTATCTTCCAATTTCTAAAAATATTCATTCGTTCGGAGCAATTTCAACGAGAATAAACCCAATTGTTGAAAAAAGGTAACATTTAAACAAATAAAACAATTTAATTCAAAATTTTTAAACCTGGTTTTTTTATTTATATTTTTATTCTTTACACACCAACATTTTGGTCCATTCGAGCCGGATCTTGGGAAGTAATATTCTATTGGAGAATAACCACCCTTATTTTGTTTTTTTTTTTAAGATTTACAACTCCATTTTAACAACACCAAATTTCATCGAAATTTTTTGGAAAATTCATTTGAAATAAAGGTGCGTAATTTCATTTTAAATAAGTGATTTTTAATTAAAGTGGAAGTGGATCAATAATTTACAAAAGTGTAAGGAATAGGATAAATAAAACACATACATATGTACGGCTTGTTTTATTTGTTTGCCTTTTTATATCTACATACATACCTACGTATGTGCGGTGGTTGATCGTCTTGCAGTTCACTTTTTTGACGTTTGTTTTGATTTATTTTCTTTTGCTACGCAATAAATCGACGGTGTGTTTTTTTCTATTAAAATAGTGAAAATAATTATTATAAAAGTAAAAATAATTTGAAGCCTACGGAATATAAAAAAATAATTTATAAAGTGTATAAAATTTTATAAGCATTAAAAATAAATATCAAGTGTACTAAATAGTGATGTGTTTTTTGTAAGTAATGATAAAGATTACATACATACATACATATACGTACATTAACATTACATCGGTGCTTCTTCTTGAATTTACAAATTGTACCCTATTGTCGGTCGGTTTGACTATCATTTATTTTGTTTTAAGTTGATAATATTGTTTTGTGTTTAATTATTAATTATATTTAAATTAAAAATATTTCTTTTTTGTTTAAATATAATTTGATTAAAATTTAAGGATAATTATTGATTTTTTTCAATAAGTGTTAAAATTAAATTTTTTGTTTTGATTTGCCGAAAATTAAGAAATAATGTCTATTACAGCACTTGATAGATTTATTAGAGCTTCGGATGCTCTTACAGAATTTGAAGCTTTCTTTAATGATAAAAAAAATGAGGAACACACAGTCGATACATTAGAGCTTCATGACGAAGAGTTAAGACTTTTGTGGGACAAAGTTGAGCTGACACAGGAGGAGTGTTTAGATTTTTTAAAAAGTTGTAAGAATACAAAATTGGATCACGGTGGTGCTATTACGGCAAAGTATCGCGCTACATATACGGCCTATTTTACGTGTTTAGGAAAAGTAAATAGAAGGAAGCACAAATTTGAATCGGAAATTCAATGTAATAGTTCCCAGATGGCACATCCGTGCAGTGCTGATGTTTCAGGTCACACTTTGTCGTTACCACCTTGCGACGTTGACACGTTTGAAGGTGATTTCCTTTCTTGGCCCGCCTTTAGGGATTTGAATATTGAGCGGCTATGCCATTTGCGGCGAAAAACCAGTGGCGAGGCGAAAGAGATCGTCTCTAAATGCCCACTTTCGAATGAGGGTTTTGATATAACGTGGAAAAATCTCAGGGAGGCTTATGAAAATCCTCGTATGTTGGTTAACAACCAACTTAAAGTTCTTTTCAACCTTTAAGTTTTAAGTAAGGAGACTTGTGTGAATCTTAAGTCTTTACAAAGGGGTATAAATAGCTGCCTGTCTGCTTTGTCCATTTATGATGTGTCGACCGAGAATTGGGATCCAATTATTGTTTTTGTTTGTGTGCAGAGATTTTCAGATATTACTGTTACTTTGTGGGAATAAAGTATTAAGGACAAATTTGTTTTGTCTAAATGGAAGGATTTAGATGCCTTTCTGACACAAAGGATTCAGACATAAGAATGTTTACGCGATACCAGGGACTCAGCACATGAAAAGAAGAAAGTTGTACAGAAGGTAAAGGCACATTATGCGAGTTCATCAACGTCAAATATTGTATTCTTTGTAAAAATCAAAACCATTTTTTGCGAGTTTGCAATCGATTTAAAAATCTTTCGATTTCGGAAAGATTTTCAATAGTTAAAAAATTTCATTGTTGCGTTAATTGTTTATCGCGCGCATATGAAGTTAAAGATTGTAAGAGTATTCATAATTGTTCAAGTTGCAATAGGAGACATCATACCCTGTTACACAGAAATGCGTATCCTTCGGAGGATTTTGTTAGGAATTCTTCTAACTCGGCTGCGAGTTCAGGCGTTTATTTTACGCAGGATAACCCTGGACCCATAGAGCCAGAACAGCCATCTACCTCTCGCGGTATAGTATCTTCGGCTCCTGTAAATCGTCAAGTATATCATGTTTCTCAGAGTCGGACTGTTTTATTAGGGACGGCAATGGTGAATATACGTTACCAGGGTATTACGTACCCAGCTCGCGCCCTGATTGATCCCGCTTCAGAAACATCATTTATTTCTGAGCGATTGCAGAACTGTTTAAAAATTTCTGCGCATTCTATGCAAAATTTTCTGGTGTAAACCAAAGAGTCTCTGCCACTATCCGGAAACTGTGTTATATTGAAATAGGTTCTCCTTTGGATTCTTCGATTTGCTTGACGACTACGGCACTTGTCTTACCAAAAATCTCCAGTAATTTACCATCCTTTATAGTAAAGGATGATCTTTGCAGGAGCTTGCCAAATATACGTTTGGCAGATCCTAAATTCTTTGATTGTAGGCCTGTCGATCTATTACTAGGTGCGGATTTGTATCCTTTGATTATCACAGGTGAAATTCAGCGGAAAATTTTAGGGTCGTTAATAGCTCAAAAAACGGTATTTGGGTGGCTTATTACGGGGCCTCTACGTCAATCTTCGTTGCAAGTTTATTCAACTAGAGTAGAATTTTCTGAGGAGGATAATTTGAACAGAAATTTACTTAGATTTTGGGAATTAGAGGAACCACCAAAAAAGAGAATAATGTCGCCTGAAGATATAATTTGTAAGAAGAATTTTAAAAGTAACACTTCCATTAAGAGCGGATTTTCCTGAAAAATTTTCTTTAGGTTTGTTTGTTGATAAAAAGATTTAGTGGTGGTCAATTCAAACACATAAATTTGAACTGGCACTAAATCGCAATCAAATTCCTTACAAGCACTTGTAACTTGAAGGAAGCCGTCAAATAATAAAACACAATTGTTCTGATTACTAAAACGACTGAATCATATTTATTTTTTACGTTCTTTTATACACAATTAATTAATAATAAAATGCTTAGCTTATGAATAATAACAAATGGATAAATTGCTAAACTTAACACAAAAAATGACCTAATTTATAAATAGTGCAAATGAACTTAAAAACAAAATAAGTAAACAAATAAAATGGTTAATGAACTTAAAATGCTGTGTATGCGATTAACAAAATATTAAAGGAATTGTGCAATAAGCAATTAAACAAAAAATTAAACTAAATATTGTGTAAGCAATTGGTTAATGCACTAGAATTAGGTCAAGCAGAATAAATGTATATAAATGTATTTAAATATATTAAAGTATTTTTTTAACAATAATAATAAAATGAATAAACAAATGTATGTTCTTAACATTCTCCGCCGCGTTGAACGCAGTTCAAATTATGAACTTAGTGCACCTAGGGTGGATAGATCGACTGGTTTCAGGGTTCTACCACAGATATTGTTAATGACTGTGACCTCATAGCTGGCTTGGGTGTGAACTGAGATGTTTTATTGACTTTTGAACGGATCTTCCAACTCAGCAGGCAAAGTAATATAATGATGCAACAAATAAGCGAGGTGTAGCTGACAGCGCGATGATGTTGACTTTTAGCGTTGATGAGTTGTGGTAAATGTTTTAGAGTTGACTCATTTAATTGTTTTTGTAGATTTTTCAGCTCCCTTTAGTGTTAACAAAAATCTTCTCTATTTCCTGTGGTCGACTTATTGATTCGATATGTTTTAGTCTTACATAGGAGGTATGTATACTATTTGATGCTTCAAAATGCCCTTGTATTGTTACAAAATTGTTTTTCATTACACAATTGGAACCAATTTCCATTATTCCTGCATTTCTAATTGTGATGAGCGTGGGTTTCATGTCACATACCATTGACGCTTCAATGTCGGTTGTAGTAGCAAAGATCCACTTATTTTTATGATTCAATTGACTCCAAACTGTTGTTCCTGGGATTCTTTGAAATTTGCAATTGGTTGTTGATTGATTATTGAAGATATTGATCTCACAGGGATTGGCGTTTGCATTTCTTCTGAGTTTGGACTGCTGATTTTTACAAATATATTCGTCCTCCTTGGCTTTGATGCAATTTGCTACGTCCTCTGAATTGAGAAGCATATATTCCTCTCTATGTACATCTGTAGCTAGGTATGATTTGTCTGGTTTGATGGCAATTAAAGTATTATTTTTTATTGTTGGAACTGGTACTAATTTAAACAGCTCAAAGAACTGCTGATTAACTAGAGGTATCTTAACTTCGAAAATAACTTCATATATTGTTACAGCTCCCATGACCTTCATAAGCTTATATAGTTCAATTAAGTTATCACCTACTGTTGGAAGAGTATGTGACGCTAGGAGATTAGCCTTGATGACAGTAATCTCCTCTTTTAATTGATTAGGAGACAATAAAACAGGGCTTATTTTTCCATTATGAGTATCAATAAGTACATTAATGATTTCAGCCTCTATTCTCTGTAGATTTATTGCTGTTAATGCCAAGTGAGTTGACAGAATTCCAACAAGTTGCGAGTTGCTTAGTTGGGAAGATTCCTTAGCTACTTCATTTTTGTTTTGCTCAACCATTTCTAAGATCTCATTTATTTTATTCCGAGTATTAACTTCATCCTGTTTAATGACATTGATGGTTGAATCAATTATTGATGTTTGATTTTTTAAAAGACTAGTTATGTGGCCGTGTTCGATTTTGGCCTTGTTAATAGTCCTTGACATTTCTTCTGCGTAGTCTGCATCAAGAACACCAAAAAGTGAACGGGCAATAGTGCCAACTATATTAAATGGAGATCTTTTAAAACGTCTGTTGGAAAATGGTTCTTCATCTTGGAGTAATTCATTTTTGATTTGCTTCATGTTGTTCACCAAGATATTGCACATCGAGTGTTGTTGCATTACAGGGCACAGTTGCTGTAAAGTTTGCAAACCTGATGAAAAGGATTTTATTTCTGAATAAAATGGCATTAAATCGTAATACACTAACATTTTCCATTCCGCCGTATTTAGTTTCACTTTCCTAGTCCTTCGAAATACAACCCTGGGTCATTCTGAAATGGTGTAACTATCAAGTTATTGCACATAGACATTAGGAATAGTGACAATAATGCAGTTAGTATTATCGGGTTATTTGAAGCCTTGAATCTTTTTGTTGGGATGGTATCCTTTTCGTCTTTCCTGGGCAAAGATCGTCCTAGTGCTGTTTTATTTCTGTTGAGACTTCTTTTTCATTTTCTGGAAATAGTGGAGCCAGCCTGTGAATGGGTCGCTTAAATACCCCTGTTGATGTTTTTACTTCAGCCACTCTTACAGCACCGTCATCACCAGTGAACACGTTTAGAATTCTTCCTAGAGGCCATTTCATCGGAGGAAGGTTATCTTCTTTGATGATAACCATATCTCCCGTTTTGAGATTGCTGATCTTTTGCTTCCATTTGTGACGTTGTTGGAGCTCATGTAAATATTCTGCTGACCACCTTTTCCAGAATTGGTGTTTTATGTGTGAGATTAACTTCCAGTGTGATATGCTGGACGTCTTAAGAGTATCAGCTCTGCTGTCTACTTGCGATGTTAGTGCTTCACCGATGAGAAAATGACCCGGTGTCAATGCTTCAAGACTGTTTGGATCGTTTGATAGTGGAGTGAGAGGGCGAGAATTCAAAATTGCTTCGATTTCGATGATAATTGTTTCTAATTCTTCATGGGTTAGTGCTTCAGTTGATACACTGCGTACCAAGAGATGTTTTGCGGACTTCACTGCAGCTGATAAGTCAGACACAAGCTCCAAGTGGACTGCCTTTGTTGCAAAACAGCAGAACACAGCTATGTAAGCCTTGGTTGGTCTTTTACCCCTGACTTTGTAGTGTACCCAAAATGGGCCACAATAGTCTACACCAGAGTTTATAAATGGTCTAGCAGGAACTACTCTTTGTTTTGGTAGATTACCCATTACCTGTTGGTATAGTTGCGGTCGCGCTCTAGTGCACCTTATGCATTTTTGAATAATTGATCGTTCTTGTTTCTTTCCTTTTATTGGCCAAAACCTTTGCCTTATTGTACTTAGAAGTGCTTGAGTTCCACAGTGCTTGTACTCTTCATGCGTCATTGTAAATAATAATTTTACCAAAGGATCGTTATATGGTAATATTATTGGGTGCTTTGCGTCTGGTTGTAGATTTGAATGTTTCAATCTTCCTCCTACGCGAATAATGCCTCCCTCATCTAAAAATGGTGATAAACTGCTGATAGAGCTATGGTTGCTTATTTGTTTGTTGCCTTTCAATTGTTTCATTTCGACTGCAAAATCTGAAGCTTGTATGGCATGAATAATTAAAAGAAGGGAGTCGTCTAGTTCCTTAGGAATAGGTGATATATTTTTTGGTCGCTGCGTATTTGACATTCGTAAGTTTCTTGTGAATCTGAGCACATATGCCAAAATCCTTTGCAATCTTCTAAACGAATTTTTGTGTTGAATTCTATATATGAAATTGATGTCCGTCGTTACTATTGCTGCAGTAACTACCTTTTTTAATTCCATGTTGTTTGGAATAAAATGTTGAGGAGATACTTCCGCCCGCCACAGCTCTTCTTTTCCATGAAGAAATACTGGCCCATGAAGCCATAATCCACATTTAGACAGATCTGATGGTTGAAGACCCCGGGATAGAATGTCGGCAGGATTATCTTTCGATTGTACATGTCTCCATTGTTCTGGCAATGTTAATGTTTGGACAGTTGATACCCTATTAGCGACGAATGTTTTATATAAAGGCGATTGTGATTTTATCCTAGAAAGCACTATTTCGGAATCGGTCCATAGGAACATAGTCCGATCTTGAAACTTTAAGTCGATTTTTACCCTGTTAGCAAGTTGAGCTGCTACTACTGCGCCACACAGCTCTAGCCGAGGTAGCGTTTGTTGTTTCAAAGGAGCCACTCTTGATTTCGCACAAAGCAATCGCACAGCTACTCTTCCATCCTTTGTAACAGAACGAATATACACAGCCCCGCCAAAGGCCTTTTCCGATGCATCTGCGAACACATGTAATTGTGTTTTTATTGGAGTCTCGTCATAAAATATATGTCGAGATATTTTGAAATTGTTGAGACTTTCCAAATCACTTCGAAATGTATTCCAAGTAGCACAGAGCTTCTGAGGTAATGGTTCATCCCAATCTAGTGTAAGTTGCCACAATTGTTGAATAAATATCTTTGCTTTTACAACAATAGGAGCAAGGAGACCAAGGGGATCGAATAGTTTTGCGAGCTCGGAAGTAACTGTGCGTTTTGATATTACTTGAAGATGGTTAATTTTTACCTTAATGCAAAATTGATCGGTTTGAGGCATCCAATATAATCCCAATGTTTTTATTGTTTTGCTTATATTGTCATTGAAATCTAAGTTGACTTCTCGATCACTATGTGGTATATCCTTCAGTAATCTAGAAGTATTTGAACACCATTTCCTTAGGTTGAATCCGTGTTTTTTCAAAATAGCTATTAGTTCCCTTTGAGTTTCAACCGCTGTACTTAAGCTATCAGCACCACCGAGACCGTCATCCATATAGAAATTTTCTTTTAGCATTTGAGATCCAAGTGGATAGCGAGCCATGTTTTCTTCTGCAATTCTCTGTAAACATTTAGTAGCCAAATAAGGAGCTGCTCGTGTGCCGTATGTTACTGTATTAAGCCTATAATAATTAATTGGTAATGAAGGATTTTCTCTCCATATGATCAACTGGTATTGATGGTTGTCTGGACTGATTTATATCTGTCTGTACATTTTTTCGATGTCTGTTGTAAAGACAAATTTAGGCATTCGAAACCGCAGTAAAGTAGAAAACAGATCACTTTGGATAGTTGGCCCAGTGTACATTAATTCATTTAGAGAATAGCCTGTTGACGTTTTTGCAGAAGAATCGAAAACTACTCTGAGTTTTGTTGTTGTGCTGTCAGGTTTTAGAACACAATGATGTGGAATAAAGTATTTTGGATTTGATATGTTATCCAAGTTGACCTTTTCCATGTGTCCTAAATTTTCATATTCCCTCATGAATTTAATGTACTGACCTTGCATATTTGTATTTTTCTGTAGCCGTTGCTCTAGACTAATGAATCTATTGCATGCCATTTGATGAGAATGCCCCAATGCTGCTGGATTTTCGCTAAACGGAAGGTTGACAATAAAACGACCACTTAAGTCCATCTGAACCTGCTGATTGAAGTGAGATTCACACAGATTTTCTGCTGGAGATATTACTTTTTCATTTGACTCTACCTCATCGAGTTTCCATAGTTGTCCGATTGCTTTTTCTAATGAGGTTTCACCGTCGAAAACCGCACATGTTAACGTTGCAGATGGGAAATCAATTGTGGGTTGTTTGAGTAAGCCGCCTACAATCGAGCCAAGCGAAGAATTTTGAAGTATAGGATGATCATTCGAAATCTTTATGGTACCAGGTTGCATTAGACTAAAATAAAACTCCGCACCGAGAAGAATATCAATTTTTCCTTGTGTATTAAAATTGGGATCTGCCAAATGAATGTCCTGTGGAATTTTCCAATTAGAAACATCCAAATTATGATTTGGCTGTGCTGGTATAATTGTTGGTAACACAAAGGCTTCCAAGTTAGTCGAAAATTCATGATTACGAGACATCATTTTCATATTTACGCGGTGATATGCCTTTTTTTGAATTCTTCCAACTCCGTCAATGGACAAATGGGTCTCTGTTGTTTAAAGCGATAACTTTCTTACGAGCCTTTCAGTCACTATATTGACTTGTGAACCTGAATCCAGTACAGCCCTAAATTCTTCTGAAATTCCATTTGCCGCCTTGATAATAACCCTTGCTGTGGCTAAAATTACGTTTTTCTTGTCTTCTGTTGATGCTGAGGAGACCGCGGCTGTATTGGCTGGTGTAAAATCGTGCTTTGTGGGTGGCGTTTGCTTTGAGGCTATTGATGAGACTTGAAATTTTTGTGATAAATGTAGTAACGTGTTGTGCTTGTTATTACATTTTTTACAGTTGCCATAAGTACAAGTCTTGGCTAAATGATCAGACTTAAAACAGTTCACACATAGTTTCTGTTGAGTCTTTCATTTTCTGTCATTGCCATGAATTGTTTGCAATGATAAATGCGGTGCTTACCATTATTGCATAGTTTGCAATTGCTGTTATTCTCCACTGAAGCAATATAGGAAACAACCTTGCTGGAACCTTGATGGGTTATTAATGTTTTACCAATCGACTCCATTGATTCGAATTGCATCTCCAAAAATGAAAATAATTCTCTAATAGTGGGCACCTCCTTCGGTTTCGATAAGGATTGTATAAACCGAATGTAAAGAGTGTGATCTAATTTTTTCATTATTATTTTGTAGTGCATATGGTATAAACATGCATACCCAAACAAACAAACATGTGGTATAAACATGCATACCCAAAATATAAAATAAATATCAAAAGTAAATGACCGACAAAAAATGCAGTTAGTAGAAAATGCAAAGTCAAGTTTTGAATGAAATATTGTAATTTAAGATTTTTAATAAATATATGAACAATAAGTAGGAGAAATAGATAAATATATATGTAAATAATAAACATAGAAATTATTAATTATGAATAGGAGAAATGATTATTCTTTAAGAAAACATAGAATAAGAAATAGTATATAAGCTAGGGAAAATTGTAAATAAAATCAGAAATAATTCTGACTTTAAGCAATAGAGTTGTTTTATTCCTCAACAAACTTCGGCAATTAACTTTGCCATCATATAGAGCCGCCTTCTACTCTAAGGCTCTTTAATAAAACAAGAGTACTATAGATACAACATTTTTAACAAAACATATACAAACCATACATGGCGATCCTGCCAAACTGAACATGCCAAACAGGACATGCCAAACTGAACACAGAAACATATACGGCATAATAGATTTTGTTTTTAAGAAAAATTGATCCTACAAACCTATACTGCACAGTCTTGGTGTCCACATGAGCGTGGAGGAGTTAGAAGCAACCAGGTTGGAGATAGATAGTCTGTTTCAGAAGTGGGAGCGATTGTTGGAAGAAGAATACATACCCCAGCCAGTAGTGTCGAGTCCAGAGGTCCCCAAATATTGTCCGGCAAAGAAAAAGATACCCATACAAGAGTATCTCAAACGGTTACAAAAAACAAAAACACAAACTCCAAAGCCCGAAAGTCCGAAGGAAGACAAAAAAAAGAAAAGAGGAGGAAAGGCAGTTAAGAGGAGAAAACTAATAGCCGAAACCTATAGACAATTTCATCTCACCGGCAACAAGGCCGAGAAATCAAGGTTGTTGAAAGAAATCAAAGAAATTAGGAACAACCAATAATAAAATTTTTTGTTTCCAAAAATAACTAAAATTAAAAACCATAATGGGTGGATGGTTTTCAAAGGAGGATATTATCGTAAATGAAAACAACACTGGTGTAATGACGATGACTCATGACCATATACAAATAGTAATCCTAATCCTCTTAATAGCATTAGTAATAAGTAAAATTAATGAATACTATAAAAATTATATGAAGAAAAAAGCAATTAGATTTGCCAATAAGTTAGAAAATGTATAAATAAATGGATAAATTAATAAGTATATATAAAAATTTAAAGAAAAGTCCAAATAGATTTTATACAAAAAGTTATGTAATAGAGACTTTAAATTTAATAGAAGAATTAAAAACTATTGCATTGAATAATGAAGACTATCCTCTAGAAGAAGTAAGTGAAATTGAAAATAAAATTTTAAATTATTTGAAAATAAAAGAAAATAAAGAAATAGCAAATATGGCATCGTTTGGCATTCTTGACGCATCGAAAATAATACCAGAATTCAATGGTGACCTAGGACAAATTAGTAATTTTTTAGGTATAATAGAGTTCTATTCTAGCACTCTCAAAGATGAAACAGAAGTTGCTAAATTAATAAAATTCGTTTTAGCCACTAAATTGACAGATAAGGTAAGGAACAAGTTGATTTCAGAAGAAACTCCAAATTCGCTCGAAACTTTCAAAAATACCCTTAGGAAAATATTTTCTCCCAAGAAATCACTCTCTTCAGTGCATACCGAATTAGCGAAACAGATTCAAGGGAATAGTACAGTAACTCAATTCGCTAACAGGGTTGAATCTCTTGTAGCTGCTCTCAATGAATTCCATATTTCAGAACTAGGATCCCAAAGCAGGGTAACGATTATTAAAATGAATGATCAAGTTGCTCTTAGTACCTTTAAGAATGGTTTAAATGAACCACACAGATCCACAGTTTTGGCTGCTAGACCCAAAAGTTTAAATGAAGCAATCCAAATAGCTTCAGAAGTAGTTTCACAAACGAATTCTGTAATGCATTTTAATAGGAACACAAATTTTTCTTACAACAGGAGATTTCATAATAGGAATAATAATTCTGGTAATCATTTTAGGAATAACAATTTCCGCGGTACTAACCTACCAAGAAATAATAATAATTACAACAACCAGAGAAATAATAGTAATTACAATAATAATTACAATAATAATCAAAGAAATGGTAGTAATTACAACAATAATAACAGGAGAAATGGTGATTTTAGAAATAGGAACCAAAGAAGGATATATTTTGCTCAGGAACAGGGAAACGAGATAGACCCCTGCAATCCTCAAGAGTAAATGTGACAGAAGATGTAGGGAGGTTAAAACAATTAAAAGAATATGCATTAAAAACTTACAATTCGCACACAGACGCACCTCATTTTGTAACATTTAAAACATGTGAAGGAAATTTTGTGAGATTTTTAATAGATACAGGTGCAGACATTTCTATATGTAAAGAAAATTTTATAGGAAATAACGAAATAAAAGAACACAACGCTTGCAAAATTACGGGTATTGAAAACAATGCAATTCAAACAATGGGTACTTCAATACTGAAATTAGTACTTCCAGAGGATATAGTAAACCATGAATATCAAATAGTAAGTACAGAATTTCCAATAGCAACAGATGGTATTTTAGGAAGAGATTTTTTCACTAAATATTTGGCAAAAATAGATTATAAGACATACACATTAGCTGTTATAATAAATGAAACTGAATATGTTCTACCAATGACAACAAATATCAATAAAATCACTATACCACCAAGAACTGAAATAATACAAGCAGTAAAATTATATATTGAAGAAGATAGCGTGGTATGTGCAAAGCAAATTTGTGACAATATTTTTGTTGGTAATACAATAATCCCAAAACATGGAACAAAGCACATTAGAATTTTAAATGCTTCAGACAAAGAAGTTACAATATCTCAATTTGATTTACAAATCGAACGTTTATCAGATTATAACATTCTCTATAATAAAAAAGAAAATGCAAATAGAAAACAAAAGGACAGATGGGAAAAATTAAGAAAATTACTGAGTATAGATACAGTCGACATTAACGCAAAACAAACCATAGAGGAAATATGTAAAGAATTCCAAGATATTTTTCATTTAGAAGGAGACCATTTAACAGCAAATAATTTCTATAGACAAAGATTACAAACTGTGGACGATACCCCGGTGTACACACGAAATTACAGATTACCACAGTCACAACAGGAAGAAATTAAAACACAAGTTAATAAATTGATAGAAGAAGATTTGGTTGAACAGTCTGTTAGTCCTTATAATTCTGCTTTACTTTTGGTCCCTAAGAAAAGTGACAACAGTGAAAAGAAATGGAGATTAGTTGTCGATTATCGTCAGTTAAATAAAAAATTAGTCAATGACAAATTCCCATTACCCCAACTAGATGATGTATTAGACAAAATAGGAAGAGCAAAATATTTCTCAACGCTAGATATGACGAGCTCATTCCACCAGATAGAATTACAACAAGCATCTAGACCACTTACAGCATTTTCCACAGGCAATGGACACTATCAATTCAAAAGATTACCTTTTGGTCTCAAGATATCATCAAACAGTTTCCAAAGAATGTTGACAATTGCATTAACAGGGTTAGATTCCAATGCATTTATATACGTAGACGATATAATTGTTTTCGGATGTTCGCTACAACACCATAATGATAATTTAATAAAAGTTTTTCAAAGATTAAAAAGTCACAACCTTAAATTAAATCCAAATAAATGTAATTTTTTGAAACCAGAAGTAGTTTATTTGGGACATCTTATTACAGATAAAGGAATAATGACAGACCCAAATAAATGTAAAGCATTTGAGATTTATCCAGTCCCAAAGAATGCAGATGATACAAGAAGATTCGTAGCTTTTTGTAATTATTATAGACGCTTTGTTAAAAATTTTGCACAGATAGCTAAACCTCTAAATGAATTATTAAAGAAAAATCAACAATTTCATTGGTCAGAAAACTGCCAAAAATCTTTTGAAATGTTAAAATCTATAGTTTCAAATCCACCAATATTACAATACCCAGATTTTGAAAAAGAATTTATACTCACTACTGACGCATCTGATTACGCGTTAGGAGCGGTACTTTCACAAGGTGAAATAAATACCGATTTACCGATCTCATATGCAAGCCGATCTTTAAATAAACATGAAATTAACAAGCCCGTGATAGAGAAAGAACTTTTAGCTATTCATTGGGGAATAAATCACTTTCGACCATATTTATATGGAAGAAAATTCAAGGTAGTAACTGATCACAGACCACTAGTATCATTGTTTACTCATAAGAATCCTTCATCAAGATTAACTAGAATTAGATTAGATCTCATGGATTACGATTTCGAGATTATATATAAACAAGGGAGAATTAATACTAATGCCGATGCATTATCAAGAATCAAAATAGATTCTAATGATTTGAAAGATATGATACCAAAAAGTATAAACGTAATGACAAGAAAAATGACTGAGGACTTAAGAAGAAGTAAAGAAAATACATTGATTAGAGAAGATGAAAATGATAAGGAAAGAGAAAGTGAAAGAGAGACTGATCACATCTATATGTGGAACAGCATTTCGTTTTCACAAATTAAAGGATATCCAAGATTAAATTTTGTTATAGATAAAATGAATAAAAGCAAACCAAAAGTTGAAATTTTTGGGAATCACGTAACAGTATCTTGTAATGAAAATGCATACTCGAATCCAGATTCAGTTTTGCAGAAGTTAACTAAGGTTTTACGCGATAATCAAATTTTCACAATAACGTTAGCGAAAGATGATACGATTTTTACACTCATACGTGAGGAAAAATTGAGAAAAATATATAATAGCATGCAAAATAAAAATAAACATAGACAAAGACCCATAGAGGTAATATTATTTAAACAACCAGAAAGAATATTAGAAAAAGATAGACAAAAAGAGATAATAAAAGAATATCATGAAACCCCACATGGAGGTCATGCAGGAGTACGTAGAACAGTCATAAGATTAAAGCAAAAATACATTTGGAAGAATATGTATAAAATGATCAAAGATTTCATCAGTCATTGCGAATATTGTAAAAAGAATAAAGTCATTAGGCATACCAAAGCACCACTCCAAATAACGAATACACCAACAAAACCATTTCAAGTTATACAATTAGACACAGTAGGTCCATTAAGAATATCAAATGGATATAGATACATATTAACAGCACAATGCGAACTAACAAAATATGTTGATGCATTTCCGATAGAAACTAAAGAAGCATCTGAGATAGGAAGGATATTAGTAGAAAAATTTATACTAAAATATGGATGTTTTGATACAATAAAAACGGACAGAGGAACTGAATTCGTAAATGAATTATTTAATAGGATATGTACACTTATGAAAACTAAACATGTAACTTCAACAGCATATCACCATGAAACCTTAGGTAGTATAGAAAGAAACCATAAAGTTTTAAACGAATACATGCGTTCTTTCACGGAACAATACAATTGGGATGAATGGATTCCATATTATACATTCGCGTATAATACAACACCACACTCATCCACAGGGTTTTCCCCATTTGAACTTGTATTTGGAAAATTAGCATCAATGCCAACTGAACCAATATCAAACGATAAATTTTACAATTATGAAGATTATATCACAGAATTAAAAATAAAATTAAAACATGCACATGAAATGGCAAATAAAAAATTGTTAGAAAATAAAATAAAACAAAAAATATTAAAGATAAGAATATTAACGATATCAAATTAAGAATAGGAGATAAAGTATTTTTAAGAAAAGAAACCGCAAAGAAAAATGAAAACCAATATACCGGTCCTTTTGAAATAATAAACACACAAGACGTAAATGTCACAATTTTAATAAATAATAAACCTATGACTATACATAAGAATAGAATAAAATTATGTTAAGTACTATCTTGTAATTTAATACAAAAAAAATTTTTTTTTCTTTCATTCAATAAAAATTTTTTCTTTTAAACGGTAAGGGTGTAGTGCATATGGTATAAACATGCATACCCAAACAAACAAACATGTGGTATAAACATGCATACCCAAAATATAAAATAAATATCAAAAGTAAATGACCGACAAAAAATGCAGTTAGTAGAAAATGCAAAGTCAAGTTTTGAATGAAATATTGTAATTTAAGATTTTTAATAAATATATGAACAATAAGTAGGAGAAATAGATAAATATATATGTAAATAATAAACATAGAAATTATTAATTATGAATAGGAGAAATGATTATTCTTTAAGAAAACATAGAATAAGAAATAGTATATAAGCTAGGGAAAATTGTAAATAAAATCAGAAATAATTCTGACTTTAAGCAATAGAGTTGTTTTATTCCTCAACAAACTTCGGCAATTAACTTTGCCATCATATAGAGCCGCCTTCTACTCTAAGGCTCTTTAATAAAACAAGAGTACTATAGATACAACATTTTTAACAAAACATATACAAACCATACAATTTGAATTAGTAGGGCATCCCAAGCGGATGTGTCGATATTCAAGTTGTTAAGTGCTAACATGCATTCTTTTGTTGTATCATGAAGAGTCTTGATTGATGCAGTAGATAATGTTCCCTTTGGTTGACTCAGGACCCTTTCTACTAGCGTGGCTACAAGAATCCGTTTATTGTTGTAACGCTCCTGAAGAAGGGTCCATGCCGTTTTGTAATTTTCTTCTGTTAGAGTTAGGTGGCTTATAAGTTTGCCAGCCTCCCCCGATAAATTGGTTTTGAGATACCACATTTTTTGGACATTCGGGAGAGACTGCTTGTCTACCATTTCTAAGAAAAGTTCATATAACTGACGCCACTTTAAACAGTCGCCATTAAATTGAGGAATTGTTACCTTTGGAAGGGGCAGTGAACTGTGTACTGTCATGTCACTTCCCAGACGTGGCGCAAGAGTTGCACCCTCATTGCATTTGTCTGTTAATACTGCAAGTTTAACTAGATAATGTTGAACCAAGTCTTCCAGGGCATCGTATTTATCTTGATGTAGTCCCACCTTTGATAGATCTCCAGTCTTTTGCCACATGTGGTCATATAAATCTTGAACTTGAGTCCATAAATTTTTCACAGTGTCTGATTTGAGTTGATAAAATTGTTTTGGCTGATCTGCGTCTATTGAGTCTTAGCCATGTAGCAGACGAGTAAGTGCTGTCATACGAGCAGTTATCCTTCTAGCTAGTCCATGAATTGATTCCTCTTCTGCGTCATACTGTTTAGATGAAAAGTCTTCTGATATCTTCTCTCTTATGGTTGGCACTGGCTTGGTGTTTAAAGGCGTCAGTTTCTTTATTTCTGACTCAATGTATTAAATTGCAGAGCTGTATTTTGCACCAGTTGATTTGTATAAATCCCTTACAATATAAGGATCCTCTTCTGACAAAGTTAAATCACTACGAATTCTATTCTCTGTTTTCTCAAATGACTGCCATACGGAAACGAGTTCATTCCGTTTACTTTGATAAAATTCTTCAGTTCTTCTGTCGAGTGGAGCTTTTTTAATAATTGAAATGATTTTTTCAATATTACCAGCCCTTATTTCCTGTTGTGCCACAAGATCCTGAATGGTTGCCATTGTGAGCTGATTGCGTTGTGTTGAGTTTGTGTTTGAGTTTGTGTTGGCCGCTTGTGGCTACTCCTTTTGATTTGTCAAGACCTGCACTACTCGTAAGGGTTTTTCAAAATAGGAGTTGAACTTGCTGTTGCCGGAACTGATAGTATTCTAGCAGTTAGCACTGTCTTTGTGCTCATACACACAACCGGTAAATCCTGTTAACGTCTTGGTTGCGTGGGTTGAAAGCTTGATAACTTCAAGGTGTCCTGATGCCTTGTATTATGCCTCTAAAATCTGAAGGATGTGTGTTTTTTGTTTGTTATGGCTATCAAAGTCCCTTACCACTGATGTGGGGAAACTTAGAATATCTAACCAAAAACTGGGGTCACCAAAATGTTTGTTGATAAAAAGATTTAGTGGTGGTCAATTCAAACACATAAATTTGAACTGGCACTAAATCGCAATCAAATTCCTTACAAGCACTTGTAACTTGAAGGAAGCCGTCAAGTAATAAAACACAATTGTTCTGATTACTAAAACGACTGAATCATATTTATTTTTTACGTTCTTTTATACACAATTAATTAATAATAAAATGCTTAGCTTATGAATAATAACAAATGGATAAATTGCTAAACTTAACACAAAAAATTACCTAATTTATAAATAGTGTAAATAAACTTAAAAACAAAATAAGTAAACAAATTAAAATGGTTAATAAACTTAAAATGCTGTGTATGCGATTAACAAAATATTAAAGGAATTGTTCAATAAGCAATTAAACAAAAAATGAAACTAAATATTGTGTAAGCAATTGGTTAATGCACTAGAATTAGGTCAAGCAGAATAAATGTATATAAATGTATTTAAATATATTAAAGTATTTTCTTAACAATAATAACAAAATGAATAAACAAATGTATGTTCTTAACAAGGTTCATCTAAAGGGAATGTTATGTCACAGTTTTTAAGAAACGAGTCTTCTCTGTTACGAAAACCTCTAGTAAAGAAAATGTATGACGATGTTGTAAGCGAATACTTACCTTTAGGTCATACTCGTATGAAACCTGTAACAAATAATTACCCTGATATGGTTTGTTACTTACCGCATCATCCGGTGATAAAATTAGATCGCAAAACTACGAAATTAAGGGTAGTGCATCTAATAAAACTTCTAGCGACAATAGCCTAAACGACTGTCTTTATGTGTGACCCACATTACAGGCGGATCTAGTCTTGCTTATACTACGTTGGCGACTTTTTAGGTTTGTTTTTAACTGTGACATAACTCAAATGTATCGGCAAATTAGATTGGATGGGGCACATACTCCATTTCAGCGTATTTTTTTTTCGAAATTGTCCTTCGGAGGAAATTAAGGAGTATGAATTGCAGACAGTGACCTTTGGGATCAATTGTGCACCTTATCTAGCCATTCGTACATTACTACAGTTGTCTGACGACATTGAAAATGAGTACCCGCTGGCAGCACATATTCTGCGAAATTGTATGTACGTTGACGATGTACTCACTGGGGCTCATGATGTCTCCACTTTGTTGATCGCTCGTGATCAACTCATAGCAGCTTTGTTATCAGCGGGATTTGAACTTAGAAAATGGACATCTAATGAAAAGGCCATCTTGGAAAAACTCCCTCCTGATCATTTGGTTGATGCCAAGCTATTGACTTTGATTGAGTCAAGTAGTTCGAAAACTCTTGGTTTTCACTGGAATGCTCATTTTGACGCATTTTACTTTAAAGTGGATCCAATTACGTTGCGATCTGAATATATCAAAAGAGAAGTTTTGCCCATTATTGCTAAGCTATTTGATCCCGTGGGATGGTTAGGTCCGGTGACAGTGGTTGCGAAAATGATCATGCAAAGGGTTTGGCAGGATAATATAGAGTGGGATGACTTACTAAGGCCAACGACAAAGGCGGAATGGGGAAGATTTGTTGCTTCATACCATGAGGTTAATTATATACAGATTCCAAGATGGGTTCATTATGAACCTGGGTCTGCCGTTGAGCTTCATGTTTTCTCTGATGCCTAAGAGAAGGCATATGCGGGTTGATATATATACGTATTAAAAAATCTAACGGCGATATAATTATTAATTTATTAACCTGTAAGACCAAGGTTGCTCCCATTAAGTCAGTTTCTTTACCTCGTTTGGAACTTTCTGCTGCAGTTTTAGCATCTGATCTTTTAAAAACTGTATTAGGCGAGATTGACGTGCCAGTTCGTCAGATTTTTTGTTGGACTGATTCTACGATCGTCCTTTCCTGGCTTAGAAAGAACGCTTGTTCTTGGACAACTTTTGTTGCCAACAGAGTTTGTAAAATTCAGGAAATTGTTGGCAGTCATAATTGACACCATCTTAAATCAGACGATAATCCTGCTGATTTAGGGAGTCGAGGCAAATCGCCCTCAGACTTAGCACATTGTGATCTTTGGTGGTATGGGCCACATTGGCTTCAGAAAAATAAGTCTGAATGGAATCTGAGAAATTTGACTATAATTGACACTAATTTGGAGGCACGTGCTGTAAAATCTCATGCTTCGTTTTTTGATGATTATGATTTGGAGAGATTTTCTTCTTTTGATCGTGCCCTTTGGGTAATTGCATACGTATTTAGGTTTTTTGATAATTTGGCACATAAAGGTCGCTATTCATATGGGTCAGTTAGCATCTCTGGCGAAGAAGTAAAACGGGTGAAAATTCGTTTAGCCATTATTGCCCAAAAAGTACATTTTTCTGATGATTATAAGTGTCTCTTGGAGGAAAAACCTCTTTCTTCAAAGAGTTCTCTTTTAACTCTAAATCCATTTCTGGATAAAGAAAGAGTTATGAGACTTAATGGACGATTACCAAAATCTCCATCTTTAGTATATACGGAACGACATCCGATTTTGTTGCCATATTCTTGTCGTTTTACATTTCTTTTGACTCAGTTTGTTCATTTAATTTCAATTCATGGAGGGAATCAGTTAATGCTAAGGATTTTACGAATCGAATATTGGATTCCAAGATTGAAAACATTGGTCCGCGCAGTCGTCAACCGTTGTAAGCGTTGCATTCTTGATCGTAAGCGCTCATGTAGACAGATAATGGCTGCCTTGCTACCAGAGAGGACGGTTTTAGATCGGCCATTCACGACTACTGGGGTGGACTTTGCAGGTCCATTTGATATGAAAAGTTCGAGCGTTAGATCAGGCAAGGTTTTAAAGGCATATGTCTGTATTTTTGTATGCTTTTCTACGAAGGCAATACATTTGGAAGCAGTATCAGATTTGACCACGGAAAGGTTTTTGGCTGCTTTTAATCGCTTTATATCCAGAAGAGGTTGTTCGAATACAATATTTTCCGATAATGGTACAAATTTTGCTGGCGCTTCACGAGAATTAGAAAGGGATTTTAGGTCGTTTTTATTAGAGAGTCAAGCAAGAATGTGTTCTACTTTTAATGTTACTGGTTTGTCATGGCGGTTTATTTTTGCTGGTGCTCCCCATATGGGAGGTTTGTGGGAAGCAGGAGTCAAAAGTTTTAAACTCCACTTTCACAAAGAAGCTCAAAGGGTCATATATACGTTTGAGGAACTTTCAACGGTTCTGGCTAGAATAGAAGCTTTTCTTAATTCTCGGCCGCTTTGCCCAATGAGTGATAACCCTAATGAGCCAGTGGCTCTTACACCAGGTCATTTTTTGATAGGTTCACCAATTTTAGCTCCTCCTGAACCGTCAATTTACGAAACGCCTATTAGTCTCGTTAATCGCTACAGGAAAGTTAAAGCATTTACTCATCACTTCTGCCTTCGGTGGAAGGATGAATATTTGTCAAGTTTGCATAAACGGTACAAGTGGAAGTTTCCTGAAAGGGACGTATCTGTAGGTGACTTAGTCGCTATTCGCCATGAACAGCTTTCTCCAACGTCTTGGAAATTAGGTCGTGTTGTTAAGACATATCCTGGAAGTGATGATCACATTCGCGTGGCGGTGTACCGACACGTTCTCCGCTGGTTGCTAGGATAGCTGCAGCGGAGTCCAGGGTCGTTGCAATTTTGATTTATCTTCCTAAGACGAAGAGAAAATGAAACAATTTTTGTTCTGAAAACGTTATATAACTTCAAGTTACGTTTTATTCCTTTATTTCTTAAGACTATAGCGTCGGCTAATCAACGGTCAGGAACGAAGCTACAAATGGCAACAGCGGTTGGAGTATGCGAGCTGCGGTAAAACAGTCAGCGACAACAACGGAATTCAGCCTTTTAACCAAAACAAACGGGCCCAACGGGCAGTTCCGCCAATAGTTAGCGTGGCGTAGATAGGGGAAGAGGGCGACACTACCGGGCGGCAACGGCACGGGTAGCGGCCAAACAGGCAGCGCCGATAGCGCAGGTGCTGTGACGCTTAAACAGGCGGCGCAAACAGCGATGGCGTGGATAGGGCTAGAAAGGCGGCGCACGCAGCGATGACGTAGGCAGCGTTCAAACAGCGGAGCAAAAGAGCGATGGAGCAGGTAGCGCTCAAACAAGCAGCGACTCTGCCAGGCGCCAATGGCACGGGCAGCGTCCAAACAGCGGCGCAGACAGCGAAGGCGCAGGTAGCGCTCAAACAGCGATGGTTCAAGAAGCGCTCGAACGAGCAGCGACGTTGCCGGGCGACAACGGCACGGGCAGCGGCGCAGACAGAGATGGCGCAGGTAGCGCTCCAACAGCGATGGCGCAGGTAGCGCTCAAACAGCAATGGCGCAACGACGTTAAAAAAACGCGGTACTTGGGTGGGGCGCAACAATTGCTGAGGCCACTCGACCGTGTGGAGTAGTACTGGGGAATTTACAATTCCTCACCAGCACTAGCCACAGGCTTGTGCCATCACCAGTAGAAGTTTAACTTCTGAAGGGTGTTTTTACCAAACAATTTCAGTCGTTCTGTCGATAAGAAATATATTGGGGAATTTACAATTCCTCACCAACTGATCTCTTACCTGCAGTTTTTGAAAATGTTCGGCCTTTTATACTTGTGCGTGGGCACACACACTCACACACACACACAAACGATTGTTTGTTTTCGTTGTTTGACAGCCATCAGCGGTGTATTTACTTGTAGGTAGCAGCTGACTGTTTGGTTGGTTTGTTTGTGCTTGACTCCTAGGTGGCGCTGAATTTGCTCGACCGTTAATTTAAATTTACTTAAAATTAAAATACTTTAACTCAGCCAAATAATTCAATTTTAATAATAATTTATGACTTAAAACATACTTCTAGTTTAGTTCAGAAAAAAATAATAAGTATAAAAAAAATAATAATAAAAGAAAAATTAATATAAAAGTTCATATTGTGTAGGGGAAAACGAGGGCACGACTTTCGCCGTTACAGCGGACGTACGGACGGAAAATGGGATTGTAAGACGACCTATCACCAAACTGGTCCTTTTGACCAACTAAAATTTATTATATATCATATTTTAACCTTCATTATTTCCTAGTACTATGGATGCCTTACCTACATTTTTTGAAGACGCTTTACTTGAAGATTACGAGGAAGCGATGGAGGTATCCGACGCAAGTTCGGTGGCAGCGACGACTCCGTCTTTGAATGCGGCTCCCCAGCCAGTTTCTTTACAACCAGCAGAGACGGCTTCAAAGGTGGATTCGCCGGTTGTGCGTATTTTAATGATGACTAGGTTGAAACATCGAGTCCAGTAGACAGCGCTGGCTGTAAAGCTGCTTCTAAAGCCACTTCCGGAACAAAGCCCTCTGCAAGAAAAATCACCCATTGAGAGGTTGTTTCACAACACCCTTTTGCACTCCCCTACTCGTAAAGTGTCTAAACCCACCGACGGAAAACAAAAGAAAAAAAACCTGCTTCGTCACGTGCTTCTGCAACCGTTACAATTCCATTGCCACTTCGTCATGTGACAAGCCTTTCGCCGATGCTTCAGGCTAAGCCGGTAATAGGGAGTCAAAAGTATCAGATTCGCGCAATAATAGATGTGTGTTGTAGCATTAGCTACATAAGTGAAGACTTGGTTAGGAAGTTAGGGATACCTATTTCCAATTCATATTGCCGCATCCTGATCACGTCTATTTATGACTCGTCGAAACAAATTTCTATTACAGCAAAAGTTAAGAAAATGCACGGAATTAAAACCCCTATTATGGACGTGGCGGAGATTGTGCGGGACCAGTTTCCAGGTTTTCAGTACGCGGATCCGACATTTTACCATTCTGGTCAGGTGGCTTTAGTTCTCGGTCCTGAGGTTTGCTCCCAAGTGCTCACAGGAAGAAGTTTTTCGAGCCCGAGTTGTCTACTGGCGCAATACACCATATTCGGCTGGGTAATATCCGGCCAATCGCCTTTATAAGCGAAAAATTTTATAATTATCAGTTTATTGATCTGTCAAAACCATCCCGCAAGGGTCCAGTTTATGGGTATGTGGTAAAAACCATTATTACATAATTACAATTATCAGTTTATGGATCTGTCGAAACCATCCCGTAAGGGTTCAGTTTATGGGTTTGTGGTAAAAACCATTGCTAAGCAATTCAGTTCTTTGGTCTGTCGTAAAAACCCTTGTGGGTTTCTACCAGTTCCTGTAAATTTACGGAAATCTTTTTCAGGCGGCAGTCTATTTCTTTATAGTAGTTATTACACATTTTGGTACTTTCTTCAATATTTGCACATATCTTCTTTTGCGTCTCCAATTCTTCGGTTAATACTGAGCTTTGGTTCATCTTGCTGGGTTTTTAACAGCTGTAATGTTTTCTACACTTTTTGCAATACTTGGATCTTCGCTTGTCCCGCAAGGTTTTTTGGTCGCATGTTGTTCAGCAGCTACATGGCGTCCCATTCCAGCATTTTTCCTTTTAGCACTGCTTACCGGGATTCCAAAAACCTCCACATCTAATCCTCCAAGGACAACTAATCAATAATTGCCTCTTCATTGGAAGAAAAAACATACTTACGATTTGGACCGCTACCAGTTTAATTGCGTTTTTATTTTTGGGTGAGTTTTTTTCTTACGTGTCGTTTTTGGTCGATCCACACCTACATACATATGTATGTATGCATGCATATAAATTTTAAGTCACGGTTAAGGCCAGGATTCACTATCATACACAATCGTACAATTTCATTACACAAAAATCTGACAAAATTCTGTCCTACTTTAAAAATCGCTTCAAAATGACGTCGCAGGTGCCACACTATTATACAAAAAAGATGCAAAAAACAGATGCTTTTAATATTTTGTTGTTCATTTCTCCTAATCTTCAAAAAAAAAAAATCAACTCTGATCGCACGGAAAAAATTATTTTATGAATTATTTAAAAAGATTATAAAATCGTACAGATCTGTCAAAAAGTCTGCCACACAAATACACTTTTAATCCACACTATCATACTTTTTACGCACACATGCAATTTTTGACAGATCGTACGACTGAGTATGATGGTGAATCCTGGCCTTTATTAAACCAACAATAAACATCTGCTACACATGTATGTACTCTTACCTTTTTCCACTCCGCTATAGATTTAATTGGCGGTCCTCGGCTGTTCAACGTAGTGCTCAGCACATTCCACAATTTTGCAACATCCTCTTTTTTCTCTTTTTGAAAGCCTATAAAAAATGCTGGCTGCGCGGACATGGCTTCCACCAAGCAAGTAATTTGATCTTTATTAATACTCATTCAATAAAATAACTTTAATAAAGTTGAACATTTAAAAACAAAAATGTAGAAACTTCTTGTTCCCAACAATTTTTGTAAATTCATTTTGTAAAATAGTTGTTGGGAGTAAATAATCGCGATGCCATATTTTTTACGCATTCACAAAAAATTTCTATGGGAACATTTAAGATAGCAAATCATAAAATTTGGGAGTTTTGTCTTGGGAACGTTCATTCGCGATAGGGGTGATTATCAAGAAAAATGTCGAGTTTTTTTGAATCCAAGCTAAGACCCGTCCAAGAGATGAGTTTATGTCCTGCGCAAAGGATTCATAACTCGTTCTACAACCTTTAAACAAAGGGAATATATCATCTGCCAAGACAGAGGGAATGCAGCTCATAGGGTCAACTACTAAGGGCAGGTTATTTATATAAAGAATAAACAAAATAAGACCCAAAGCCGAACCCTGAGGGACACCGGAACCATTGGGAAGCATATTGGAAAAAGATATAATATATATTAATAGCAACGAATTGGGTTCTCCCAGTCAAATAGAACAATAATAGTTTACAGGCAGTACTAGAAAAATTGAATTCATTTAAAAGTTTAAAAATTATTTTGTTAAAATCAACAGAGTTAAAAGCTTTAGAACACAGCTTATCGTTATTGATAATTGAGTCAGTGAGACTGAGAAGACGGAAATGTAGATGTAGTCAGAATAGAGTTCATCAGGTGATTTCTATTACTTCTTCAAATATTGTTTTCAAATCGATCAACATTTATTTCTCTAAAAACGGCAAATTTCCATCACATACCTAAATGGCTGATAACTTTTTTTTATTAAAGTTGGTAAATAAGGTTTTATTAAATACAGTCGAATCAAGGCGCATTAAGGCGTATTATTGCGCCATGAGCCGCATCTTTATCCTCCTTTTATAAATTAACACATATATTGATAAACGCTATTAAGAATTTAATTTTAAGTGATATATTAGCATTAATGTTCCATTGTTGCAACAGATGCTATAGGATCACGAGCAGATGGGGTAGGACTGTCGTCTTCACCTGTTGGTGGAGAAGTATCATCGTCGTTAGCAGATGTTATAACATCCGCGCCTCTTTCTTTAGCCATATTTAAATAAAACGAGTTTTCTTCATCATCAAGTATTTTAAATGGTTGACCTCGCCCAACAATAGCTACAGATATATTCTGTAATAAATAAAATAGTCAGATGTCTAAAAATATAATTATGCAAAACTTATTACCAACACCGAAGACTGGTTTTCTTTTCCGCCTAGCTCTTCATTCGGCAAAGAACCACGAATTGCTTGAATCCCATGACAAATTAGTTCATCTTTAGTGCAGTCGACAAATGTATTTAGGTGTCGTTCTAAATAAGTACGCGCGCTTTGGGAACGTGAACCGATGGACATAGCTTTACAGTTAAAAAAATTTGCCGACGGAACCACCTGATATATATGTGGCCCCATATCATCGTATCCGGAAACTAGCAGTCCTACACCATAGGGTCGACGGTCGTAACGCTGCGTAGTTGTTTGCATTTTATTTCCAAGATTTGTTATTAATCTCGAGACAGGGTAAGCGGCGTCATATGAATATTTGTAATTCAAACATTCCGTTCGTAGATAACGACTCAACACTCTAGCATCTGCAGTTATTCCAGAAATCGATATACCTAAATGTTCATCAATTGGAATTATTTTCCTTTGTGACGAAGACAGCTCCGAAGACGCTCTACGTAAAGCCACTAAAACAGCATAGTCCTTACTTTTTAAACCAACCGTAGCTGAACCTAACTTTACAGCCTCCATTGCATATTCGACTTGGTGAAGACGGCCTTGCGGACTCCAAACAGTAACATCACTATCGTATTGGTTGCGAAACTAAAGTAAAAAAGATTATTTAAATCAAAATAGAAAATATCCTCCATTTACCATCGTCGATATTTCAAACTCCTAGCAATGACAAACAACTTTTAATGTGTTGAACCCAGAGACCTGCGTCGAACAACTATTAACCGGCTTAAAGCCGCCGCCGAAGATTTTTTTAAAGAATTAACGCCACGTTTACAATTGACAATGCTGACATGACAAAAAAATAATGCATATTGAAAATGCTGACAATTGCTTCTGTGTTGTAGGCGTCCAGACAATAAAGAGAGAATTAGTCTTTACTTTTCGTAACGAATCAGCTGATCAATTTCTGTTAAATGTAAAATATGTATTAGTGGTTTTTTATTACTTTGACGTTCATTTCTGTTGCGTTCGAATCAGTAGAAAATAGAATTCAACGTTAAGTTATTTAGAAGTTGTTTGGTAGTTAAGTGCAAAATTGTAAGCAAACCATTTTTGTCATTGCATTTTTGGTTGTTTTTGTTGTGATGTGTATTGTGTTTTCTTTGTTTATTATAAATAGCTAGTTTGTTGTTACAGAAAAACTAATTACAATAATTTGAAAAGTAGAACGGCACGGCACAGAACAGCAACAAAAAGTAAAGACTTACGAGGCCTTAATTATGACAATTCATTTTGAGCAAAAAACCTCACGCTACCGGAAACAGAAAAAAAAATAAGCGTTTTTCCTGCTTTTTTCCATTTCTGTTGTTGAGAAAATTTTAGTAAATAACATGATAATATTATTCAAATAATATTTACTTAAAAAAATTTTAATAAAATTAGCGGCATACGTCATATCACTGTCTTATTTACTGTGTTCAAAATAATCAAGACAGAAATTCAGACAATTGAAAAAGTGTACATGCATTAGTGAAAAAGTGTGTATGTATTGCTATTGTCATTACAGTCTAATGTAAACAGGGGGTAAAGAACTAGTTTAATATAAGCAAACCTTACACACCATACCTTTAATTACCAGGATTAACTATCATACACACACGTCGTACTTTAGAAATCTGAAAACATCTATAACTAAAACATATTAATTTAACAGGTAAAAGCAGTTCTAAAACATCTACAACAATAATAATAAAATATGTTTTTAGATGTCAAAATCAACTAAGGCTGCCACCTGGTGATTCATTCGCCTTGTACATAATTTTCTGTTTGTCGTCAGGGTTGTTTTGATGTTTTTAACAAGGAAGAGGGTGTTAGCGCTGTTGATCAAAAGACGGAATCAATTCAAAATTAAGAATCCATACTAAAAGTCATATTTGATGGCGAAAATCATTTTTCAGACAAATAATCGGTAACGATGGTTGCAAAAAAAGAAACATGAACATGGAGAGTCTTCACTAGACGAATTTATGTGCGGCATGATGACCATACTAAGTTGATGGCTAGTGAAGACATAGGGTTATAACAAATAAATGCAAAAAACATATGAGTATACTATTATACTTGATTAATTCACAAAACTCCTTGTATCCGTGTATACTGTGTATTGTTCAATTAAAATACAATAATGTATGCTTGTTGTTGGATAGCATTTCAAAAGTATACTTTTCGCATAACAAATTTAAAATTTTGCTTCTTTCAGGCCTATTGTCCATTTTACTTCCTGAAAACCTTGTGAATACTTATTTTCTTCTTATTTGCTTTTTGACGTTTAATATACAAAATAAATTGATATAATAATACACTGCGTGTTCACAAGCATATAAACAGAAAGTGTATTCAATACAAAATACACCATGCAAGATTTTGTGTATTAGGCAACTGTTTATTTTTCTTCTGATTTTAAAAAATCAACTCTGGCCACATAGAGAAAACCATTTTTTCAATTATCTCAAAAAATTGTCGAGGAGAAGAAAACAAACTTTTTGGCATATATTTTCCAGAGTTGCATGGAAAGTACTTTTTCCAATGCGTGTGAGCATGTTTTTGTTTTTTTTGAGAGTGCATAAATGCAAAGTGCTTTCATGTTTTACAAAAAAAATGTAAGCAAATTGAGACAAATTATGGTTTTTTTTATTTGGATCACCACTCGTTAATTTAATTTAAATTTTAATACAAAAAAAAAAAAAGAATTAAAAGCGTATATATTATATAATAAAATCTTGGAACTGTCACTTTTGATAATTAAGAAATAAAGGTGCTACACATCAGCTATTTAGAGTAATTTTTCATTCATAACTCGAAAACTATTTCGCGTGCATATAAACCGCTATATACGATCGAAAGAGGATAAAAATACAAATCGATCGTGGTATAACTTGTTTTCTGAAAGACTGTACGAAAAAAGTTATTAAGTGGCAAACTTTTAAAATTTTAAAAAATCGCTGAAAATTATAAGTTTAGTTTTTCGCTTATATCTCGGAAACTATTCCACGTGCATATATACCGCTACATACGATCGAAATAGGATGAAAATATGAATCGATCGTGGTACAGCTTGTTTCCTGAAGGGCAGTACGAAAAAAGTTATTAAACGGCAGACTTTTGAAATTTAAAAAAAACGCTCAAAACTATAAGCTCGTTTTTTCTATGTATTTCAAACAAATTCTACAAAATTTTTTTACAACAAATTTAATATCAAAATTAATTTTTATGCGCTTGGCAGTATATGTTTAAATTTTGATAGTAAGTAACAAATAGAAATAAAATATGCGCATATCCCTTTAACTAAACATATATAATAATACACTGTATATTAGAGTGCATAATTAAACATATATTAAGCCACATATCAAAATATTTTACAGACAACATATTAAAATATATAGGTTTTGAAAATCAAATTCATTTCTAAAAATATAATAGTTAAAAAACTTGTTTTAACAAAATATGTAGTTTCACGAAAATTTTACCAAAAATGTCAATTTTTGCAAAAATTCTACTTGCAATACAAAATTTCAAATTTCATTTAAATCTGAAAATGCAGAAACAATAACTTACCACTACCAACAATTTAAAAGTTTTCTAATAAGCCCCATTTTTGCAAAATAAAACATTTACACTATTGATTCAAATTACCGCAGAAAGCGTAGTAGAACCTGATCGCACTGGTAGAACAAAAGCCAAAGGTAATTGATACTTATGCAAAGAACGTCGGCCAACCAGAAAATCCTGCACGTTATGCAAAAATCCCGAACATTCAAGTAATATGCCACTATGTAATAATTGCATTTAAGTAAAATTACCCAGCAAGAAATGCTTGACAGAAACTAATACTAACGCAATTTGTACACTAACACATTTGCAACAATTTTATATTGAACAGCGTTGCCGTTGTAGCGTTTTTGGTACTGATTTGGGATGCATTTTTTTTTTTTTTTAATAGACTAAATCTTATTTTTCGCTTGTGTTTATAGGTAAAAGTGCAGTAAACTCTAAAATACAGCTTACAAAATGTTTTGCAATTAAAATTGTGCCAAAGGCCAAACAAAATTTTTATTAAATTTGTTGTAAAAAGTTAGCCGGTTTTAAGGAATTTTTGTAAATTTTGAAAGAAGAAATAAGGAAGAGAAATTTCTTGCCAATTGCAACGTTGTTTGCCCCAAACAAACAATTCATGTGCAAGAGTGAAACATCTAATATATGTTCTATTTCGTGACGTTAAGAAAATTGCGCATTTATCAAATAGTTATGAAAGTGATATGTTGAATTATTTAAAGCAAATTTTAAAGAAAAAATAAATAAAAAGCAAAGAAAATAAAATACATATAATAGTTCAATGTGGAATTAGAAAGGTAAGTTGCATTAGGGATTGCAAGCAGTTGAAGTGCAGAGATTGTGTCCAATGAACCTGACACTGACAGGCATGTTGCGGGTATTTAAAACCGCCACAGCCTTTAAAGAGTTAGATTCGAATTGGAAGAACTTATGATGCCTTTAAATCCAAAATTGTAAGTTGTTTTTTAATGTGTAAAAGTTTTCCTTATTTGCTTAATTCTATGTATATCTCTGATTTTCAGTCAATAACAGTATTTGGTAGAAACACTCAAGATGTGTGCTCCAACATCACTGTCGTCCAAAAGTGTTCGAAAATACAAAGGTTATTTATAACGTTTCAAAAATTATATTGGTTTAAAATATTTTTCCATTTAAGGCATTCTTTCCCTTTCAAGATTAGATCCAGGGTCAGAAAGAAATCTAAACCCGGCTTAGAAAACTTCAGGAAAGTATGTGAGTATAAAATTATAATTAATTTTAAGTTTTAAGAAGTTTTGCAATTCGTATTGCCTAAAAGTTTTGATGGAGTGCAAGGTGGTGATCAAAAAGGTTGAGAAATCTGTCTGTCGGCTGACTGGGGAGATTTACAACTCAAAACTTGATGAAGTCGTCAGCACGCTCCCTTTGTAGAACCTTCTAGCGGTGGAATAGTTAGAGAGAAAGTTGGAGGAGTCGAAAGGTTTCACTGAAGCAATGGTAAAGAACTTAAGTTCATGCTTAAAGTATTTTAATAATCTTACATTTTATATTTTTTTAAGACATCACATTTACATATAATTAGGGGATATCGCAGGATGTTAGAAATTTGATGCGCTCAATTTTTACTACTAGAAAAACATAATTGGGATGGAAGGTGGGATAAGCAAGCCCTCTGAAGGCTCTCTTTGGGTCAATAACTCCCTGCGAGGTATGTACTACAGATTAGTCAATCAAAAAGTTATTTGTTTATTGCGTATTAAATTATTTATACATAAATGTATATCTTCTTTTACTTTAAGGTGTTTTCCAACAGCAAGGAGCGTTTGATTTTGAAAAAAGTGTGAAGAAGTCAGTATAGCGAAGCCACCACAGACTACAACAAAAAAAATATTTAAAGAGATAAGAACTAATTATTTTATTATAAATAAAGTAATTTTTTATACTGTAAAATATTATTTAGATATTAAAAAAGAAACATGTATATATTTAGAAAATATTAAATTTTGTTTTATTAAAAAAAGTTCGATTTTTCAAATGAGGGTATATCCATCAATCGTGACGGGTATATCCATCAAGTGTGATAAGTACTTCTATCATCACTACATATGAAACTGCAGTAGTGTGAGCAGTACAGATATATGTATTTCATAATGGAAAAATTCATTAGTTAGAGTGAGATGCAAAATCACATGTACACAAAATATTCCATCAAGTTTTTCATTTTTCCTTTAAGAACGTGATAGAAACTTTGTTCTACGCGATGATGGATGTTTCCATCATCAGTGATTGTCATTTGATGGATCAAATGATGGTCACTGTTCTTGTAGGATAGTAATCGCTGTTTTTATTCTCTTTTATTTCTTTGTTTAAAATTAAATATTATTATTAAAAACTTGTAAATTTTATTTAATAAACATACAACATCATAATATTTTCATATATTTCATTATACATACTCAGGTATGCAACTGTTGACGTAAGGAATAGAAATGTAAAAATGGCCTCATACTCGGCATTCACTTTCCAATTTTACATAAATCTGGGAATAAGGTAGAAAACACCACTGTTGAGGATATCATGAAATTTCAAGTTAATATAGTAATTATTTTCTGAGATACAGCAATTTAAAAACTCAAAACTTACCCGGGTATGTATCTGTTAAAATATAGGTTAAATAACCTTTACAATGATACCTATATTGCCCATTCCATAATCAAATACTCGATATATACCATATTATATATAAAAGCTTTGGAAGTCGGTAACTTCGAAATCAAGGGTTCCCTCAAATTTTTCCAATTAACATTTCTTGCTTAAAATTGCATTTTGCCCCAGTACGCATTTTTTTTATTGTGGAGCGGTGCCTGTAGACTTGATTTGTTCCTTGCAAGTAGAATTTTTTGCAAAATTTAAAATTTTTGGTTAAAAATTACTCAATAGTGTAAATGTGTTTTTTTACAAATATGGGGTTTTTTATAAAACTTTTATATTGTTGATAGTGTTTAGTTATTTTTTGTTCATTCTCGGTTTTAAAAATTTTCGTGCAACTACATATTTTGGTAAAATTTTGATCTTTTAGTGAAATTCCAATTTTTTGTTAATCTTTGATATTGCACAATGAAGATATATGGGGTGAAGTTGAAATGCTTATGTATAACCTTGGCATCTACTCTGCACTCTCCTTCATTAAAGAATCTATTATATATAAGCGCGAAAGGCAAGGCTCTTAGTGAGCTGAACGTTCGCTGAAAGGAATATTCTGTAGATATCAGATATTTGGTTTTCAGCTTCACTTGTACAATTATAATATAAAAAATGACTCAATGGTGTAAATGTTTTTGAGCGATTTTTTAAAATTTTAAAAGTTTGCCGCTTAAAAACTTTTTTATACGGTCTTTCAGAAAACAAGCTATACCACGATCGATTTGTATTTTCATCTTCTTTCGATTGTTTATAGCGGTATATATGCACGCCGAATAGTTTTCGAGATATATGCGAAAAACTAAAACTATAAATTTAAAAGATTTTTTAAATTTTAAGTTAAAGTGTGCCACTTAATAACTTTTTGTACAGTCTTGACAATTCATTTTGAACAAAAAACCTCCCGCTCTCGGAAACAAAAAAAATATATAACCGTTTATTCCTGATTTCTTTCCATTTCTGTTTTTATATACAGAGAAAATTGTAGTAAATAAAATGATAATATTATTCAAATACCATTTACTTAAAAATATTATAATAAAATTGTCGGCATACATCAAATCACTGCCTTATTTTGTAGTGAAGAAATACGGTTATAAAAAATAAATGCAAAAAACATTTGAGCATAATAATATACATTATCAGTTCACAAAACCCCTTGTATCCGTGTATACTGTGTATTGTTCAATTAAAATACAATAGTGTATGCTCATTGTTGGAAATTTTCATATAAAATTTCAATACACCAATACACTTTTATTTTGCATGTTTTTGAAAAGTTGTATTGGTAATCGTGTTATCAACTACGTGTGAATTCCACATCACATTGAGAAGAAGAAAATAAACAAAAGATGTCGATGTTAAAAATTTGTAAACAAAAAAAAAAAGAATAAGTGGATAGCATATCAAAAGTATACTTTTCGCATAACAAATTTAAAACTTTGCTTTTTTTAGTCCTACTGTCCATTTTACTTCCTGAAAACCTTCTTGTGAATTCTTATTTTCTTTTTCTTATTTGCTTTTTGACGTTTAATATACAAAATAAATTGATAAAATTATACACTGCGTGTTCACAAGCATATAAACAGAAAGTGTATTCAATAAAAAATTCACAATACAAGATTTTGTGACTGTTTTTCTCTTCTGATCTTAAAAAACAACTCTGATTACATAGAAAAAAACAAACTTTTTTGTTTTGGCAATCTTTTTTCAGAGTTGCATGGAAAGTACTTTTTTCTATGCGTATGAGCATGTTTTTGTTTTTTCTTTTAAGAGTGTATTAGTGTAAAGTGCTTTTATGTTTTACATAAAAAATGTAAAAAAACTGAGACAAAAAATAGCATTTTTATTTAGATCACCATTCGTTAATTTAATTTAAATTTTAATAAAAAAAAAAAAAAAAGAATTAAAAGCCTACATATAATATGTTAAGAACATACATTTGTTTATTCATTTTATTATTATTGTTAAGAACATAATTTAATATATTTAAATACATTTATATAAATTTATTCTGCTTGACCTAATTCTAGTGCATTAACCAATTGCTTACACAATATTTAGTTTCATTTTTTGTTTAATTGCTTATTGCACAATTCCTTTAATATTTTGTTAATCGCATACACAGCATTTTAAGTTCATTAACCATTTTAATTTGTTTACTTATTTTGTTTTTAAGTTCATTTACACTATTTATAAATTAGGTAATTTTTTGTGTTCAGTTTAGCAATTTATCCATTTGTTATTATTGATAAGCTAAGCATTTTATTATTAATTAATTGTGTATAAAAGAACGTAAAAAATAAATATGATTCAGTCGTTTTAGTAATCAGAACAATTGTGTATTATTATCTGACGGCTTCCTTCAAGTTACAAGTGCTTGAAAGGAATTTGATTCATTTGAGAAAACAGAGAATAGAATTCGTAGCGACTCAACTTTGTCAGAAGAGGATGTGGCAAAAGACTGGAGATCTATCAAAGGTGGGACTACATCAAGATAAATACGATGCCCTGGAAGACTTGGTTCAACATTATCTAGTTAAACTTGCAGTATTAGCAGACAAATGCAATGAGGGTGCAACTCTTGCGCCACGTCTGGGAAGTGACATGACAGTACACAGTTCACTGCCCCTTCCAAAGGTAACAATTCCTCAATTTAATGGCGACTGTTTAAAGTGGCGTCAGTTCTATGAACTTTTCTTAGAAATGGTAGACAAGCAGTCTCTCCCGAATGTCCAAAAAATGTGGTATCTCAAAACCAATTTATCGGGGGAGGCTGGCAAACTTATAAGCCACCTAACTCTAACAGAAGAAAATTACAAAACGGCATGGACCCTTCTTCAGGAGCGTTAAAACAATAAACGGATTCTTGTAGCCACGCTAGTAGAAAGGATCCTGAGTCAACCAAAGGGAACATTATTTACTGCATCAATCAAGACTCTTCATGATACAACAAAAGAATGCATGTTAGCACTTAACAACTTGAATATCGACACATCCGCTTGGGATGCCCTACTAATTCAAATAATAATGAAAAAATTAGATCACACTCTTTACATTCGGTTTATACAATCCTTATCGAAACCGAAGGAGGTGCCCACTATTAGAGAATTATTTTCATTTTTGGAGATGCAATTCGAATCAATGGAGTCGATTGGTAAAACATTTATTACCCATCAAGGTTCCAGCAAGATTGTTTCCTCTATTGCTTCTGTGGAGAATAACAGCAATTGCAAACTATGCAATAATGGTAAGCACCGCATTTATCATTGCAAACAATTCATGGCAATGACAGAAAATGAAAGACTCAAATGGGTACAACAAAAGAAACTATGTGTGAACTGTTTTAAGTCTGATCATTTAGCCAAGACTTGTACTTATGGCAACTGTAAAAAATGTAATAACAAGCACAACACGTTACTACATTTATCAAAAAAATTTCAAGTCTCATCAATAGCCTCAAAGCAAACGCCACCCACAAAGCACGATTTTACACCAGTCAATGCAGCCGCAGTCTCCTCAGCATCAACAGAAGACAAGAAAAACGTAATTTTAGCCACAGCAAGGGTTATTATCAAGGCGGCAAATGGAATTTCAGAAGAATTTAGGGCTGTACTGGATTCAGGTTCACAAGTCAATATAGTGACTGAAAGGCTCGTAAGAAAGTTATCGCTTAAAACAACAGAGACCAATTTGTCCATTGACGGAGTTGGAAGAATTCAAAAAAAGGCATATCACCGCATAAATATGAAAATGATGTCTCGTAATCATGAATTTTCGACTAACTTGGAAGCCTTTGTGTTACCAACAATTATACCAGCACAGCCAAATCATAATTTGGATGTTTCTAATTGGAAAATTCCACAGGACATTCATTTGGCAGATCCCAATTTTAATACACAAGGAAAAATTGATATTCTTCTCGGTGCGGAGTTTTATTTTAGTCTAATACAACCTGGTACCATAAAGATTTCGAATGATCATCCTATACTTCAAAATACTTCGCTTGGCTGGATTGTAGGCGGTTTACTCAAACAACCCACAGTTGATTTCCCATCTGCAACGTTAACATGTGCGGTTGTTGACGGTGAAACCTCATTAGAAAAAGCAATCGAACAACTATGGAAACTCGATGAGGTAGAGTCAAATGAAAAAATAATGTCTCCAGCAGAAAATCTGTGTAAATCTCACTTCAATCAGCACGTTCAGATGGACTTAAGTGGTCGTTTTATTGTCAAACTTCCGTTTAGCGAAAATCCAGCAGCATTGGGGCATTCTCATCAAATGGCATACAATAGATTCATTAGTCTAGAGCAACGGCTACAGAAAAATACAAATATGCAAGGTCAGTACATTAAATTCATGAGGGAATATGAAAATTTAGGACACATGGAAAAGGTCAACTTGGATAACATATCAAATCCAAAATACTTTATTCCACATCATTGTGTTCTAAAACCTGACAGCACAACAACAAAACTCAGAGTAGTTTTCGATGCTTCTGCAAAAACGTCAACAGGCTATTCTCTAAATGAATTAATGTACACTGGGCCAACTATCCAAAGTGATCTGTTTTCTACTTTACTACGGTTTCGAATGCCTAAATTTGTCTTTACAACAGACATAGAAAAAATGTACAGACAGATATTAATCAGTCCAGACAACCATCAATACCAGTTGATCATATGGAGAGAAAATCCTTCATTACCAATTAATTATTATAGGCTTAATACAGTAACATACGGCACACGAGCAGCTCCTTATTTGGCTACAAAATGTTTACAGAGAATTGCAGAAGAAAACATGGCTCGCTATCCACTTGGATCTCAAATGCTAAAAGAAAATTTCTATATGGATGACGGTCTCGGTGGTGCTGATAGCTTAAGTACAGCGGTTGAAACTCAAAGGGAACTAATAGCTATTTTGAAAAAACACGGATTCAACCTAAGGAAATGGTGTTCAAATACTTCTTGATTACTGAAGGATATACCACATAGTGATCGAGAAGTCAACTTAGATTTCAATGACAATATAAGCAAAACAATAAAAACATTGGGATTATATTGGATGCCTCAAACCGATCAATTTTGCATTAAGGTAAAAATTAACCATCTTCAAGTAATATCAAAACGCACAGTTACTTCCGAGCTCGCAAAACTATTCGATCCCCTTGGTATTGTTGTAAAAACAAAGATATTTATTCAACAATTGTGGCAACTTACACTAGATTGGGATGAACCATTACCTCAGAAGCTCTGTGCTACTTGGAATACATTTCGAAGTGATTTGGAAAGTCTCAACAATTTCAAAATATCTCGACATATATTTTATGACGAGACTCCAATAAAAACACAATTACATGTGTTCGCAGATGCATCGGAAAAGGCCTTTGGCGCGGCTGTGTATATTCGTTCTGTTACAAAGGATGGAAGAGTAGCTGTGCGATTGCTTTGTGCGAAATCAAGAGTGGCTCCTTTGAAACAACAAACGCTACCTCGGCTAGAGCTGTGTGGCGCAGTAGTAGCAGCTCAACTTGCTAACAGGGTAAAAATCGACTTAAAGTTTCAAGATCGGACTATGTTCCTATGGACCGATTCCGAAATAGTGCTTTCCTGGATAAAATCACAATCGCCTTTATATAAAACATTCGTCGCTAATAGGGTATCAACTGTCCAAACATTAACATTGCCAGAACAATGGAGACATGTACAATCGAAAGATAATCCTGCCGACATTCTATCCCGGGGTCTTCAACCATCAGATCTGTCTAAATGTGGATTATGGTTTCATGGGCCAGTATTTCTTCATGGAAAAGAAGAGCTGTGGCGGGCGGAAGTATCTCCTCAACATTTTATTCCAAATAACATGGAATTAAAAAAGGTAGTTACTGCAGCAATAGTAACGACGGACATCAATTTCATATATAGAATTCAACACAAAAATTCGTTTAGAAGATTGCAAAGGATTTTGGCATATGTGCTCAGATTCACAAGAAACTGACGAATGTCAAATACGCAGCGACCAAAAAATATATCACCTATTCCTAAGGAACTAGACGACTCCCTTCTTTTAATTATTCATGCCATACAAGCTTCAGATTTTGCAGTCGAAATGAAACAATTGAACGGCAACAAACAAATAAGCAACCATAGCTCTATCAGCAGTTTATCACCATTTTTAGATGAGGGAGGCATTATTCGCGTAGGAGGAAGATTGAAACATTCCAATCTACAACCAGACGCAAAGCACCCAATAATATTACCATATAACGATCCTTTGGTAAAATTATTATTTACAATGACGCATGAAGAGTACAAGCACTGTGGAACTCAAGCACTTCTAAGTACAATAAGGCAAAGGTTTTGGCCAATAAAAGGAAAGATAACAGCACGATCAATTATTCAAAAATGCATAAGGTGCACTAGAGCGCGACCGCAACTATACCAACAGGTAATGGGTAATCTACCAAAACAAAGAGTAGTTCCTGCTAGACCATTTATAAACTCTGGTGTAGACTATTGTGGCCCATTTTGGGTACACTACAAAGTCAGGGGTAAAAGACCAACCAAAACTTACATAGCTGTGTTCTGCTGTTTTGCAACAAAGGCAGTCCACTTGGAGCTTGTGTCTGACTTATCAGCTGCAGTGAAGTCCGCAAAACATCTCTTGGTACGCAGTGTATCAGCTGAAGCACTAACCCATGAAGAATTAGAAACAATTATCATCGAAATCGAAGCAATTTTGAAGTCTCGCCCTCTCACTCCACTATCAAACGATCCAAACAGTCTTGAAGCATTGACACCGGGTCATTTTCTCATCGGTGAAGCATTAACATCGCAAGTAGACAGCAGAGCTGATACTCTTAAGACGTCCAGCATATCACACTGGAAGTTAATCTCACACATAAAACACCAATTCTGGAAAAGGTGGTCAGCAGAATATTTACATGAACTCCAACAACGTCACAAATGGAAGCAAAAGATCAGCAATCTCAAAACGGGAGATATGGTTATCATCAAAGAAGATAACCTTCCTCTGATGAAATGGCCTCTAGGAAGAATTCTAAACGTGTTCACTGGTGATGACGGTGCTGTAAGAGTGGCTGAAGTAAAAACATCAACAGGGGTATTTAAGCGACCCATTCACAGGCTGGCTCCACTATTTCCAGAAAATGAAAAAGAAGTCCCAACAGAAATAAAACCAGCACTAGGACGATCTTTGCCCAGGAAAGACGAAAAGGATACCACCCCAACAAAAAGATTTAAGGCTTCAATTAACCCGATAATACTAACTGCATTATTATCACTATTCCTAATGCAATAACTTGATAGTTACACCATTTCAGAATGACCCAGGGTTGTATTTCGAAGGACTAGGAAAGGTGAAACTAAATACGGCGGAATGGAAAATGTTAGTGTATTACGATTTAATGCCATTTTATTCAGAAATATAATCCTTTTCATCAGGTTTGCAAACTTTACAGCAACTGTGCCCTGTAATGCAACAACACTCGATGTGCAATATCTTGGTGAACAACATGAAGCAAATCAAAAATGAATTACTCCAAGATAAAGAATTATTTTCCAACAGACGTTTTAAAAGATCTCCATTTAATATAGTTGGCACTATTGCCCGTTCACTTTTTGGTGTTCTTGATGCAGACTACGCAGAAGAAATGTCAAGGACTATTAACAAGGCCAAAATCGAACACGGCCACATAACTAGTCTTTTAAAAAATCAAACATCAATAATTGATTCAACCATCAACGTCATTAAACAGGATGAAGTTAATACTCGGAATAAAATAAATGAGATCTTAGAAATGGTTGAGCAAAACAAAAATGAAGTAGCTAAGGAATCTTCCCAACTAAGCAACTCGCAACTTGTTGGAATTCTGTCAACTCACTTGGCATTAACAGCAATAAATCTACAGAGAATAGAGGCCGAAATCATTAATGTACTTACTGATACTCATAATGGAAAAATAAGCCCTGTTTTATTGTCTCCTAATCAATTAAAAGAGGAGATTACTGCCATCAAGGCTAATCTCCCAGCGTCACATACTCTTCCAACAGTAGGTGATAACTTAATTGAACTATATAAGCTTATGAAGGTCATGGGAGCTGTAACAAAATATGAAGTTATTTTCGAAGTTAAGATACCTCTAGTTAATCAGCAGTTCTTTGAGCTGTTTAAATTAGTACCAGTTCCAACAATAAAAAATAATTCTTTAATCGCCATCAAACCAGACAAATCATACCTAGCTACAGATGTACATAAAGAGGAATATATGCTTCTCAATTCAGAGGACGTAGCAAATTGCATCAAAGCCAAGGAGGACGAATATATTTGTAAAAATCAGCAGTCCAAACTCAGAAGAAATGCAAACGCCATCCCCTGTGTGATCAATATCTTCAATAATCAATCAACAACCAATTGCAATTTTCAAAGAATCCCAGAAACAACAGTTTGGAGTCAATTGAATCATAAAAATAAGTGGATCTTTGCTACTACAACCGACATTGAAGCGTCAATGGTATGTGACATGAAACCCACGCTCATCACAATTAGAAATGCAGGAATAATGGAAATTGGTTCCAATTGTGTAATGAAAAACAATTTTGTAAAAATACAATAGCATTTTGAAGCATCAAATAGTATACATACCTCCTATTTAAGACTAAAACATATCGAATCAATAAGTCGACCACAGGAAATAGAAAAGATTTTTGTTAACACTAAAGGGACTCAATACAAGGTCCACTTAGAGGAGCTGAAAAATCTACAAAAACAGTTAAATGAGTCAACTCTAGAACATTTACCACAACTCATCAACGCTAAAAGTCAACATCATCACGCTGTCAGCTACACCTCGCTTATTTGCATCATTATATTACTTTGCCTGCTGAGTTGGAAGATCCGTTCAAAAGTCAATAAAACATCTCAGTTCACACCCAAGCCAGCTATGAGGTCACAGTCATCAACAATATCTGTGGTAGAACCCTAAAACCAGTCGATCAATCCACCCTAGGTGCACTAAGTTCATAATTTGAACGGCGTTCAACGCGGCGGAGAATGTTAAGAACATACATTTGTTTATTCATTTTATTATTATTGTTAAGAACATACTTTAATATATTTAAATACATTTATATACATTTATTCCGCTTGACCTAATTCTAGTGCATTAACCAATTGCTTACACAATATTTAGTTTCATTTTTTGTTTAATTGCTTATTGCACAATTCCTTTAATATTTTGTTAATCGCATACACAGCATTTTAAGTTCATTAACCATTTTAATTTGTTTACTTATTTTGTTTTTAAGTTCATTTACACTATTTATAAATTAGGTAATTTTTTGTGTTAAGTTTAGCAATTTATCCATTTGTTATTATTCATAAGCTAAGCATTTTATTATTAATTAATTGTGTATAAAAGAACGTAAAAAATAAATATGATTCAGTCGTTTTAGTAATCAGAACAATTGTGTTTTATTATCTGACGGCTTCCTTCAAGTTACAAGTGCTTGTAAGGAATTTGATTGCGATTTAGTGCCAGTTCAAATTTATGTGTTTGAATTGACCACCACTAAATCTTTTTATCAACAAACAAATATAATAAAATTTTGCAACTGTCACTTTTGATAATTAAGAAATAAAGGTGCTACACATCAGCTATTTATATGCACATAAACCGCTATATACGATCGAAAGAGGATAAAATACGAATCGATCGTGGTACAACTTGTCTCCTAAAAGGATGTACGAAAAAAGTTATTAAATGGCAAACTTTTAAAATTTTTAAAAATCGCTCAAAAATATAAGCTCGTTCTTTCTATGTATTTTAAACAAATTTTAGAAAATTTATTTTAAAACAAATTTGATATCAAAATTAATTTTTATGCGAAAGGCAGTATATGTTTAGTTTTTGATAGTAAGTAACAAATAGAAATAAAATATGCGCATATCCGTTTAACTAAATATATATATAATAATACACTGTATATTAGAGTGCATAATTAAACATAAATTAAGCCACATACCAAAATATTTTACAGAGAACATATTAAAATATATTTTTAGGTTTTGAAAATCAAATTCATTTCTAAAAATAAAATAGTTAAAAAACTTGTTTTACCAAAATATGGAGTGTCACGAAAATTTTACCAAAAATTTCAATTTTCGCAAAAATTCTACTTGCAATACAAAATTTCAAGTTTCATTTAAAACTGAAAATGCAGAAGCAATAACTTACGACAATCAACAATTTAAAAGTTTTCTTATAAACCCCATTTGTGCAAAAGAAAACATTTACACTATTGATTTAAATTACACCAAAAACTTTAATTTTTGCAAAAAATTCTACTTGTAAGAAACAAATCAAGTTTACGGGCACCGCTCTAAAATAAAAAAAGTTGCCTACTGGTTGCAAAATGTTATTTTAAGCAAAAAATGTTAATGAAAAAATTTGCGGAAACCCTTAGTTTGGGAGTTACGGATCTTCGAAGTTTTTATATATAAGATGGTATATATCGAGTATTTGATTGTGGAATGGGACATTGGAAAGGGAATTTAAGAGCATATTTAATGAAGCAGGAAACATTGAAAGAAATAAACAAAAGCTGTTAAAAAACAATTTTGTCCTTTATAAACATAGCTTTAATAAACGAATTAAGTTATTTGGAATACTTCATAAAAAAAGTTATGTATATAAGGGATGTAAAATGAATTTTAGGCAAAATATGGGGAAACCCTTCGTTTCCGAGTTACGGACCTCTAAATTTTTCATGAGTAATATATTTTATGGTGGAGTGAGACAATATGGGTGTCATTGAAAAAGTGATTACATTTGTTTTTTTTTATTGTTATGGTTGTCTCGTATTTGGAGCTATACATGATTGATTCACAAAACCCCTTGTATCCGTGTATACTGTGTATTGTTCAATTAAAATACAATAGTGTATGCTTGTTGTAGGAAATTTTCATATAAAATTTCAATACACCAATACACTTTTATTTTGCATGTTTTTGAAAAGTTGTATTGGTAATCGTGTTATCAGCTACATGTGAATTCCACGTGACATTGAGAAGAAGAAAATAAACAAAAGATGTTAATGTTAAAAATTTGTTAACAAAAAAGAATAAGTGGATAACACATCAAAAGTATACTTTTCGCATAACAAATTTAAAATTTTGCTTTTTTCAGTCCTATTGTCCATTTTACTTCCTGAAAACCTTCTTGTGAATACTTATTTTCTTATTTGCTTTTTGACGTTTAATATACAAAATAAATTGATATAATAATGCACTGCGTGTTCACAAGCATATAAACAGAAAGTGCGTTCAATACAAAATACACCATACAAGATTTTGTGTATTAAGCAACTGTTTTTTTTTTTCTTCTGAATTTAAAATCGGCGAGGAGAAAACAAACTATTTGGCAAATTTTTTCATTGTTTCTGCAAACTTTTTTCAGCGTTGCATTAAATGTAGTATACGGTACTTACATTTGAGGAAAAATGTAAACAAACTTTTGAAAAAATAGTTAATATTTTAAAGCGCACAGAAGTCCTTATTTTTTTTGCTAAATTTACACAAATAATATTGAATCCAAAAGCATTATACCTATAGAATCTAATTTTACAACTGTCACTTAAATCAGTTCTCAATTTAAAGTACTACATAGAGAAGATTTATCCTCTCAGAAAAAAAGTTTCCACTTATAAAACCCAAACTATTGAGTGTGCCGCATAATGACTTATACCAATCAGAAGAGGATAAAAGTACAATTCATAGTTGGTATAAGACATTTTCTGAAATACTTGAATTCAGAAGATATTGCCTAACAAACTTTGGCAAATATCAAAATTAAGGTATCAAAATTGAAGTAAAAGGTTTTTTACGTATAAAACCAAAACTATGCAGTGTGCCAGATAGCGGCCTATACAAATCAGTAGAGGACAAAAATACAATTCAGAAATAGTAATTGGCATTTTCTGAAATACTTTAATTCAGTAGATATAACCTAACAAACTTTGACAAATCCAAGAAAACTTATAAAAAATAAGGTAAAAACTTTTTTACTTATAAAACATAAATTATGCGGTGTGCCACATAGCGACCTATACCTTTCAGTAGAGGACAAAAATACAATTCATTTTTGATATTGGACATTTTCTGAAATACTTGAATTTAGAAGATATTGTTATAAAAATTTCATAAATTAAAAAACAAATATTTTAGTAGTAAGGAGCAATATCGATAATAGTGTTCATGTTATAACATATTATAACAGTCTTTTGATTTTCATTTACAGACGCAATTTTACAAGATTTTCATTCAGTATTTTCATACAAAAATAAGTTAAAGGTATGGCAACCTTACAAATTTGCTAACATATACAGTTGCGAACATTGAAATAGCAGTACCACTAGTATATTTTTTTCAAACGGTGTAGAGCGTTCTTAAAAATATTTTTAAATACAATTTTATTCATAGTAGTAATCTGGCATGTCTGTTTATTGTTTGTAACTAATTATATTTTAAATATGATTGGTAATTCTAAAAATAACGGTAAATAATATTTGTAAAGCGTCTTTTTTGTTAACATTGAAATAGCAGTGCTAAACAAATGAGGTAGTTTTCTCTTAATTTTAATTTAAAAATATTAATTTTTGAGTAATAAAGTGAAAGTAAGTTAAAAAATATTAAATTACTGTGCATTTAATGTAAAATATATTTCTCTGCAATAATTTTCGGCTTTAGTGGGTCGCGCTAAACATTGCACTATTGAGCAAAGAAAATTAATTTTACAATTAAGGAAAGAGGAAAAATCTTATTCAGATATTCAAAGGCTTCTCTCGTGCTCTGCAAAGATGATATCGAACGCAATAAAATATAAAGATAAAGTAGAAAATAGAGGCGGCAAAAGAAAAACTTCACCCCAGGACGATCGAAATATCGTAAGGACTGCCAAATGTAATCCCTTTAAATCAGCCAGGCAAATAAAAAGCGAACTAAATTTAGAAGTTAGCGATATGACGGTCAGAAGACGACTTCTAGATGCAAATTTGTTTGCGCGAAGTCCAAGAAAAAAGCCACTGCTTAAGAAAACACATAGAGATAACCGTTTGGAGTTCGCCAGAAATCACGTCGAGTGACCTGCAAGCAAGTGGCGAAACATTTTGTGGACAGATGAGTCTAAAATTGTTCTGTATGGAAATTCTGGGTGTAGACAATATGTTCGCCGTCCACCATCTTCGGCATGTCAACCACAGTACACTGTGAAAACTGTTAAACACGGTGGATCAAAAATTATGATATGGGGTTGTTTTTCATTTTATGGCGTGGGCCCCATACATAAAATAACTGGCATTATGGATCAACACGCGTATGTAGACATTCTGCAAAATGTAATGTTACCGTATAGTGATGAAGAAATGCCATTAAAATGGGTCTTCCAGCAGGACAACGACCCAAAACATACTAGTCGGAAAGCAAAGGATTGGTTTCGTCTCAACAACATTGAGGTTATGCAGTGGCCAGCGCAGTCCCCCGACCTCAACCCAATTGAGCATCTTTGGGGAGACATTAAAAAGGCTGTACATGACTTAAAACCATCCAGTAGCGAGCAACTTTGGGAAGTTGTTAAAAAAGCGTGGAAGGAGATCCCAATAAGCCGATGTCAAGATTTAGTAAACTCAATGCCCCGTCGCTGTGTTGCAGTTATTAAAAATAAGGGATTTGCGACTAAGTACTAGGCAATAGATATTAATTCTAAATTTCAAATTTGTTTTTCTCCGAGTATTTTGGAAATAATACGACATATGTGTAGCCACTGCTATTTTTATGTTAAGTATGAATAACGTTTTTTATTGTTAAGTTTTGTTTTTATCAACCGGAATCGAATTTTAATATGTTTTATTTTCTATTATAATATATATTTTCTATTTTAATGAGAATTAAAAATAAAAACTTTGCTTTTATGTACAACTTGAGAAATATTTGAAAATGTAGTGGTACTGCTATTTTAATGTTCGCAACTGTATATGTTTATTTAAAGAAAAAATAAAAACACACAGCACATGAGGTAAGTAAAGTTAAAAAAAAAGGAAAACATTTGTGTATCAGTGTTTGTGTAGTGTGTGACTGGTGCCTGAAGTGTTTTGCTGCTGTGGTGTTTGAAGGATTTTCTGCTGACTTTTTTGTGTCCTTTTGTGGTGTGGTACGTGTCAAGGAGGTGCTGTGGTGTAAGGATAATGGGAAGGGGCGCTCCGGCGTCGATTATAGTTGCGACTCTATCGAACGACAGGCCTGTAAAAAAAGGTAAGAATAGCGTTAAGAATCTTTATAATCGCATTCTTCTGGCGGCAATGGCAGAAATAGCAGATTGATGTCGGGGGGGTGCAAGGATCTCGGAGGAAAATTATCGTCGTTGGAGAAGCATGCTTCATCGGCGATAAGCTGTTCTATGTCTTCAATTGATAGTTCAGAGCTTTTTGGTTATAAAGTTGCTAAAATGGCTGACAATAATGAAGCTGCTATGGATGCCATGTTTGAAAATGAATTCGCCGACAACAACAACAAAAAAAATCACGTGGTTAATGGAGTACTAAATGGCGATGCCTTGTCTAAGCCTGCTTTGTATTCGACGAAACATTCTGGAGAATTTATTGTACTTGTTAACACGTCTAAAATTGATGTTGACAACAAGAAAATGAGAAATGGCCTTTTTTTGTATAGCAAAATTCGAGTTTGATTTTAAAGGCATTTAGAAAATCAAAGCTGTGGGTTTTACCTTATATAAAGTTTTTTTTTGAGAATTGTTCAACGGCCAATTTTTTTGCGGTGGATGAAAGATTAAAAGAAGCCAATTTGAGGGCTTTTATACCGAGAAGTTTTATGGAAAGTTATGGTGTAATAAGGAATATTCCTGTTGATCTTTCGGATGAGGAAATTTTTGGCAATATAATTTCGGAGATAAAAGTAATGTCGGTAAAGAGATTTTTTTTTAGAGGTTTTTCTGGTGGGAATAACGGGGCTGTGGGCAGGACTCCCTCTCTGTCTGTTAAAATTGGCTTTGAGGGTAACAACATTCCCAAGGAAGTTATTTTGAATTATACAATTCTTAAGGTGGACTTTTTTTATCCCAGTGTTAAGCAATGTCACAATTGCGGAAGGCTTGAACATACGCAGAGGGGCTGTAAGTCTAAGAAAAGATGTATCAAGTGTAGAAAGGCTGATGTGTGTGATGGGGAGTGTCAGGTGCAAAAATGCTACCTATGTGGAAGCCAGGATCATGGTCCAAAGGACAGGATTAGATGTGGGGTCTGGCAGAAAGAAGAAAACATCATGAAAATTATGGCGGTTAAAAAAATTACAAAGAAGAAGGTTTTGGAGATGTATTCGGAGGAGAGGAGGAATCGTTTCGATGGTCTTGCTGATGATGTGAATTTTCCGGCTTTGGTCACGCGTGATCGAAATTTTAAGAGTTGTGACAGGGAAGTTAACAATGTGTTAACACCAAGGTATTTAAATCATGTAGTAAGAAAACCTCATAATCCAATTAGTCTTAAACCGCATTTTGAGAAGCCTGAGAGAATGTTTGCAGAATCTGGGCCTTCTAGACCTGTTTTTGAAAATATGAATTATAAGAAAGTTGGAGAACTTGAGAAGTTAACTATAGAGATTCTGAAATTCATGAAAGATTTTTTTGCTAGCATTTCTAATAGGAAAGGGTTGGAAGCTATTGACCATTTTTGTGGCGAGAATAAGCAGGCTTGCTATTGGAATTGATCATGAGGTGATCACTCAAGCAACTTTGAGCCAGGAAATGAAGATTTTACAGTATAATTGTCAGTCACTTGCCTCTAACTCTAATAATTTAAGTTTTTTTCTTAATATTTTGATTATGACATTGTGTGTCTCAGTGAGGTTTACTCACGTAGAGACAATTTGCCCCATAAAATTAATGGGTTTAATATTGTTGAGAAACTTAGATCTGATGGATATGGTGGAGTAGCTATTGGACTGAGAAAATGTATTAAGTTTGAGCGCATTCAGTTTCTAACTTCTGATGATGTGATCATCATCAAAACGTGGAATTTGAGGAGAAACTGTGCTGTATATTTGCCCCCATCTTTGGATTTAGTTCATTTTTCGAATACTATGGATAATTTGTTACAATTCTTGGAACTGGCCAGAGATGTTTTGATTCTGGGAGATTTTAATGCTAGAGATACCAGTTGGGGAGAGTTGATATCGCTTCCAAAGGGCAAATGGCTGGCTGATAGTTTGAATATGTATGATTTTAGAATTCTCAATGATGGGACTCACACCTTTTTTAAAGCTCTGGCTGACAATGTTGGCTCGGTCCCTGATCTTTCTATCACGAATACGGATGCTTTCTGCACCTGGGAGGTTCTGCAGATGTTTCCAGGAGGCAGCCATCATAAACCAATCTCTGTTAATTTTCCGGATACTATTATATCCCAGGGTAATTTTCTTGTCAAGAACAGACTACTTAAAAGTCTTCAGTCTGTGGAGCTAAGCCCTGTGGCTGAGGAGATTGACGAACTTTTAAAAAAAAAATAAATAGTGCTACTTATAGAATCAGGGACAAGGCTCCCAAGTATTGGTGGAATGCGGAGTTAAGAACCTTGTTCAGACGCTATGTTGCTGCTACAAAAAAGTATAGAAAGTATCCATTGCCGGTAAATTTTGAGGCCTTTCTTGAGCTTAAGAAATTATGGAAAGAAAAAGTTGCTGAAGCCAAAAGAATAAGTTATGCCGATGCCATTAATGGTCTTAATGAACATACAGGTTCACGTGAAGGCTGGAAATTTGTAAGGAATGTTAAAAATGGTCTGTCCAGTGTTCAACAGTCTCAATGGAATAGTGATAATGATAGAAAGTTCTTGGATTTTTTGTGTCAGCAGGTGCCCATTCGGCAGGACCCGGGTGTGATGAACATATCTGTGAATGAACAATTTGAGGTTTTTTCCTTTGGGGAGTTTCTTAATGTGCTGGCCAGGAAGAAATCTTCTGCCGGTGGGTGTGACAAAGTTACTTATGATATGATTAAATCTCTGGGGGATGGGGCGAAAAGGAGCCTCCTGGCAGCTCTGAATGAGGCTGTTATTGAGAATAATATCATTGCTAGCTGGAAAAGTATTAAAGTTGTTCCGATTCCGAGAGTGGGGAAGGATCTTTCGGATTTTAAGAATTTCAGACCAATTTCTTTGAGTAGCGTTTTTCGAAATTAATTAATTTGATGATTAAAACTCGGATCATGACTGCCCTTGAGCACTCTTCATATCTTCCCCCCAATAGCTTTTCCTATAGGAAGGGGAAATCTACTGCTATGGCCATCAATGTTCTTCTGTACCATATAGCTATGTATAAAAGCTGTGGTAGGAAAGTTATATGTCTTTTCCTGGATATTTCCAATGCGTATAATTGCGTTATATTGAGGAAACTTATGGTTTCCCTTCTCGAGCTGGACATTAGCCCCTTCCTTGTCAGGTGGATGCTGAATTTTTTTGTGGATAGAAAGTTGGTTCTGGGTAAGGACGAAATTATCATCACGGATGGCCTTCCTCAAGGCAGCTGCCTCTCCCCTTTGCTTTTTAGTATTTACATAAAAACCTTGCACGATATTGAGGATGACTGCACAAGGGTATATCAGTATGCAGATGATTTTGTAATTTTATCCCAGGGTTCTAGTTTTGATTTTGCCTTGGAGAACTTAAGTCTCAAGACGATCCAGTTTATGGACAAATGTGCTGCGTTGAACCTCAGCTTTAATCTCTCTAAGACCTCATGGATGGCTTTTGGTGGAGGTCGATGCAAAAAAGTTAATTTGGATATTAATGGTGTGAGCATTAAACAGGTTAAACAATTTAAATTTTTGGGTAGGACCATTTCTGCTTCTCTAGCAGTAAAGGATCATTATGAATTTACAATTAAGAGAATGTGTAATAGCTGCAAGCTTATCAAATGCCTAACTTCTGTCAAAGATGGTTTAATGCCTCATGTTGCTCTTAACCTATATAAAAGTCTTGTGAGATGTAAGCTGGAATATGCCAGGGCGTCGATGGTTAATCTGCCAGAATACTTGAATAGGAGAATTATGTGTCTACAGAACTCTGTTCTAAGAAGATGTTTGGGTCTGACCCCTTCTACGCCTGTAAAGATCATATATGCCTAAGCTAATGAGCTGCCCCCGAGACAAAGAGGACTCTACTTGACTGCTAAGGAATTTTTGAAGGTTAAACTCTACAATAATGGGCTCTATAATACAGTTGTTAATGGTGGATTGGTCAATTCAAGCTATAGTCTTATATATTCAAGGTTTCGACAGATATTTGACGGTCAAAGTGGAATGTGCGAAGCTTGTCGTCATTGACAACCTGATCCTGCAGAAGAAAGCTGGTATGGCTATGGAACAGGTACAGGCAACCTATAACAGAGAGTTTTGTAGTGTATTTGTGTGTATAAAATATATCTGTCCACATACTCATGTGTTTGACTGTATAATTCATATTTGTCCACATACTTATGTGTTTGACTGCATCAGTTATTTCGTTATCAGCAAGTAACTTAATGATCTTGCTTATTTGAATATTTTATGCCCACACATACCATGCAGCTGCATTTTCTCACGATAAGTTTAAGTTAGTTTTTAAGTTTTTTTAAGACAAAGTACTTCAAGTGTTGAAGTACTATAGAATAGAACAAACAGAAATAAAAGTACGGTCGACCAGAATGGTCGACAATAAAACAAAGTAATTGTGTTATTAATAATTTTTTCATATTGAACAATAAAACAAAGCAATTGTGTTATAAATTCTATTCCATATTGAACATGGGGATCCTGCCAAACAAAAAAAATTGATTTGTGTAAAATTTATCGAGTTTAAGCCCGAGGTGCACAGCGTAGAAATTTGTGAATTTATAAGTGTGAGTTATGACAGTCGTCCGGTATCACATTTAATAAAACCAAATTCTCTCAACCCGCTTAACATCATATATCCCGGAACTATCGTCCACCCTCATCCGATTAAAACGTTGGAGTCGAAGTATGATGTTGAACCATCACCCTACCATGCCCACGACTTGGAGTCTACAACTCGCTTGACAAGATTTGCGGATTTATAAGGTCAGATACTTAAAATCATCAGCAAGCTCTAAATTTATATCGCATTCTTCGGCTGGATAAAAATGACGTATCGTTTCCTTTGGTACCTCACTAGCTTCATATTGTACAAATGCAGGTGAATATTGAACTTGTGTGTAGCATCCATTATAGTTGTAATATTGGTTATAAAAGAATCGTATTTAGCCAAAAAACTGTTAGTGGCTTACCAATTTGCACTTAGCTTTTCCGTCAGCACCGTCATATCGGATGAATATCGTTCACAATTGACTTGTGCTTGTTTCAATTCTTCCAAACACATTTTTCTAAATTGAAACAATTGTTCTAATCCGTTGTACATAGTACAATTTCTTTAGAAAATAAAAATCCTAACCTTTAGTCTACTTAAATAAATTTGTGTAGCAAAAGAAAAAAAAAATGTTAAAATTTGAAATAAAATATATATAAATATAAAAAACAACCAAATCTTAAAAAAAAATGAAATAACAAAACGAAATTTATAGCTGCTAATGTCTTTCTTGGTAACAAATAAATTTAAATGATTTTAATGTTTTATCTAACAAAGCAGCAAACAGATGTAATTTTAAACAAATTGATTGATTAACTATCATTAAAGAATATAATACATAGATAGATGCATATCTACTTATATAATTTTTTAACAAACTTGTTACAGTAAGAAAAAAAAAGTAGAAAAAAATATTTTTTTAATATAAATTTTAAAAGTAATCGTTTTTAATTTTTATTTTAAATACTAAAACACAATTCTCAACAATAAATATTAAATAACCGTATATACATAGTATTCTTTAAAAACAAACAAAAAAAAAATTTATGATAAAAATTCTATTCAACTTAACCTACTACTGCGATACATACGTGTCCCTCCAGTGGTATAGTTTTAAGGGATTAAAAGCCTAATTCAGATATCAGTCGGCGATATCTGGTTTATATCATTGTACTCCATTGACCATCACAAAATGGTCACGGCATCCGTGATATAAGCACCATTTTTTTTTTTCACTAACACGCCCTTGAATTTTATAGACACATTAACATTCGTGTACCTGTATAAACTTATTTTTAAGTAAAATATTGTAAACTTGCATTTTGTTTATGTAAACAGTTACTCGAAATACGTACATGACAGTTGAAATCTACATGATTAGGTCAATACTTATAATATTGATGCTGTGCGCAGCAAACCTTTTATATATCATTATTTTCGTTCATATGTTCAACAAGCGTAAAACTTCCACAGATCGTCGCAGAATCTACTTCATTTAAATTGTTTTTTTTTTCCTTTTGTTTCTTGTCCCCATATGTAATAAATCAACAGAATAGATCTGAGTACCATGGGTGGCCATGAATCAAAAATAGAAAACCCTAATGCTAACGTAATCAACGACATTACGGTAAAAGTGCAATATCCAGTCATATATCTAAGTATTATCATCTTCTTACTGGCGCTGCAGATCCTTATAACGCTCTACCAGCTTCATTAGAGATCATTACGAAAAAATTACACGCTCGCAGCTTCACTAGCCAGAAATTTAGACCAAATCTAAATGTTGAATCTCCGTTTTAGATAGCTATAAAGCACACATTACAACATACATTGAATATATATTCCTTTTTTGTCTCTCATTATTCAAAATTTAAAAACCCCATGGAATGGGAAATAATAGTGAATAAGGCTAGAGCAATAAAGGAAGAATTCATCAAATCTTATAAATGCCTTAATCTCAATAGAGAGATAAAACCTGAAACAATCAATAAACACATAAATAATCTCGTGCGAAGATTCGAACAGGTTAGAGTTCTTCTTAATGTTAATTATAATAGATTAACCCACTCTCATAAAACAGCAGCTGAAGCCTTCTTTGCTGATATAAGAGATAAATTAATAACGATATCCTTAAAAAGAGGTATTGTACTAAATGTCCCAAACTCATTACATGAGGAAACAAATTTTAAATATCTACCAGAACTAGATTCAGACCCAACTTCAAATCTACCAAGTACAAGTAGAGCCTCTACCAACATGTCACAAACAAACATTGAATTCCTAAACACAGCAGCAAAACTCCTACCTGACTTCGACGGAAGTCCAGAAAATCTACAAAGCTTCATTGATGCTTTGACACTTGTGGAATCCATGAAGGGTACACATGAAGCTGTTGCGGTAAGCCTTATTAAAACAAAATTAAAAGGCACTACCAGGAACATAGTAACAACGGAATCGACCATTTCAGCGATAATTTCAAAACTCAAATCGACTGTTAAGGGAGAATCCGTTGACGTCATCAATGCAAAGTTGATGAATATAAAACAAACAGGCAAAAATGCCAATGCCTATGTCAAAGAAATAGATGAACTCACTAAAAAATTAGAGACCGCCTACATATCTGACGGTCTGCCAAATGAAACTGCAAGCAAGTACACAACACGTGCAGCAGTTTCAGCAATAATAAAAAATGCGTCCAACGAACGGGTCAAACTGATCATGGAATCAGGATCGTTCCTAAACATTGATGAAGTGAAAACAAAATTCATAAGCAGTTGTACCGACGCATACGGACAACCTAATGCTGTATTAACTTTTCAACACAGCTACAACAATATTCCTTCTAATTTCTCTAATAATAGACAACGTTACTCTAGGAATACTAGTAACACACCCAATAACTCTAATAGGGCGCCTACTTTTTATAATCGTAACACTAGTAACAGAAATCCTAATAACAGAAATACAATTGGCCGTTATGTAACTAGAAGCTTCAATAATAGCGGAGTTAGCAATCAATTCAATAACAATAATAACCGTTACAACAATAACAACCGCAACGTGAATAGAAATAATAATATACGTTGCTTGCATGACAATAGTTCGGGAAACGAACTGACACCCCTAAATACTCAATAGACAAAAAAATCCACAACATAAATACAAGTTTATACAGTTATCTAGTCTCCAGAACCACTCTAAATGACAACAGGTCCCCATTCTTAGTAGATATAGGTGCAGACATATCAGTCGTAAAACACCACCAAGTTCTAAACGAACCAATAGACCTTACTAGGCGAACTAGAATAAATGGCATTGGTCAAGGTGTAATAACTACAATAGGCAAAGTTAAAGCCGATTTAAAACAAGAAGATCTGCTTATAGCTCACGATTTTCATGTCGTAAAGGATGATTTTCCGATTCAAGTAGACGGAATAATAGGTATGGACTTTATTCGAAAATACAAATGCATTTTAAATTACGAAGATGATCAAGTTTGGATCACCTTGAGAACTAATGATGTTCCGTACGACGTAGCAATCCCTTTAAGAAATGGTCCAAATATCAATTCCATATCACTTCCAGCAAGATCAGAAGTTATAAGACCGATAAATTTCATGTCAAATGAGGAAGAAGTATTAATACCTCAACAAATTATTCAGGATGGAGTATATATCGCCAACACAATAACTACTAAATCAAGACCTTTGGTAAAAATCATTAATACCACAGATAAAGACGTTATAATTTATAACATTCAAGTCAAATCCGAAAGTCTAAATGACTATAAAATCGTCAATAACAATTCTGAAACTAATGCCAAAATAAATAAGGTAAAACTTGAAAAATTAACAAAAAACTTTCCTGAATACGCTCCTAAAAATTTGAGAAAATTATGCTCAGACTTCATAGATATTTTTGCTTTAGAAACAGATAAAATAAGTACCAACAATTTTTACAAACAAAAACTTAAACTTCATGATACACAACCAGTGTACATCAAAAATTATAGAATTCCTCATGCCCACAAAGAGGAAGTTAATGCCCAAGTAGATAAGCTAATAGATGATGGCATAATTGAGCCATCAATCTCTGAATATAACAGTCCTCTTCTTATAGTTCCGAAAAAGTCATTACCTGGTTCGACACAAAAAAGGTGGAGATTAGTCGTAGATTATAGAGGAATAAATAAAAAATTAATAGCTGATAAATTCCCATTGTTTCGTATAGATGACATTCTTGATCAGTTAGGAAGGGCCAAGTTTTTTTCATGCCTCGACTTAATGTCGGGATTTCATCAAATAGAATTGGAAGAAGACTCTAGAGACATTACGTCTTTTTCCACAGAAAAAGGCTCTTTTCGCTTTACAAGACTGCCTTATGGTATCAAAATTGCCCCGAATTCATTCCAAAGAATGATGTCATTGGCTTTTTCTGGATTATCTCCAACCCAAGCCTTTGTATACATGGATGACTTAGTAGTGATAGGATGTTCTTCGGAACACATGCTACAAAACTTAAAACAAGTATTTAGCATTTGCAGAAAATATAATCTCAAGCTACATCCGGATAAATGTACATTTTTTTGTCGTGAAGTAACATTTTTAGGTCATAAATGCACCGATAAAGGTATTTTACCTGACGACAGCAAATATTCAATTATACAAAAATACCCAACACCTACAAATGGTGATGAAGCTAAACGCTTCGTAGCGTTCTGTAATTATTACAGAAGATTCATTCCAAATTTTGCTGAATCATCACGACATATCACCAGATTATCTAGAAAAAATGTGCAATTCGAATGGACTGAGCAGTGTGAAAAATCATTCCAATACCTTAAAAATCAACTGCTAAGCCCAAAAATCCTACAATATCCAGACTTTTCTAAAGAATTCTGCATAACCACAGATGCAAGTAAACATGCCTGTGGGGCTGTTTTGAGCCAAGAAAAGCAAGGTATTCAGCTACCAATTGCTTACGCATCCAGATCTTTCACAAAAGGTGAAAGCAATAAATCAACAATAGAGCAGGAATTAACTGCAATTCATTGGGCAATACAATATTTCCGACCATATGTTTACGGCAGAAAGTTTATAATTAAAAGCGATCACAGACCCCTAACTTATTTATTTTCATTGAAAAATCCGTCATCAAAATTAACCCGTATGAGGCTAGACCTAGAGGAATATGACTTTGTGGTTGAGTATATTGGGGGTAGAGAAAATTACGCCGCGGATGCGCTATCGCGTATAAATTTTAATGATATAAAAAATATTGATGCTAACACAATACTGAAAGTAAGTACGAGACTTCAGGCAAAAACGAGTAGAAATTATAATGACAATGGTATGAAGAGTAATACAAAATCGGTTGAACTAAAGATCTATGAGGCAATTAATGCCCAAGAGCACAGTAAAAATGCCACAATTGCATTTTACCAAAAATAAAGTTATAATTATAAAAGGAAAGCGGAATCTTTCCGAATTTATGTTGAAAGACACGGTTATTAATGAAATGTAGACTTAGGTCACCTCTTTCTAAAGCTTGAAAAAATAGCTGATAACATGGGTCTAACAACTATGCGACTACACCTCGATGATAGTCTGCTTAAGCTCCTAGGAACCAATATTGAAACCTTTAAGAATAAAGGCAATGAAATACTTCAAGAAAGTATGTTAACAATCGTGCTCACTCCTAAATTAACAAAAATTTTCACCGATACAGAAAAATTACAAATCATGCAAAAATATCATGATAATCCTATTTCGGGAGGACATCCAGGCGTAACACGCATGATAAAGAAAATCAGACTTCAATACCATTGGAAAGGCATGACTAGAGACATAGCCCAATATGTAAGAAGGTGCAAAGCATGCCAAGAAAATAAAACAGTTGTCATTCATCCTAACGCCTACACCGTTAAAAGCATTTGACAGAATAATAATTGACACCATAGGACCACTACCACGGTCCGAGTCATTAAATGAATATGCTGTCACTATGATATGCGATCTAACTAAATATTTAGTCGCAATACCCATTCAGAATAAATCAGCCAGAACGGTAGCCAAAGCGATTATGGAAGCATTTGTTTTGACTTACGGTCCGATGAATACAATACTAACGGACATGGGAACAGAATATATGAATCAAGTTTTATCAGAGTTATGTTCAATGATGAAGATAGAGAAACTCAATTCTACTCCATATCATCATCAGACCTTAGGTACTGTGGAGAGATCTCACAGAACATTTAATGAATATTTGCGAACATACACTTCATCCGATAAATCAGATTGGGACGTGTGGTTAAAATACTTCGTATATTGTTACAACACCACACCATCTACAGCTCATGGTTATTGCCCATTCGAGTTGATTTACGGGAAGATCCCACCAACTCTTGATTGTACAAAAGAAAATATTGTAGAACCATTGTACTGTATTGATTCATATGAAAAAGAAGTTAAATTCAGACTTCAGGTGGCGCAGCGAAGAGCTGCCAATATCATAGAAAATGCTAAGTGGGAAAGACAACAACTTTCCGCCGAAAGGGCAAATCCGATTGAATTAACCCTCGGTGATCTCGTTTTAATTCGCAATGAAGCAGGTCATAAACTAGATTCTGTATTTAAAGGCCCCTATAAAATATCCAAAATAGACGACAACAATAATTTGGAACTCCTAGATGAACATGGGAAGTCATTCACTGTTCATAAAAATAGAGTAAAGAAGTTCACAGAAGAAGAAGAAGTTTGTATAAATTATCCGAGCAAACAATTATTTCTTCGTGTCTCTAGTGTTACTTTAAATAGAATATAACTAAATTTTTTTTTGTTTTAGTCGCATTGAAGAGGAATCGTGTTGCTCGCTATATTTTTTTAATTAATTCGCTATTTGTAAAGGTTTTATTTTCCTTTAATACAATATATGATTATGATATATGTATTTAAAAAATAATTGTTCATGATTTTTTTTTCCTTTTTTCTCTTCTTCTCAAATACGTGCAACGATCTGTTGGACAGTTAAGACGACTGCACCATTACTATACAGTATCATTTCAATGCTTTAATCAAGTGTGAATTATTCTTTACATTCTAAGTAGCTAAAGGTTCCACATGAATCTACTACTTATCTCACCTTACTGTCCTACGTGACACCTTTACAGAATAATCAACCAATTATGATTATTCATTCCGTAAAAGGGTGAAAGGTCGCCTCAAAAGCGCTCTAACTTCTTCTTCCAAAACATTTTATAAAAACCTAAATAAAAAAAAAAAAATATATTGTAAATAACAAAAATTTTATTATTTGTAAAACATTTTATTAAATAAATGAAACTACTCTATTGTTACTTTTATTTTGCAAACTATAATTTTTAAATATGTGTAATTTTGCAATAGAGGTTTCGTGAGAAACACCCCCTTTCATTTTTAAATCTATTGTACTTAAAGAATGATCAACCACCTCGTATTGATCATTCTTTCTGAAAAAGGGAGGTGTAGTGTATTTGTGTGTATAAAATATATCTGTCCACATACTCATGTGTTTGACTGTATAATTCATATTTGTCCACATACTTATGTGTTTGACTGCATCAGTTATTTCGTTATCAGCAAGTAACTTGATGATCTTGCTTATTTGAATATTTTATGCCCACACATACCATGCAGCTGGTCAGCATGTATTTATGCCGACCAAGCATTTTCTCACGATAAGTTTAAGTTAGTTTTTAAGTTTTTTTAAGACAAAGTACTTCAAGTGTTGAAGTACTATAGAATAGAACAAACAGAAATAAAAGTACGGTCGACCAGAATGGTCGACAATAAAACAAAGTAATTGTGTTATTAATAATTTTTTCATATTGAACAATAAAACAAAGCAATTGTGTTATAAATTCTTTTCCATATTGAACAGTTTCATTTTTATAAGCAGAGAAACTATGATATTTTTGCTACTGATGCTTCCTTGGGTGTTGAAAGTGCTGGCCTTGCTGTTCTGAATATCACTAGAAATTGGAAATTTTATTTTAAAATCAATTTTAAGTCTTCTAGCATGTTTAGTGAAATCCTGGCTATCAAAAAAGCGGTGGACATTGCAGTGGAGGAGAATATATTTGACAGTGTAATTTTCACAGATAGTCTTGCTGCCTGTAAGTTGCTCAAGAAAATCGAAATAGATACCTACTTTGTTGCTGAGCTTTTTAAAAAGATTAACATGCACCCTTTTAGCAATATTAGAGTCATTTGGGTCCCGGGTCACAAGGGTATTTTTTTCAATGAAATAGTTGACAATATGGCCAAGGCTGCGGTGGTTGTTGGTGCCCCCCTCGATGTTATGCTGACACCTAATGAGGCTTTAAGGAAATTACGTTATAGAATTGTTAATGATTGGAACGATGAGTTCGTGAATGCGTCTGAAAACAAAGGAAAATTCTTTGCTAAGTTTTTCCCAGTATTCCTAATAAGTCCTAGTTTAAGAATGCGCCCTTCCCTGCTAGAGTAAAAAAAAACTTTTTTCGCGTTGAAAATACATTTTTCGTACAAATACTTTAGAAAGACACCGAGTTGTTTAAATAATTTTAGACGCTTCCTTAAGTATCAAAAATATTAATTCAATAAGTCACGACGATAATGCCGTACTTTTTATGTTCAATGTACAATAACAGAAAACTAAACAGTAGTTAACTCTCCATCACTGGTTCAGGTATATAAAATATACTTGACACAAATACATTGCAGCAGAAAGTTATTAATTAGCAATTAATAAATTATTAGCATTGAATTTTCCAAAAAAAAAAAATATTTTTTTAACGAATTAATAAAAATGACAATTTATATACGTAACAACTAATAAAACTTTATAAAAAATAAATCAAAACAAAAGTGGGTGGTGTCATTAAAACTCGATAATCTAATTAATAGTGAATTTTTGCTACGCTTAAGTTATTTAAGAAAAATATACACAAAATGCATTTAAGTGCTGACATATCAAGTGCTTTGCAGCAAATTGAGGCACATGTATGATAAATCTTACCTTATGAGAATCAAAGCCGTAACCAGTTACTTGTGGACTACTTGCAATGACGTTAAGAATGCTGATAATCTTTTTTTCAAATGCAAAAAGTTTTAGAAAGGAGTTTGATATATTTACCAGATTTAAATTAATTTTTGCAGTACTTTAATCGGGGAATATTGTTTTTTTTGGACAACTTGTGAAGTTCGCCAATATTTGTAAACTGGATATTAAGCTTGTGTTATTAACACTTTCAGTATAATTTCTATGTTTATGCACGCACCTTTCACTACACTTTTCTAAGTAAATCACAATTTTTTCATAATGCACTTTGGTATCTTTTCATAATTTGAAGTATAACCTGGCTGTATGCCTTCTGGGCAGCCACTTTGTCTGTTCTAGACAGAGCTAAAAAAAAAAATTAATTTATTTCTTTACAGATTTATTTCATTTATTTGGACGTGGAACAAAGGAAATATCTTTGACACCGGCAGCTGTTAGTGGTAAGATGGATGTATCGTTCAATTTTCTAATTTCCTGCTTTTAATATTTTTACATTTCCTACAGGTTTAAGGCCTTGATTTCACTGCAGATTGGTCGCCTGCACACTCGTCTGGTGGAATCACTTCTTTGTGCCGGAGAAAGGGGTGGGGTTTTTAATTTCAATTATACATTTTTGGTTCCCACCATGCACAATATGCCCCTTCCCCTATAAACTAAATAAAACACACGGCCGCACAGTTCTTAACATCTCATGAGCCCGCCGGAGTGTAATTTATATTCAAAAATATAGTTAAAGGCTGTAGCCACGGGAAATCTATGCCCGATTCCCCCACGGACAGAGTTGCCATCGCAACAAATTCTGTAGCAGATTGGTCGCCTGCACACTCATCTGGTGGAATCACTTCTTTGTGCTGGAGAAAGGGGTTGGGTTTTTAATTTCATTGTACATTTTTGGTTCCCCCCATCCACAATATGTCCCTTCTCCTATAAACTAAATAAAACACACGGCCGGATAGTTCTTAACATCTCATGAGCCCGCCGGAGTGTAATTTATATTCAAAAATATTGTTAAAGACTGTAGCCACGGGAAATCTACGCCCGATACCCCACGGACAGAGTTGCCATCGGAACAAATTCTGTAGCCTTTCAGGCTTTTAAAAATCTAATCGAGGAACATTTTAAAATACTCGTTCTAAAGAAATACACATTACGCAGGAGCTATCGGAAATGTTTTATGCAGAGCACAAAGGAAAATTCTTTTATAATCGCTTAATAACATTTATGGGCAGGTAAATAAAAGAGTTACTTAGCTGGTGCTACCATGAAAACTTTAAAATTTTTCTTCTTAGTGGCCCAAGTTATGCTTTAATTCTACAATCACAAGATAGCATTTCTAAGTGGAGAAGTCTAATGGGGCCCACAAAAGTTTTTAAAGCGATCTACTCTAATCCCGATTGTATAAGAGCTCTGTACGACCTTTCTGATACACATAATGCTTGTCATGGTTCGGACAGTGCCGAATCAGCTTTAAGAGAAATATCTATGTTATTTCCAGATTTTAACCAAGACTTTATAATCACCCTTATTCTGTTTGGCGTCGTCAACACAAGACGACGTCGTTTTTCTTCGCTTGTTGTAATGCAAAGCTCTTTAACAAGCAGCTAAAATCATACCTTTAACTAACGGCAAGTTGCAATAATGGCCCTTAGACTATTTAATTTAATAGTTTTTTTTTTAATTTTTATTAATTTTTTTCAGAAAACAAACTTTCCATAACACTTTCTCAACATAATAGAAAACAGATTAAATCATCTGTCACAAATATTAGATATGTGTGTTTTACTTACTTATATTATCGATAAACAGTCAACGTCGTCATTATGCTGTTAGGGAATACCAAATTAGTATTGATGTTGTGTTTAATTGATGTTGTCTTAAACTTGACGACGATGTTGACGACGCCAAACATAATAAGGGTGAATATTATGTACATACTTGTTAAATTCAAATAAAATTTAAGAAACATTATGGCAAGAGATATAAAAAATATCACAGCCAAACATAACCCGCTCGTGTGTTTTAAATATGGGCTTTATGCACATTTATTTCTTTTAGTCTTAATAACAGAATTCTATAAATACTTACAAACTTTCGATGGTACATATCTGTCGCCAAAATTTAATTTTTTAAATATTGAAAACGTAGAAGGTAAGACTCAAATATCAAATTCAATTTTTTTTTTAATTTTTATACCCAGTACCAGCCTGCCAAAATATTCACCCTTATTCTAGTTGTCGGCGTCGTCACATTTCAATGTTGATATGTGTCGATGAATTCGAATTATTATTCTACTTGTCGTTATTAACACTTATCGTTTACTGCTCAAAGATTTTTTGTATTTTATAACAAATGTAACGGCGATATTGTATTGACGTGAATTTATTTTTTGTCGATGCCACTTTGCATAACGACTGAAACATAACATTAAAAATGGAAAAAAGTGAAGGTTACAAATGCAAATCAATTTGAAAAATTAGTGGATTGATTGCAGAAGAAAAATGGGAAGAAATTAAAAAAATACTAAAATCTGTTGGTCCACCTGGAAGGTTAGCAGATGGATGGCAAAAAATAACAAAATAAAGAATCGAATAGTATTTTATAAAAAAGTTTGTAAAAATTACTTTTAAGGTATGACGAGATTTAAAGTTCATAGTGAAAAAATGGTTGCTAATAAAGCGGAGTGTAAAGCCGCTGGTGGCGAAATGTTTAAGCAATTTTCACTCAGTCCGTTGGAAGAAGCTGTGGCAAACCTTTTAAACTTCAGAAGCATTTGAGTCCTGAAGGTTCACATGGGAAACGATTCTTATGAAATGGAACTTGCGTAAGTCAAAATTGTCGTTGAAGAATCAGTGAAAGTCAACCAACAGTTAAGGGAAAAGCCTTGCACGTCTAATGCTTCTACCAATGATACCAGTTCTGCTCAGCCTGTTCCGTTGAAAGTAGTTAAACAGAAAGCAAAAAAATCATGCTATAATCAAACTAATTTACTGCAGAAGCTCAGCCAGAAACAGGCAAAACTACTTTCCGACATTTCAAATTCGATGTCCCCAGTAAAAGGCACCCTTAGAGATGTTGATAAGCGACAAAAACATTATTGGAGGTTGAAAATAAGAAGCTCAAATTATTGACAAAGAAAGCAGAGAAACAAAAGAGAAAAGGAGATACACAATAGCGAGTAAAAATTAAGAAAATAAATAAAATTAAAAATAAAATAAAGGCTTAAAATAATGATAGAAAAAAAGGTACTTGAAATTTTAAATAAAAAAATTTAACAAAGAAAACTCAGTGATGTGCATTTTCATTTGATAAAAGTCGATAAACCGGCGACGTCGTCACAGAGATGTTATAGAATGAAAATTTTTTATCAAATTGCCGACGACATTGATACGAAGTGATATTGATACTAAAACGGTGACGATGACGACGCCGAAAACTAGAATAAGGGTGATTATATATCTAGGATAACTCTCTCTAATCAACATATCGGGACAACGCACTGTGCTGCTAGTATGTGAGAATTTCAAAGGTATTGTTTTGTTCTCGATGGATTTTGGAAATAATTTTTGAAGCAGTAAAAAATTTTATTATACGTTTTTAAATAGATTTTTGGCGAAATATATGTATATTTAAAATTGAAAATGCCTTGTTATACTCGTATCTGAGAAATACCTCTTTTTTTAATTTCAATTAAATTTATACACTCAATTATTTTATAACGTATATATTGTATGTGTTTGTATAAGACAGAAGTAAAAAATAAAAATAAGTAAAGTATATCTTAATTATAATTGGATGTGCACCTTGTGTTAAACATAATAATAATTATAATAACTTAATTTATAACTTGTAAAATTCCATAATTGTGTTTAGTTTGTCTCTATCAGCATTAATTTTCATTTGGCTGAAACTGTTAACAATTATCATATTTTCTTTTTTCCTTTGCTTCGTTTTTTGCTTCAGGTACCAGAGAGCTCTTAACGCCACCCAGAATATTCGTGGTAGCTTGGGTGGCCAACACAGCGGGACATACTACAAAAGCTGTATTATTATGTCCGATGCAACAAAAAATACTTAAATGAAATAAGAATTTTAAGCTTGTCCCATTGAAGAAGTGATTGTATAGAATGGTTATAACTATTTCCGCTACAGTAAGTATAAAAATTAAATTTAATTGGTGCTGTTTTTAACCGACTTCAAAAAAAGGGAACAAATCTAGTTTACGGACGCAGGTTAAAAATTAAAAAAAATTGCTTACGGGGTGTTAAATTCAATTTTTAGCAAAAAATGTTAAGTAGACAATTTGGGGCTGACCCTTAGTTTCAAAGTTTGTATGTACAATATGGAATATATCGAGTGTTTTGTGGCAATATGGGTATCATTGGAAAGGTAATCTCAATACCTATTCAACTAGAATGAAAAACAGTTAAAAATATAAAAAGCTTTTTTGGTCGTTACCTGATTATTGTATTTTTCATTTTCAGTTGAATATTTATTGAGATTACCCTTCTTAAAATTGAATTTTACACCCCGTAGACAACTTTTTTTAAATATTAAAGCTGCGTCCGTAAACTATATTTAAGCCAAAATTAGAAATTAAAGGGTATTACAATAGTTGATGTAATTTGATGTATATGGCCAAACTGTTGAAAGTTTATAGACAGACAGTTGAAATTTTTAAATGACCTTTACTGCTAAGTCTTGTACAACAGCAAGTATAAAATCTATATTTGAAAATTAAAAGTGAACCTATAATTAATGCAATTTAATGTATTGGCTAACTTTTGAAATTTTATAGCCGAATAGATGAAATTTACAAAGAACCTTTATTGCTAAGTCCGGTTTAACAACAAGTGTAAAAATTGAATTTGGAAATTAAAGGCTGTCCCAATAGTTGATGTAATTTGGTGTATGTGGCCAAACTTTTGAACCTCTATAGGCAGACAGGTAAAATATGTTTTTTAGTTGGTGTTTTTGCAAGAATTATTACATGTGGCATTTTCTTTTGAGCCTTTCATCACATACCTGATTGTGCAGAATTTTACACTACCATTGAGGTAGTGCACTTAGCGCGTTGCCAATTATTTTATATGGCTGGCATCCCCAATAGGCCTAAACCATTTCTAACAATATACAATATGCCTTTTCTTATGCTATAAAGCCATCATTTTATAAGTGATTTTTATAGAAGTGTGATTGTTTTTTTCTTTTCACTCATATTTGTCATGCATTCATTTAAGACATTAGTATTTTATAGACCTACTTACATATTTAATATAAAATGAGTATAATCAAAATAAGCAGAACTGTATAAAAATAAGCTTAATAAATTGATAAGTAATGTTGATGGCGTTCAGGCATATTCAACACACTTCTTTAGCATAAAATTATTTTATATATTGTAATATGCCTTTTTTATACTATTAAGCCATCATTTTATGGGTGATTTTTATAGAAGTGTGATTGTTTTTCTTTTCACTCGTATTTGTCATGCATTCATATAAGACATAAGTATTGTATAGACCTATTTAATGTAAAATGAGTATAATTAAAATAACCAAAACTGTATAAAAATAAAGTTAATAAATTGATAAGTAATGCTGATGGCGTTTAGGCATATTCAACACACTTCTTTAGCATAAAATTATTTTATATATTGTAATATGCCTTTTTTTATACTATTAAGCCATCATTTTATGAGTGATTTTTATAGAGGTGTGATTGTTTTTTTTCACTCGTATTTGTCATGCATTCATAGAATGTGTAAAATTAAAATAAGCGAAATTGTATAAAAATAAACTAAATAAAATGATAACTAATGTTGATGGCATTGACGGCATATTTAACACACTTCTTTAATTTAAAACTTTATTGCTACATATTTTACATATGGAAAAAGAATTGTTATATAAATTATGCAGTCTTTACAAACGTTATAAATACAAATAGAACATTTTGTTTTACTTTTTTTAGAACTAGCGCAGTGGCAACAAAAATTAGAATAATCGTCAGAATATTTCATTAACATAGACTTTATTTTACATCTGAAATGATTAGGAGTTGGCAAATTCGTCATTGGTAGGCCTTTTAAGAAACTTATTATATATAAAATAACAAAAACACACTGACATAATCATTTTGCTTTGTTCTTTCCAAAATGTTTACAAATTTCCAATTCTTATTCTGAAGACCAATTGATACAAATTTATTAAAATGAGATTTTCCGTTATATTCATGCATTGAGTCGATAAAAATAAATTTTGATGTTGCAGGTTTAGTATACAGAGATTAAAGTGTGCGTTTTGTAAAACTGGTATAAAAAGCATATCAGGCTTATGTAAAAGCAGTTTATTTACTTTTTCATAGTTAATTTGATTAATTTGGCACGGTAAGCTTAAGGCGTTTTGAAAATTTTCTTTTAAAAAGCATAAAATTGGGCAGTCTAAAACTGAGTTTGTCAAACATTGTCTTTCTTTTAAGGACTCCCAATCTTCTCTATCCAAAAAATTGTAGAATCCGGTTTCAATTTGGTTAATTGCCGGATAAATTGAGTTGTATAAATCGTTGTATCTGAAAATATAGTAATGGATTTTTTTGTTTATTCTGCTTTCTAACGAAGAGCTCGGTTCACTGTAAGATGTGATTTTAAAGTCACCCCGCTCAATTTCTATAATTTCCTGAATAGTTTTGGTTTGTTTTATAAACTTTTTTGGTTTGTTTTATAAACTTTTTTGGTTTTTTTGAATTTAACAATTGCTTCGGGTTTATGGCTTTTCGCTTCTTTGGATCCTTATTCCATTGTTCTTCCGGCTGTAGATCTTCTATTAATTTAGTTATTTTTTGCTTCGATAATCTTGAATAGCAATGTTCTTCTGAAATTTGCACAAGTGTTTTTGTTTCTTCGGGCTCGTTCAAGTATAATTTTGTGCGTTCTACATCATCGACTTCTATTTCTCGAACATGTTGTAACGATATCTTAAATCCTTTAGATAACTTATGTTATCCTTGCGATCACTCCTTATGAAATCTCCAGGTCTCAAAGATCTTTGCTTTAAAATAATGTTTCTGCAAGAAAAAGCTAAATTCAACCGGAGCATTGATGATATGATCTCCGCTAGCATCTACTAAAATTCCCATTATATTTGTCCACATAGGGAGAAATGGACAATATTTGTTAACGATAAAGTTACATATATCTTTGTTTTTATATTTATTATCATCACCTTTAATGGAAACAATTTTTATATTGTTGCTTATGTAGTCATATATATTCAAAAAAACTTTTTTGAATGGACTTCGGGACGGAATAGATTCTAAATTGCTTATATCATCATCAAAAATATTTATATTTTCTAACTCTGTACCATTATCTGGCAATATAGTTTTTCTTAAAATGTTAAGGCTTTCTTTAAATATGTTATTTTGTTTGGGAAAGAGGAGTACAATAAATAAGTGTTTGAACCAAAATCTGCAATCTTCTAATGTTTTAAGATCAAAAGCCATGGTTAAAACATGTTTAATGAAATGACGAAGGAAATTATTTTTACCAATTTTATTGTTTAAGTCTTTGCACATAATATGAATGTAGTGGGCTTTGCATCATTGAACAATTACGTGTGGCTTCTACTAAAGTCTACGATTTTGTAAGTAGCGATAACAGTTCATCAAGTACTCTGAAACGTTTTCATTATTACAACATTTTAATACCGCTCCAAATAAGCCATAACTTCCGTCTGTGCAAACTCTTTGAAAAATGGGCATTTAAACTTATTTTCAGTGCAGTAAAGTTTTAATTTATCCAGTACTGAACATATGTCGTTAAGAGTATGGCGCGAAAGAATAGCAGTTACAACAGGGATTACCATTTTCTCTTTATTAACCCTTATTAAAATTTTATATATTAAAACTCTTTTCTTCGCACATTTGATTTGGCGTACACTTTGTCCAGATGCATCGAAATGGACTGTGTAGTTAGCGTCTTTTAATATTTGAGGGTTAACTGCAAATGTGACAAGAGTTGCTTTTCCCCAGCAATATATTGTTAATGGTGATGCCACATGTTGAATATAATCTTTATAAGTAGTCTGTTGCATTAAAAAAACTTCATAAAACGGATCTGAATGAAGCCATTTATCAGAGTTTCTTTCTGACTTGCATTTTCGTAACGTTGGTAGATTTTAAACATTTTGCAATTTACCACTCTTTGCTATGTCATCTGCTGCTTTTAATATTTGTTCTTTTCTGTACATATAAGCACTCTTTCCAAGCAATGCATTTTTCACGATTTTACGAGTTACACCACGCATCTGGCCAACGTTTTTCTCCTTCCGCATGCAAGATTTTTCCAGATCTGCTTACTGAAACCTTTCCGTCAGTACTAAATTTATATCTATATTCAGAACAATCTTTGAAATTGCAGTATCCATATACTATTAATCCTGATTTTAATTTTTTGACACTATAGAAAGATATAATGCAGGAGTTGTTTATTTTCAAAAAATCCTATCGGATTATATCGAGCACAAGTTTGTTTTTTGTTAACTTTAGGTTATTGTCGTCTTCGGCTTGAAATATTAGGTTAGGACTAATTTTAAATTCACAATCCCAATTATTTTTTTTTTTTAATTATCTTGTTCTTTTTGTTGCCACACCTTTTAGTCGTAAGATGTTCCTATTAAGTTTTTTCTTAGGATCAGAAATTTTTCGATATTTTTCAAACTTTTCTAGTTTTAGACTTGTATCAGATGTATCAAAAGGGCCAAGAGTTACAACACTACTGTTTATATTATTTTCCGAATTCTCTAAAAAGGTTGTGTTTGAATATTCGTGTAAAACGTTCGCTTTATTTACTTGTAATTTATAAAATTTTTCGATTGAAGCTAAATTACTACTGTCAGAATCTTTCAAACTTTCATTAACACAAACATCATTTGTTACTTGTTCCAAATTTTCATTTGAAACATTAATTTTATATATGTGTAAAGTATTGTCATTATAGTTAGAGGTAATTACTTCTTTATCTAAATTGTTACTTTTACTAATATGGCTAGGAATATTTTCAAAAAATTTACCAAAAAGTTCTTCAAACATACCCTTTAATTGTTGCACAAATTTAGTAAGTATTCTCTCTATATTCCTCACCTGCAATTAAAAAGGTTAAGAAAAAATTTTTAATATAATTTGATTAGTTTTAATAAAAATCGTATAAGCAAACAAGGATTTGAACAGTATTCATAGTAAGATTAAATCTAACTTTAGATTTGTTCCTTAAATTTTCACAATACGTATGTATGAATGTATGCATTAAGTAATAAAAAAATTACTTACCATTATTTGCATTACATTTGGATTTAACCACTGGTATTTCTTCTATATTAAAAAAAGGAAAAAATGTAATTAAAAATAGGAATCATATTAAATTTCTAGAGCAATGTACAAATGTATGTATGAATGTATATGTGTGCTAAAAAGTTCTTAGCTATATGTATACTAGATTGGGGATTAACCAGTATTTTGTCTATATTTTTATTAAATTTTAGATTAATACAAATTATATTTTTAACAAAATTCAAAATAAAGCTAATTAGGTAAAAACATACAAGTGTAAAATTAAAAGGTTCTTATTTAAAAAGCTTGATTTTGTGCTTGCTGGGATACTTTTGACCAAAACGATTAAATAAAACTTACCTTTCTGATCCAGAGTTGGTAATATATTGCGCTCGTTTTCCACTCCTTGCAAAAATTACACAATATTATGTTGGTCTAATTTTGAGTCGAGGGTTTTTATGCTTCTACCTTCGTTGCCTTCACACAAACTTATAAGAGTGTGTAAGGCTAACTTCTCATCATCATTAAGGCCCACGGATTGTAGTTGCAAGTTATGTTCTGGCTCCTTGGATTCCTATAATTTAAATATAGTAGTTAATATATACAATTGCAAATTAAACAAATCTAACTCCACAGAGATTTGTTAAAACGTCCACAGCAATTTTCTCATCATCATTAAAAATTGGAATTTCTAATTGTTCAACGCTCTGCTCATTTACATTTTCTGTGTTTATAAACTACAAAAAGATAAATACACAACGTTTAATAATCAGTATACATCATTAAAAATGTTTCACTTACTTCACTGAGACTTGTCAAAACATCTGCAAAAAGTTTCTGATCACCATTTAAATCGGAAAATCCAATTGTTCAAGGCTTTGTTGATCTTAATTTTCTGTATTTATAAACTACAAAGAAGTAAATATAAAAAATTTACAACGTTTAATAACCAATATAATAAATAAAAATTGTTTCCCTTACTTTGCAGAGATTTGTCAAAACATCTACAGCAACTTTCTCATCATCATTTAAAATTGGTACATTGTTTGATGAATCAATTTTTTGGCATTGCTTTTGGGAACATCTTTTTACCTAAAATATTTAATTGTTTAATATGCTTAACCCATATCAATAGCTACTTACTGTAGTAAAGATTAGTTTTCTATTTTTCTCTATATTCCTCATTTTAAAGTTGACAGGTACATTTCTGTTATGCTCTCAAAGATAGGACTGCTGAGATTTTGTGGAAAGAGTCCCTTGTCCACACGTAATTGGATGACTTGCTTAAGTTTCGCAGAGTCTTTCATTCTACAAATTATATACAAGAGCAAACTTTATTTTTAAAACAATTAAAGTTCAAACAACTTAAAATTTGTTTGCTGGGTGTATGTACTCTGGATCGAGTGATTTGTCAGAGAATTATTTTGTGATTAAAAAAAAAACAATTTTTTAGCTTGTCCTTCAAGTGGTATTACTTTTTAATTTATTCATTATTTTTAATGGAAATATGTAAATAACTAATGTATTTAGAAATATATCAAAAAACTAAAAACATATTCTTAACACTAAAAAATATAATGATTGCAAACATAATTTATTGACACACTGTATTTGATATATATTTTATATTATGGATTGTTTTTATAAACAATTTATATTTTCAACAACTTCTGAAAAGCCAATAAATACGTATATATACATACATACATAGTAGATTTTTGGCCACAAACAGAATTAATTTACCCACAATATACATAAGCATTTCACTCAGGAAGTATATTTGTAGATGTTTAAACACAATAACTCGTCAATCCAAAAAATAATAAACTAACACTTGTGTATTTAATTAATTTTCACAACACTTACCAAAAACATATGTATATAAAAATATAAAGTAATAAAATACTTAATAACTTTAATTTTTCAAATAAATTAGCTCTTAAGCTTTGTCACCACAAAATAACGAAAACAGTTATAAATATAAATATTTTTCAAACAAGGTGAGATTTCTATATGAGTAGAGTGTTGCCAATTTTTTCAATAGAAACTGCACACCGAACAACACTATTACCATAGATAATACACTGTTATACCCAATTTTATTTCACGCAATTTTTTCTGGACTTCAAAGTTTTTTTCACAATATCTTCTGAATTAAAGTATTTCAGAAAATATCAAATACCAGTTTTTAATTGTATATTTGTCCCCTATCGATTGGTGTATGCCGCTACGTGGCACACTTTCTAGTTTGTCTTAAATATTTAACAAACTATTTGTATAATTTTATAAAGATTTTTATGTCATAACTTTTAAATGAAAGTGTTTCAGAAAATGTTTTAAGCCAGTTATAATTTGGTTTTTTAGCCTCTATCGATTGGCATTAGTCGCAACGACGCACGGCATTTAGTTTGGATTTTATAATTAAAAAACCATCACACTTCGTCACTAAAAGTCATAGGTGTAGCTCCTTTAATTCTAAAATGGCGAAAGTGACAACTGGAAAATCTGATTCTACAAGCCTGGAGCTTCTTATTTCAAGTTTTTGTTTTAAAATACATGCATAAATAACGATTTGTGGTCGCGTTAAAAAATGAGATATTATTTCAAAAGTTTGTTTACATTTTTTGGTTTATTTGCATGAACACTATTACCGACATTAATTTTTACTTGCACATTTTTTATTTTTTTTAATTTGCAAAAGTTTGCTGTGGTATACCATCTTAACGCAAGTATTTAAGAAAATGAGAAATACCGATTCTGAATTGTATTTTTGTCCTATATCCATTGTTATAAGTTGCTATGTGGCACAACGACTAGTTCCGATATTATTTTTAAAAACTTTTTACCTTATTTTTACGCTCTTTTTCTATATATCAAAGTTTGTTGTGCAATATCTTTTGAATTTAAGTATTTCTGAAAATATCAATTACCAGTTTTGAATTATATATTTGTCCCCTATTGATTGGTGTATGCCACTACGTGGCACACTTTCTAGTTTATCTTAAATATTTAACAAACTATTCCTACAGTTTTACAAAGATTTTGCGTCATAACTTTTGAATGGAAGTGTTTTAGAAAATGATTTATACCAGTTCTTAATTGTATGTTTACCGATTGGCATTAGTCGCAACGATGCACGGCGTTTAGTTGGGATTTTATAACTATAAAACCATCACACTTAGTGACTGAATGTCTTAAGGCCCAACTATAATGTGCATATACTAGCTTATGCTAACTTATACAACTGTGCAAATACATATAAATCAAATTTGGTAAACTATAACGTACTTAAGAGAACTTTTCGTCAAGTTTCGTCAAATGTCATTTGCTTATGCAATGTACGAAACTGATCGCACATTCCGTACAGAAACAGCTGATTGCGCTTAGTGTATACATACATAAATTGATAAAGAAAAAATTGCAATGGAGAGCAACAGTGAAAAAGAATTCTTTTAATATAATAGAAGATGTAGAAAAAAAGTGTTTATATGAAAAAAAGGACGCGTTTTATAATAACAATTCGCTATAAAATTTATTTTTTAATTGCTTTCGAACTAAATCATGCACACCGTTGCATCTTTTGGTACTTTTGGCCAAAAATACATAAACAAAAAGAAAAAAACATGCGATTTTTTATCGAATTTTATTGAAAAGTAGTAAAAAAAAATATATTTATTTAGATCAATGTTATTAAATATTATATATTATTTCGATGCCTTTTTCTTTACAGATTTTATTTATTAAAAAAAATATATATTTTCAGGAAAGTATGATTTAAACACAAATGTGCAACTGTGGGAAATTAGTTTTTAAATTTATGTAAGTACGTTGTAGCCACATTAAATTCTTTAAAGAATTACCTAAGCATTTGACAGGCTTTTCGTTGGGTTTTTGACATAAGCACAAGCTAGCTTATGCACATTATAGTTGGGCCTTTAGCTGTAGCTACTTCATTTCTAAAATGGAGAAAGTGACAACTGGAAAATCTGATTCTGCAAGCTTAGAGCTTCTTGTTTTAAGTTTTTATTTTAAAATGCATTTAAAATTAACGAATTGTGACCACATTTAAAAAGGCTTATTTTTTGTCAAATTTTGTTTACATTTTTGTCATAAACAACAACAATATTCCGTTTTTTGCACCTCTGTTAAAAAAGTTTACCATTTCTCAGAGTTTGTTTTCTTCTCTTGCGTATTTTATCAATTATCTCAAAAAATTGTCGAGGAGAAAAAAACAAACTTTTTGGCAAATTTTTTTTGTTTTGGCAAACTTTTTTTAGATTTGTGTGGAAAGTACTTTTTCCTATGCGTGTGAGCATGTTTTTTTTTTTTTTTTGAGAGTGTATTAGTGCAAAGTGCTTTCAGGTTTTACATAAAAAAATGTAAACAAACTGAGACAAAATATGTTTTTTTTTTATTTAGATCACCATTCGTTAATTAATTTAAATTTTAGTACAAAAAAAAAAAATAATTAAAAGCCTATATATAATAAAATAAAATTTTGCAACCGTCACTTTTGATAATTAAGAAATAAAGGTGCTACACATCAGCTATTTAGAGTAATTTTTCATTCATAACTCGAAAACTATTCCGCGTGCACATAAGCCGCTATAAACGATCGAAAGAGGATAAAAATACGAATCGATAGAGGTATAACATGTTATCTAAAAGACTGTACGAAAAAGTTATTAAACGGCAAACTTTTATTATTTTAAAAAATCGCTCAATTTGATAACTTTAGTTTTTCGCTTACATCTAGAAATTTGTTCCGCGTGCACATATACCGCTATATACGATCGAAAGAGGAAAAAATACAAATCGATCGCGGTACCATTTGTACTCTGAAAGACTGTACGAAAAAAGTTATTAAACGGCAAACTTTAAAAATTTAAAAAATCGCTCAAAAGTATAAGTTTAGTTTTTCGCTTATATCTCAGAAACTATTCCGCGGATATATATGCCGCTACATACGATCGAAAAGGGATGAAAATACGAATCAATCGTGGTACAGCTTGTTTCCTGAAGGGCTGTGCGCAAAAAGTTATTAAATGGCAAACTTTTAAAATTTTTAAAAAAACGCTCAAAATTATAAGCTCTTTTTTTCTATGTATTGTAAACAAATTCTACAATATTTATTTTAAACAAATTTGATATCAAAATTAGTTTTTATGCGTAAGGCAGTATATGTTTAGTTTTTGACAGTAAGTAACAAATAGAAATAAAATATAGGCATATCCGTTTAACTAAACATATATAATAATACACTGTAAATTACAGTGCATAACTAAACATATATTAAGTCACATATCAAAATATTTTACAGACAACATATTAAGAATATATTTTTAGGTTCTGAAAATCAAATTCATTTCTAAAAATATAATAGTCAAAAAACTTGTTTTACCAAAATATGTTGTTTCACGAAAATTTTACCAAAAATTTCAATTTTTGCAAAAATTCTACTTGCAATACAAAATTTAAAATTCCATTTAAAACTGAAAATGCCGAAACAATAACTTACCACTATTAACAATTTAAAAGTTTTCTAATAAATCCCATTTTTGCAAAATAAAACATTAACACTATTGATTCAAATTTAGCCAACAATTTTAATATTTGCAAAAAACTCTACTTGTAAGGAACAAATCAAGTTTACGGGCACGGCTCCAAAATCAAAAAGTTGCCTACTGGGTGCAAAATGTTATTTTAAGCAAAAAATTTGAAGTGAAAAAATTTGCGGAAACCCTTACTTCCGGAGTTACGGACCTTCGAAGTTATTATATATATGATGGTATATATCGAGTATTTGATTATGGAATGGGACAATATGGGTATCATTGGAAAGGGAATTTAAAAGCGTATTTAATGAAGCAGGAAACATTGAAAGAAATATACAAAAGTTGTTAAAAAACAATTTTGTCCTTTATAAACATAGCTTTACTAAATGAATTAAGTTAGTCGAAATACTTCGTAAAAAAGTTATGTATATAAGGGATGTAAAATGAATTTTAAACAAAATATGGGAAAACTCTTCGTTTCCGAGTTACTAACCTCTAAATTTTTCATGAATAATACATTTTATGGTGGAGTGAGACAGTATGGGTATCATTGGAAAAGTGATTACATTTGTTTTTTTTTTATTGTTATGGTTGTCTCGCCGTGATCTTAATATATTTGGAGCTATAGTGCGTTTTTTGTAGAAACACTTAAAAAATTGTTGTTGGTTTGGTAACTTGTAATGCAGGAAATCGTTAGAAAGCGAAACCGCTGTTGGTCATACCATACAGGTAACTACGAAACTTACGGTTTCTACGAAAATTATTGGATAAAATTTTTTTGCCTTAAATAATAATTTTACACTCTCTAGATAACTTTTTTTTGTTTTGGCAAACTTTTTTAAGAGTTGCATGGAAAGTACGTTTTCCTATGCGTGTGAGCATGTATTTTTTTTTTTGATAGTGTATTAGTGCAAAGTGCTTTCATGTTTTACATTAAAAAAAATGTAAACAAACTGAGACAAAATATAGTTTTTTTATTAAGATCACCATTCGTTAATTTAATTTAAGTTTTAATAAAAAAAAAAAAAAAAAATTAAAAGCCTATATATAATAGAATATTAGAGTTCATAATTAAACATATATTAAGCCACATACCAAGATATTTTACAGACAAAATATTAAAATATATTTTTAGGTTTTGAATTTCAAATTAATTTCTAAAAATATAATAGTTAAAAACTTGTTTTACCAAAATATGTAGTTGCATGAAAATTTTAACAAAAATTTCAATTTTTGCAAAAATTCTACTTGCAATACAAAATTTTAAATTTCATTTAAAACTGAAAATGCAGAAACAATTACTAACCACTATCAACAATTTAAGAGTTTTCTAATAAGCCCAATTTTTGCAAAATAAAACATTTACACTATTGATTCAAATTACACCAAAAATTTTAATTTTTGCAAAAAATTCTACTTGTAAGGAACAAATCAAGTTTACGGGCACCGCTCCAAAATAAAAAAGTTGCCTACTGGGTGCAAAATGTTATTTTAAGAAAAAAATGTTAAGTGAAAAAATTTGCGGAAACCCTTATTTTCGGAGTTACGGACCTTCGTAATTTTATATATAAAATGGTATATATCGAGTATTTGATTGTGGAATGGGACAATATGGGTATCATTGGAAAGGGAATTTAAGAGCATATTTAATGAAGTAGGAAACATTAAAAGAAATAAACAAATGCTGTTAAAAAACAATTTTGTCCTTTATAAACATAGCTTTACTAAATGAATTAAGTTATTTGGAATACTTCGTAAAAAAGTTATATATAAGGGATGTAAAATGAATTTTAAGCAAAATATGGGAAAACCCTTCGTTCCCGAGTAAGGAACCTCTAAATTTTTTATGAATAATATATTTTATGGTGGATTGAGACAATATGGGTATCATTGGAAAAGTGATTTCATTTGTTTTTTATTGTTATGGTTGTCTCGCCGTGATTTTAATATATTTGGAACTAAAGTGCGTTTTTTGTAGAAACACTTAAAAAATTGTTGTTGGTTTGGTAACTTGTAATACAGAAAATCGTTAGAAAGCGAAACCGCTGTTGGTCATACCATACAGGTCCTACGAAACTTAGGGTTTCTACGAAAATTATTATATAACATTTTTTGCTTAAAATAATAATTTTACACTCTCTACATATTTTTTTTTTTGTAAAATATTCCTGTTGAACTTAATGATTTTGTTTAAAGTTGTTTATATGAAAAAAATTTTATAACATTACCAGATTTTTTTTCTTTTTTCTTGTCTAACAGCCTGTTTACAGAACACAATTTGCTGTTTAGACGCACAAAAACGTTATGGTTTTTCATTTTTGGGTTTTTGAAACACGAATGTCATATCTTTTTTATAAAAACGTAACAAATGTAAATTTTTTCTGGTTTATGTATGTATTCCGCATTGTAATGCCACAAACGTCAAAGCTGTGCGAAAAAAAATACCATTCGTTTAAAAAATGTAACTTATATTTATTCTGAGTTCCTATGAACTTTTTTTAAATAATAAAAAAACAAACAAAAAAAATACAATCAGTGATTAAGGAGTTGGCATTTTAGGACATCATAGCACTTTCGTGAATGAACACATCTGTGTATATAACAAGTATATTTGAATTATACATACATATAAAATGTACACTCACACTTTAATAGTTTTTAAGAAACTATTGCTAAAATTTGTTATTTGTACCAATTTTTATTTAACAGACACAATTTTATACTCTGCTCGTATAACAATTTTCTAGGCGAATTAATTTTATCAAGTGGTATCACGGCGAATAAATATAAGGTGGGAGCGATGGCAAATTCATTGATTTTCCGGCTAACAGCGAAAATTAAGGAATTCGTCATCGCTCCCAACGTATATTAATTCACCTTGGGTGGTATCGTTGCGGCAGCTACTATTTTTTGCTAAATTTTTTTAAGTGTAGAGTAGCTGTCAAAAGTGTATTATTTTATATTACAAAAGTTCTTTCTTTAATATTCTTTAATATATATTACAACAAGAGTTTTAAATCAATTTAAAAAACAAAGCTTACTAAAAACGTTAATTAAAAGGGTGAGACAAAATTGCAGTTATTAAATGAGTCTTGAAGTTTATCTATACATAAGTGCCAGCTTTTCTTCTTATTGTTGTAGCAGCGCTCCCACCTTATGTGAATTCGTCGACAATTTTGTTTGTTTTATTAAGCTCAGCTGTTACCCTTAAAGGCCGGGGCACATAGAATCCGTCATACGTTAAACTTTGACAAATTCAACTGATAAGTAAGTTAAAATACATGTTTTCTTATGAGCGTTGTCACAATCAATACGTGGCCGTCAACGCAAAAAACGAAAGTTGGTCAACTTTTAACTTTTGAATACTTTGACAACTATCAACTGCTTCTTCTTCTCTGTTTTCTTTTAACTCTTGCTGTTTCAATTGTGTTTTGTGATTTTAATATAACAATTTTGGTGGCAAACAATAAAATACAAATTTAATTAATTTAAAAAGTGAATAATATACAAATTAAATTTAAAAGTGAATAAAAATAGAGAGCAAGCTTTGGTTTAACATCCGTTAGCAAAGTATTTATTGTGCCAACCTCATCCGTCGTTACTTTGACTTAGTTGAATTTGTCAAAGTTTAACGTATGACGGATTCTATGTGCCCCGACCCTAGGCACCAAAGCAGGGCTGCCACTAATTATGGCAAAAACAAAAAATTTATATGAAAAAAGTAAATAAAAAATATTAACTTATACATTGGCAACACTTCGATTTGACAAAACAAAAATTCATACAAAACACAACGTAAGTTAAACGAAAAAACCGGAACGTGTTACACGGACGCTAATTATTACGTATTCGACCATATATCATCCGGTTTCGTTTCGCTCTTGACGTCTTCTATAAACAGGCTGTAACTGAATAGGCTTTTAACCTTTATGTCGCAGGAAAAAAAATTATACATACGTCTACAGATACATACCCGGCTATGTCCATACATTTTATATGAAATTTCTTTGCTAAGTCTATTCTTATGTTGACTTAGTTTTGCTTATTTTTTGCTTGTGTTTTGTTGCTACATTGGTGCTTATTTATATACGAAATTTTCAAATTAGGGGACTTTTAGCAAATTGTTTTGTCTTTGCTTTCATGTATGCATATTTTAAGTTATCAATCAGTTGTTAGCAAACACATCAAGAATAAAGTAGGAGTATTGTGACGTTCTGTAGTACGGTGTATAAAAATGGCAGATGGTGAATAGCTGACTCCTAGACAAGTTAATGCCCTTGATTTTGAGAGGCAACAAGATTATTTTCGACAAAGTTGCAAGAGTTAGAAGAAGAAACTAGTGATGAAGAAATTTTGGCATGTGAAAGTGAAAACGTAGGTGATGTAACTCCAGATGTAACTCTGGCATAGAAGAAATCCAGTTACCAGAATACAACTTTGAGGAAGAAACAGATGTTGATGAAGAATTTGATAAACCGCCACTGAAAATGAAGCAAAATATAAGAGTAGGGATGGAACAAGTTGGTCTACTGCATTTCCACAAACTGCAAGATTCCGTACACACAACATTTAGAGAACTGGAAACAATGGGCCTGTACGAAGAAGGAAAGGTCTCTTTATTGTAGAAACAATTCAAGTTAATATTTTCCGATAAAATATGTGACAGTATCATTCTTGAGGCAAATAGAAAAGCAAAATGTTGCCATGAACTTTATAACGCTTAAAAACCAACAAAAGAATCACGTACACGGAAAGTCTTAACAGAAAGTCAGTTTGATGCATGTATGGGTCTTCTTTTCTTGGGTGGTGTTATGCATTCTGGATATGTACATACTAAAGACTTATGGAAAACTACCTCTCATCCGTTATATAGAGCTTCCATGAGTGTGCATCGTTTTTGGGAGATAAGGCGATTTATTCGTTTCGACATCGGGAACACGAGCTAACAGCGTAATTATGTAGCAGGTCCAAACGTGACCGTTGATGAGCAGTTGTATGCCTTCTGCGGTGGTACTGGCTTTACAGAATACATGTCATCCAAACCCGCCAAGTATGGAATTAAAGTATGGTGGGTGTATAACTCCGTTTCGTCCTATCCAATAAAAGGCCAAATTTATACTGGATTGGCAGCATCCGGCAAACGGGAAAAGAACGTAGGCGAGAGAGTAGTAAAGGACTTGTGCGTCAATCTTTTTCGTGGAAGTGGACGGAATATAATTTGTGACAATTTTTTCACCACTTAAAATTTAGCGAAAAGTTAAATGATGAACAGCTGTTTATCAATATTAGGTACAGTGAATAGAAGAAGAGTATTTGTACCATCATATTTAGCTTTACCGAAAGGAGGGGAAGTAGGTTCAACAACAATATTACCTTGTGCTCTTATATCCCAAAAAAAAAAAAAAAAAAAAATAAGTCGGTTAAACTTCTTTCCACAATGCATTATACATGCGAAATACAAGGACCAAAAAAAGCCTAATATGATCTTAGAATATAGTGAATATAAAGGTGGCGTCTATAATATGGACCAGCTTTTAGAAGAGTATTTAACAAAGCGACGAACAAATAGATGGCCATTGGCTTTCTTTTATAATATACTAGACGTTGCTGCCTTTGCAGCATACATAATTTACGTTGAGAATAATCCACAATTAAAAGATTCCACAAGCCGGCGTAGGATGTTTCTGTATAGCTTAGGCGAATAACTGGCAAAGCCGGAAATAGAAAACAGATCCAAAAACAAAGACAATCCAAAAATATTTTCCACACGCAATGCTATTGAAGCCATATACAAAGAATCATTGAGAGTGAGATGTACCGCAGAAAGAGTAGTATAACGTGACCACACTGGTAGAACAAAAGCCAAAGGTAATTGCTACTTATGTAGAAAACGTCGGCCAACCAGAAAATCCTGCACGTTATGCAAAAAGCCCGTATGTGCCGAACATTCAAGTAATATGCCACTATGCAATAATTGCATTTAAGTAAAATTAGTAATCACTGTTTTTATTCTCTTTTCTTTCTTTGATTAAAATTAAATATTATTATTAAAAACTTGTAAATTTCATTTAATAAACATACAACATCATAATATTTTCATATATTTCATTATACATACTCAGGTATGCAACTGTTGACGTAAGGAATAGAATTGTAAAAATGGCCTCATACTCGGCCACCACTCCCAAATTTTACATAAATCTGGGAATAGGGTAGAAAACACCACTATTGAGGATATCATGAAATTTCAGGTTAATATAGTAATTATCTTCTGAGATACAGCGATTAAAAAACTAAAACATAACCTTTACAATGATACCCATATTGCCCATTCCATAATCAAATACTCGATATATACCATATTATATAAAAAAACTTTTATATTGTTGATACAACTTTTATAAAACTTTTATATTGTTGATAGTGTTTAGTTATTTTTTGTTCATTATTGGTTTTAAATGGAATTTCAAATTTTTTATTGCAAGTAGATTTTTTTGCAAAATTAAAATTTTTGGTAAAATTTTCGTGCAACTACACATTTTGGTAAAATTTTGATCGTTTAGTGAAATTCCAATTTTTTGGTAATCTTTGATATTGCACAAGGAAGATATTTGGGGTGAAGTTGAGATGCTTATGTATCACCTTGGCGTCTACTCTGCACTCTCCGTCATCAAAGAATCTATTGATATATAAGCGCGAAAGGCAAGGCTCTTAGTAAGCTGAACATTCGCTGAAAGGAATATTCTGAAGACGTCAGATATTTGATTTTCAGCTTCACTTGTACAATTATAATATAAAAATTAATCAATGGTGTAAATGTTTTTGGGCGATTTTTTAAAATTATAAAAGCTTGCCGCTTAATAACTTTTTTTATACAGTCTTTCAGAAAACAAGCTATACCACGATCGATTTGTATTTTCATCCTCTTTCGATCGTTTATAGCGGTATATATGCAGGCGGAATAGTTTTCGAGATATAACCGAAAAACTAAAACTATAAATTTGGGAGATTTTTTTAAATTTTAAAGTTCAAGTTTGCCACTTAATAACTTTTTGTACTGTAACATAATATGATTTAATTCTTTTAAGCCACACCAACATTAAAGATTTAATCTTTTTAAAGGCATTCATTAAATAACCAAAAGAGTATCATGTGTCACAAAAAAAAACATATCAACGAAGGCCGCCAAACGCATGTGAATTGTTTTAACACCTCTTGAAGTGACAATGATTTTATTGCTGTGTGTGTGGCACACTTAAAGATTTCTATGTGAAGTAAATTTATTTATACTAATTTAGACATGCATATTAGGTTACACCAAAATACTATCCGCTGTGGGAAACAATAAATAATTTTAAGGAAAATCTAATTACATTTAAATTCCTAAAAACACTCCCACATTGTTGATGAAAAATCATGTGAAATTAAAATCTAGAATCTAATAATAAGTAGTATATAAGCTGAAGTAATTTTAAAAATAAATTAATCTGAATTCTAGAGCAAGACTTACAGCAACTCCTGCTAACTTGCCTTCAATAAAGATTCGACATTATTTAAAAAAAACCAAATATTTAATTGCTATTTTTATTCATTTTGGTTTTATGGCGATCCTGCCAATTTCATAATAAGGAAAAATATAGCAAATATTGCTTATCCTTATTTTGAATAAAAGGATAATAGGATCCAACATACAGAGCTTAAGCTTAGTTGGATCTCTATTTTGAAAATTAAATAATTAAATTATCCACGAAGAATAATAAACGTAGGCCGTTTGACGTTATGGAAGATAACCTAAAAGAGATCCTCAAGAACATTGAAGAGGCAAAAGCCAGGTGGAAGGCGTTTCTAGAAGACGGTGAAGACCCAGCAAATAAACCTATCGGTAGGACCAAGGCTGAAGAAAAAACAACAAACAAAAAACCAGGACATAATATATCCAATCTTCTCGGTACCTAACATCCAAAAATCCAGAGGGGGACGGAAAAATATTCTGAAGGTACAACTACGAGTACCGGAACATCAGCGAACTTATGCCACGGGTGAGGAACTAATACGAGTTTTGCACCAAATCAAGTAGGCAAAATGTACAATGAGGGAAATAAACAAACACAAAAAGAAAAATCACACACACACACAAATACAATAAAAAAATGTTAATTAAACAAATAGCTAATTCACAAAAACAATGTCAAAAAAAAATTTAAGTAAATAAGTAGTAAAAAATATATATATATATATATATTTATACATTAAGATTAAAGTTAAAAAAAATATAAAAAAACAATATATATATAAATATATATATATATATATATATATATATATATATATATATATATATATATATATATATATATATATATATATATAAATTTATTAAATTCCTTTAATGGTCCTAGCACAATAATTTTTTTTTAATATGAACAGGAGTAGGGCCAGAATTAGGGCAAAGAATCCGATTAGGTGGAATAGCATATCCCCCGAACCTTCTTTACAAAAACAAATTGAATGGCTAACAAGCTACTGGAAATTAGTAGGATTAGAAGGAACTCCCACAGAGGAAGATATTATTAATAGAACTCGATTAGAAGAAGAGACAATAGCGTCAATTAGATGGGCAGAAAAATTAGAGATGAAAAATAAAACAAATTAAATAAAAATTGGTTTTCAAAATGGGTAAAACTGAATCAAAGATAGAAAACCCAAACGCCAATGTAGTAAATAAAGTAGAAATTGTAGACCATAGTAAAGAAATCAACTCATTATGGGTTTTAACATTATTGTTAGTAATAATGGCAGCTATCAACTTAGCTCTCAAACCATATATATTTTATTAAAGATCGCTTAGAAAGAAATATGCTAGTAGAGCAAACGACTTAGATAAAGTTTGGTTTGTTTTAATGGATTGGAAAGATATCTTACAAAAAGCTAGAAACATTAAAGAAAATTTTGAACGCTCATACAAATGTGTAAATCAAGATAGACCAATAAAAAATGAAACAGTCAAGTACCATCTACAAAACTTATTAAAATACTTGAAAGAAATAAGAATTTTATTTAACGTAAATTACAAAAGACTTACAACAGCTCACCAAAGAGTTGCTGATGCGTTTTTTCTTGATCTAACCATTCGTATAACAAAAATAGCAACAAAAAGGGCATAGATATTGAGTTACCAAATACAGTACATGAAAACTTCAACGTTGAAATTTATACTGAAAACAATATGAGTCAAACGGTAGTAGAATTTTTAAACACAGATTCAAAGCTGATTCCAGAATTTAGCGGAAAGTCAGAAAACCTTCCGTCATTTCTTGACTCTCTTAACCTAGTAAATACAATACAGGGAACTCATGAGTCAACTGCAGTTTCTCTAATTAAAACAAAGTTGAAGGGTACTGCAAGAAACCTAATAAGCGGTGAAAACACCATAAACGAAATAATTCAAAAATTTAAAACTTCAGTCAAAGGAGAATCAGTAGAGGTTCTCACTGCAAAAATTATGCACGTTAAACAAAATAATAAAACGGCTAACGCATATTGTAGCGAAATCAAAAATTTATCTAAATCCTTGGAAAATGCATACATGCGAATTGGCCACAAAATATTCTACACAAGTTGCTGTTAAAGCACTTACCAAAAACTGCACCATCGATAAAGTAAAGCTTATCATGAAAGCAGGACAGTTTAATAGCATGAATGATGCTATAAGCAAATTTGTCAACAGTTGCACAGAAGCAACTGGACAACAAAATGCTATAATATACTACCGGCAAAGACAAAATAATATGTACAATTCTTTCCGTGGAAATACCTATCGTGGAAGAAATAATTTCCCACGAAATAACAGTCTAAATAATAGACCATCTTTTAACAATAATAGGCAGTCAAATAATAATAATGATAATAATAATAATAATAATAATAGATACAATCAACGACCTAACAATTATCGTAGGAACGGAAACTACATAAGAGTAACAGAATCAAACCAAATTGATTTGGAAAACCACCAAGATCCCCTAAGAGAAATGCAATAAGTAACAAAATATACAATCTTAATCTCAACTTATGTTACTGCGTAAAATTTTGAATAGACAAAACCAATACACCAATAACCCTACTAATAGATACAGGAGCTGACATTTCACTAATAAAACTAACACGCGTCCCTATAAATAAAATAAATACTAACAACATATCAACTCTAAGCGGAATAGGACAAGGTAAAATACAATCACTTGGAAGCATATTTTTGATTTAAAACACAAAAATTGGATAATTCCACACAATTTTCAAGTTGTTAAAAATGATTTTCCCATACCATGTGATGGAATTATTGGTATGGACTTTATTAAAAAATATAACTGTATTTTAGATTTCAAAAACACGTATGATCACTTTGTCCTACGCCCTTTTTACATTAACCAACCAATAGAAATACCAATTCAAAATAATGGTGATGATGTAATTCTCCCACCAAGGTCAGAAGTAATACGCCAAGTTAAACTACTATCTACAGAAACCGAATTAATATTCCTAACCAAGAAATAGAACTAGGTATTTTTATTGCAAAAACAATAATAACGACAAGTAAAGCTTTCATTCGTATATAAAACACTAACAATACTATCAGTAAATTCAACAAAGTTAATATAAAAATCGAAAACATCTCAAACTATAACATATTTAAAAGTAAATCAAAGTCAAACATTGAAAGAAACAATAAAATCTTAAAAATTCTGGAGAAAAACTTTCCTGAACAATTTAAAAATACATATACAAAACTTTGCAATTCATATTGTGATATTTTCGGTTTAGAATCAGAAACAATAACAACAAATATTTTCTACGAACAAAAGTTGAGAGTAAAGGATACAACACCTGTATACATTAAAAACTATAGAATACAACATTCACACAAAGAGGAAATAGATAAACAAGTCAAAAAATTAATAAAAGATAAAATAGTGGAACCTTCTTACTCTGAATATAACAGCCCAATTCTGTTAGTACCAAAGAAATTACTACCTAATTCCGAAGGCAAAAGGTGGCGACTCGTGATGGGTTATGGGCAAATAAACAAGAAATTAGTAGCAGATAAATTTCCATTACCAAGAATAGATGATATTCTGGATCAATTAGGAAGAGCTAAATATTTTTCTTGCCTCGACTTAATGTCAGGACTCCATCAAATACCCTTAGATAAAAATTCACGAGACTTAAAATCGTTTTCAACAACAAATGGTTCTTACAGATTCACAAGATTACCATACGGTTTAAAAATTGCTCCCAATTCTTTTCAAAGAATGATGACACTTGCATTCAGCGGATTAATGCCCGATCAAGCATTCCTTTACATGGATGAGTTGATCGTACTGGGGTGTTCTGAGGGACACATGCTTTCGAATCTACAAAACGTCTTCGACTTATGTCGCAAACTCAACCTAAAATTACATCCTGAAAAATATTCATTCTTCATGAAAGAAGTTACATATCTTGGTAATAAATGTACAGATTGAGGAATATTACCAGATGATAGTAAGTATTCTATAATAGAAAATTATCCAACACCAACAGATGCGGATAGTGCAAAAAGATTTATCGCATTTTGTAATTACTATCGAAGATTTATAAAAAATTTTTCTGAATATCCAGACACCTACCAAGACTAACCAAGAAAAATGCTAAATTCGAATGGACAAAAGATTGTGATTTTGCGTTTAAGTATTTGAAAAAAGCATTAAGGAGCCTCAGCTTACTACAATACCCAGCTTTTACAAAAGAATTTTGCATTACAACAGATGCAAGAAGATTCGCTTGTGGAGCAGTACTAACCCAAGAATATGATGGTAAACATTTACCCATTGCATACACCTCAAAACATTCACTAAAGGCGAAAGCAACAAATCAACAATCGAACAAGAATTAACTGCCATACATTGAACACATTTCAGACCATACACATATGGAAAACATTTTGTTGTTCGTACTGAGCACAGACCGCTATCTTATATATTTTAAATGAAAAATCCAAGTTCAAAATTAACAAGAATGAGACTTGATCTAGAGGAATACAATTTTACAGTTGAGTACCTTACGGGAAAAGATAATTATGTTGCCGACGCACTTTCGAGAATAAGCATAAATGACCTAAAAGTCATGAATATCAAAATTTGTTCTATATTAAGAGTCACGACTAGATCGATGACCAATGAAAAAAAAAAAAAAGCAGAAATAATAGAAATAGTATAAATAATCAGCATAATAATAATAAGAAAAATAATGAGCCCAGTATATATGTACCATTAAACAACACTGACGTCAGAAAATATTATAAACTTAAGATTTTCCCCGGAAGATGCTACATCAAACGAGGAAAATCAATAGTAACATATATACAAATTAATGATGTGTTTACTAAAGGGAACTTTGACTTAGGACAATTTCTCCCTAGGCTCGAATATGTGGCTGGTAAACACAATATAAATAAGTTACAATTGGCAACTAGTAAGAAAATTTTTAAATTTATCTCAATTAATGAATTTAAAATTATGGGCAGTAAAATATTAAAGAATATTAAGGTAGCGCTACTAAATGAGGTGATCGAAATTGATAGTAAGAATGCCAAGGCAATTCTCGAAATAATGCAGAAATATCACGATGACCCCATAGAAGGAGGACATTGTGGAGTTTATAGAACAATAGAAAAATAAAAAGATATTATTATTGGAAAAAGATGTCTAAGGATATATCAAATTACATAAAAGCATGTCATAAATGTCAAACAATAAAAACAACAAAACATTTAAAGAGTCCAATGAATATTACAGAAACAACAGATAAACCATTTAACACGGTGTATGTAGATACAATAGGTCCATTTCCAAAATCAATTTACGGAAATGAATATGCTGTCACACTAATATGTGACTTAACTAAATACTTAGTAACTATACCAATACAACACAAAAGCGATAAAACAGTCGCTAAAGCAATTTTTGAAAATTTCATACTCACCTACGGTCAAATGTAAACGTTCATTTGGACATGAGCACTGAGTATACAAATGAAACATTACAAGAAATTTGTAAATTTTTAAAGATAGAAAAAATAACTGCTACTGCTTATCATCACCAAACGTTAGGAACGATAGAAAGAAGCGCTCTTATATTAAAGTTGACAAAACATATTGGGACGAATGGTTAAAATATTTTACATATTGTTTTAATACAACACCACCAACAGTTTACAATTACTGTCCATATGAGCTAGTTTTTTCAAAACTTCCTAACAAGTTTGAACAATTTAATAAAATTGATTACAATTTAAAAATAGGAGATTTAGTTTTACATAAAAATGAAGCAGGTCACAAAGTAGAACCAAACTACAAGGGACCGTTTGAAATTAAGAACATAGACGTAAGAAATAATGTTTCTGTAGTTGATAAGAAAAATAATAAAAAACAAAAAGCACATAAGAATAGACTTAAGCTATATTATAACAAATAATAAATAGCAAAAAACCTTTAGTTAAACAATCCGGATTGTTAATAAGCAAATACAAAATAAAAATAACAATTTAATATTTAAGATCATAAATCTAATTAATTTTAATTTTTCTTATATTTCAAAATAAAAACAGTTTTGTAAAAGAATGTCCATAAAACTATCGTTATATGAACATTCTTGCTAAAAATGGAGGTGTAGCATAATATAATTTAATTCCTTTAAGCCACACCAACATTAAAGATTTAATCCTTTTAAAGGCCTGCATTAAATAACCAAAAGAGTATCATGCAAGGCATATTAATTTAACAGGTAAAAGCAGTTCTAAAACAACTACAACAATATATTTTATGTTTGTAAAATATGTTTTCAGATGTCAAAATCAACTAACGCTGCACATAGGGACAAATAACCGAATTACGACGACAAAAATGGAGTTTCTTATTTCGTTAAATGTAACCACTATTGCCCTTATATGTTCTTTTTCCTAGCACCCAGTAAACTTATAAGTATTTCTTTTTTAACGCATCACATAAGTCTTTACGTGCAAAGTATGTAAAGCATTGCTTTAGTATTTTTATTTTTTTAGTACCTATTAATAGTACACTTAACATTATATATGTATGTTTTTACATAGGCATCCTCTTAATGACTGTCGCTATTTAAAGTTACTTTCTTTTATGTAATTTTCTTCCAAAAAGTATAATTAGTAAAATTTTGAATTTCGTTATTACCAGAATATTTCTTGTCTTAAAATTTGTTTACAAAAAATTTATCATAAGGACTAAACATATATTTCTTGTCCTAAAATAATGTTTCGAATTAAAGCTAGTCATAATCTTTTGTTTTGGTAAATACATATTTTTTATCATAATATTTATTCCATGTATGATGATGGGTTTAAGTAACTAAACTAGCACGTAAAACAGATAATTTGCACGCACGTACAGACTAATGTAATGCTTAAAAAATAAATACTTATTGTTTGATTGCGCACTACCATATAGAACAAATTAAGTGCATTATTGGTAACATTTAACAAAATTCCATTCATAATTCGGTTATTTGTCCCAATGTGCGCTTTAGAAAAAAAATTAATGTTATTATTATTTTCAATCATTTCACAAGACTTACATGCGATGAAGAAAAATACGTATAGAAGCCGTAATGGATGTCATTTCGCGGATAAGGAGAAGTAAAGGGATAAAATCAAGCTTCATAAAAAATTTTTACACACTTTTTTGTTCTATGGAAGTTTTAAACACAAACACAAATTTCCCCGACACATGATATTAGAAAAAAAAAATCCTAGGAAAATAAAAAGTGTAAACAAAATTTGACACCTGAAAACGTAAACAAAAAACATCACCTGATCTACTAACACTACCTGTTAAATTAATATGCCTTGGTATCATGTGTCACAAAAAAATACTTATCAACGAAGGCCAGCAAACGCATGTGAATTGTTTTAAAACACTGCCGCCTTTACACCTCTTGAAGTGACAATGATTATATTGCTGTGTGTGTATGGCACACTTAAAGATTTCTATGTGAAGTAAATTTATTTATACTAATTTAGCCATGCATATTAGGTTACACCAAAATACTAGCCGCTGTGGGAAACAATAAATAATTTTAAGGAAAATCTAATTACATTTAAATTCTTAAAAATATTCCCACAGTGTTGATTTAAAATCATGTGAAATTAAAATCTAGAATCTACTCATAAGTAGTATATAAGCTGAAGTAATTTTAAAATTAAATTAATCTGAATTCTAAAGCAAGACTTACAGCAACTCCTGCTAACTTGCCTTCAACAAAGATTCGACATTATTTAAAAAAAAAAACACATATTTTATTGCTATTTTTATTCATTTTGGTTTTAGTACAGTCTTGACAATTCATTTTAAGCAAAAAACCTTACGCTCTCGGAAACAAAAAAAATATATATAAGCGTTTCTTCCTGCTTTCTTTCCATTTCTGTTTTTATATGCAGAGAAAACTGTAGTAAATAAAATGATAATGTTATTCAAATATCATTTACTTAAAAAATTATAATAAAATTGTCGGCATACATCAAATCACTGCCTTATTTATTAGTGAAGACATAGGGTTATAAAAAATAGATGCAAAAAACATTTGAGTATAATATTATACATGATCAGTTCACAAAACCCCTTGTATCCGTGTATACTGGGTATTGTTCAATTAAAATACAATAGTGTATGCTTGTTGTTGGAAATTTTCATATAAAATTTCAATACACCAATACACTTTTATTTTGCATGTTTTTGAAAAGATGTATTGATAATCGTGTTATCAACTACATGTGAAAAAGAAAATAAACAAAAGATGCTGATGTTAAAAATTTGCTAAAAAAAAAACGAATAAGTGGAAAGCATATCAAAAGTATACTTTTCGCATAACAATTTTGTTTTTTCTATTGAGAGTGTATTAGTGAAAAGTGCTTTCAGTTTTACATAAAAAAAAAATGTAAAAAAACTGAGACAAAATATAGCATTTTTTATTAATATCACCATTTGTTAATTTAATTTAAATTTTAATACAAAAAGAAAAAAAAAAGAATTAAAAACCTACATAAAATAGAATAAAATTTTGCAACTGTCACTTTTGATAATTAAAAAATAAAGGTGCTACACATCAGCTATTTATATGCACATAAACCGCTATATACAATCGAAAGAGGAAAAAATACGAATCGATCGTGGTATAACTTGTTTTCTGAAAGACTGTACGAAAAAAGTTATTAAGCGGCAAACTTTAAAAGTTTTAAAAATCACTTAGTTTTATAACTTTAGTTTTTCGCTTATATCTCGAAAACTGTTCCGCGTGCGCATATACCGCTATAAACGATCGAAAGAGGTTAAAAATACATATCGATCGCGGTAAAACTTGTATTCTGAAAGACTGTACGACAAAAGTTATTAAACGCAAACTTTTAAAATTTAAAAAAATCGCTTAAAAATATAAGTTTAGTTTTTTGCTTATATCTCGGAAACTATTCCGCGTGCCTATATACCGCTACATACGATCAAAAGAAGATGAAAATACGAATCGATCGTGGTACAACTTGTCTCCTGAAAGGATGTACGAAAAAAGTTATTAAATGGCAAACTTTCAAAATTTAAAAAATCGCTCAAAAATATAAGCTCGTGTTTCTATGTATTTTGAACAAATTCTACAAAATTTATTTTAAAACAAATTTGATATCAAAATTAATTTTTATGCGTAAGGCAGTATATGTTTAGTTTTTGATAGTAAGTAACAAATAGAAATAATATATGCGCATATCCGTTTAACTAAATATATATATAATAATACACTGTAAATTAGAGTGCATAATTAAACATAAATATTTTACAGACAACATATTAAAATATACTTTTAGGTTTTGAAAATCAAATTCATTTCTAAAAATAAAATAGTTAAAAAACTTGTTTTACCAAAATATGGAGTTTCACGAAAATTTTACCAAAAATTTCAATTTTTGCAAAAATTCTACTTGCAATACAAAATTTCAAATTTTATTTAAAACTGAAAATGCAGAAACAATAACTTACCACAATCAACAATTTAAAAGTTTTCTAATAAACCCCAATTTTGCAAAATAAAACATTTACACTATTGATTCAAATTTCACCAACAATTTTAATATTTGCAAAAAATTCTACTTGTAAGGAACAAATCAAGTTTACGGGCACGGCTCCAAAATAAAAAAAGTTGCCTACTGGGTGCAAAATGTTATTTTAAGCAAAAAATGTGAAGTGAAAAAATTTGCGGAAACCCTTACTTCCGGAGTTACGAACCTTTGAAGTTATTATATATAAGATGGTATATATCGAGTATTTGATTATGGAATGGGACAATATGGGTATCATTGGAAAGGGAATTTAAAAGCGTATTTAATGAAGCAGGAAACATTGAAAGAAATATACAAAAGCTGTTAAAAAACAATTTTGTCCTTTATAAACATAGCTTTACTAAATGAATTAAGTTAGTCGAAATACTTCGTAAAAAAGTTATGTATATAAGGGATGTAAAATGAATTTTCAACAAAATATGGGGAAACCCTTCGTTTCCGAGTTAAGGACCTCTAAATTTTTCATGAATAATACATTTTATGGTGGAGTGAGACAATATGGGTATCATTGGAAAAGTGATTACATTTGTTTTTTTTTTATTGTTATGGTTGTCTCGCCGTGATTTTAATATATTTGGAGCTATAGTGCGTTTTTTGTAGAAAAACTTAAAAAGTTTTTTTGCTTAAAATAATAATTTTACACTCTCTAGATAACCTTTTTTTTTGTAAAATATTCCCGTTGAACTTAATGATACTGATTAAAGTTGTTTATATGAAAAAAATTTTATAACATTACTAGATTTTTTCTTTTTTCTTGTCTAACAGCCTGTTTACAGAACACAATTTGCTGTTTAGACGCACAAAAACGTTACCGTTTTTCATTTTTGGGTTTTTGAGACACGAATGTCATATTTTTTTTATAAAAACGTAACAAATGTAAATTTTTTCTGGTTTATGTATGTATTTCGCATTGTAATGCCACAAAAGTCAAAGCTGTGCGAAAAATAAAATACCATTCGTTTAAAAAATATAACTTATATTTATTCTGAGTTCCCAAGAACTTTTTTTAAATAATAAAAAAAAAAAAACAAACAAAAAAAAAATACAATCAGTGATTAAGGAGTTGGCATTGTAGGACATCATAGCACTTTTGTGAATGAACGCATCTATGTATACATCAAGTATATTTGAATTATACATACATATAAAATGTACACTCACACTTTAATAGTTTTTAAGAAACTATTGTTTAAATTTGTTATTTCTACCAATTTTTATTTAACAGATACATTTTTATACTCTGCTCGTATAACAATTTTCTAGGCGAATTAATTTTATCAAGTGGTATCAAGGCGAATAAATATAAGGTGAGACCGATGACAAATTCATTGATTTTCCGGCTAACAGCGAAAATTAAGGAATCCGTCATCGCTCCCAACGTATATTAATTCGCCTTGGGTGGTATCGTTGCGGCAGCTACTATTTTTTGCTAAATTTTGTTAAGTGTAGAGTAGCTGTCAAAAGTGTATTATTTTATATTACAAAAGTTCTTTCTTTAATATTCTTTTAGCCCGTTCAGGCTGCCACGAAATTATGTAATTTCAAACTGAAATTACGAACGAAATCTAGAGTGTTTATAGTGGGTTATTTGACACTTGACTTAATTTCAGAAACAGCTGTTCGTTTTTATGTTAGAATTATATTATTCTTTTACATTCAAGTTTTGTACAAAATGGAAAAAAAGAAGAAGAAAACACTTAATTAATTAAATTGGAAGCTTTTAATAATAAAATATCAAAAAATAAATTAAAAATGTTTAAGTTCTTGCAGTTTTCATAATCCATCACTATGGTTATTATGCATACATGTTTGTATATATCAATGTATGTACATACGTGTATTCCTGTAAATAAGTTCATGGTTGCACACAAAGTAGTATTTTACACAAAAACAGCGTTGTCTATCGTAATTTCAAGTTAATTTCGTTGAAATTAAGTAAAATGAGATAATTTGGGCAATGGTAAAATGTATGCGCAATTACGTAATTTCAAGTTGATTTCGGCCGAAATCACGAAATGACTTAATTTCGTGTCAGCCTGAATGGGCTATTTAATATATATTACAACAAGAGTTTTAAATCAATTTAAAAAACAAAGCTTACTAAATACGTTAATTAAAAGGGTGAGAAAAAATTGCAGTTATTAAATGAGTTTTGAAGTTTATCTATACTTAAGTGCCAGTTTTTCTTCTTATTGTTGTAGCAGCGCTCCCACCTTATATGAATTCGTCGACAATTTTGTTTTGTTTATTAAGCTCAGCTGTTACCTTTAAGGCACCAAAGCATGGCTGCCACTAATTATGGCAAAAACAAAAAAATATATATGAAAAAAGTAAATAAAAAATATTAATTTATACATTGGCAACACTTCGATTTGACAAAACAAAAATTCATACAAAACACAACGTAAGTTAAACGAAAAAACCGGAACATGTTACACGGACGCTAATTATTACGTATTCGACCATATATCATCCGGTTTCGTTTCGCTCTTGATGTCTTCTATAAACAGGCTGTAACTGAATAGGCTTTTAACTCTTATGTCGCAGAAAAAAAAATTATACATACGTCTACGGATACATACCCGGGTATGTCCATACATTTTATATGAAATTTCTTTGCTAAGTTTATTCTTATGTTGACTTAGTTTTGCTAATGTTTTGCTTATGTTTTGCTTGTGTTTTGTTGCTACATTGGTGCTTATTTATATACGAAATTTTCAAATTAGGCGACTTTTAGCAAATTGTTTTGTCTTTGCTTTCATGTATGCATATTTTAAGCTATCAATCAGTTGTTAGCAAACACCTGCTTGAAGCGCATCAAGAATTAAGTAGGACGGTGTATAAAAATGGCAGATGGTGAATGGCTGACTCCTAGACAAGTTAATGCCCTTGATTTTGAGAGGCAACAAGATTATTTTCGACAAAGGTTGCAATAGTTAGAAGAAGAAACTCGTGATGAAGAAATTTTAGCATGTGAAAGTGAAAGTGAAAACGTAGGTGATGTAACTCCAGATGTAACTCTGGCATAGAAGAAATCCAGTTACCAGAATACAACTTTGAGGAAGAAACAGATGTTGATGAAGAATTTGATAAACCGCCACTGAAAATGAAGCAAAATATAAGAGTAGGGATGGAACAATTTGGTCTACTGCATTTCCACAAACTGCAAGATTCCGTACACACAACATTTAGAGAACTGGAAACAATGGGCCCGTACGAAGAACGAAAGATCTCTTCATTGTAGAAACAATTCAAGTTAATATTTTCCGATAAAATATGTGACAGTATCATTCGTGAGGCAAATAAAAAAGCAAAATGTTGCCATGAACTTTATAACGCTTAAAAACCAACAAAAGAATCACGTACACGGAAAGTCTTAACAGAAAGTCAGTTTGATGCATGTATGGGTCTTCTTTTCTTGGGTGGTGTTATGCATTCTGGATATGTACAATGTATATAACGGATGAGCGTGCATCGTTTTTGGGAGATAAGCCGATTTATTCGTTTCGACATCGGGAACACACGCCAACAGCGTAAAAAACAGACAAAGCTGCAGCCATAAAAGACTTATTTTTTATGCTAAATAAAAACCTACGCATTAATTATGTAGCAGGTCCAAACGTGACCGTTGATGAGCAGTTGTATGCCTTCCGCGGTGGTACTGGCTTTACCCAATACATGTCATCCAAACCCGCCAAATATGGAATTAAAGTATGGTGGGTGTATGACTCCGTTTCGTCCTATCCAATAAAAGGCAAATTTATACTGGATTGGAAGCATCCGGCGAACGGGAAAAGAACGTAGGCGAGAGAGTAGTAAAGGACTTGTGCGTCAATCTTTTTCGTGGAAGTGGACGGAATATAATTTGTGACAATTTTTTCACCACTTACAATTTAGCGAAAAGTTTAATGATGGACAGCTGTTTATCAATATTAGGTACAGTGAATAGAAGAAGAGTATTTGTACCATCAAATTTCGCTTTACCGAAAGGACGGGAAGTAGGTTCAACAACATTTGGTTTCAACAACAATATTACCTTGTGCTCTTATATCCAAAAAAAAAAAAATAAATAAGTCGGTTAAACTTCTTTCCACAATGCATTATACATGCGAAATACAAGGACCAAAAAAAGCCTAATATAATCTTAGAATATAGTGAATATAAAGGTGGCGTCTATTATATGGACCAGCTTTTAGAAGAGTATTCAACAAAGCGACGAACAAATAGATGGCCATTGGCTTTCTTTTATAATATACTAGACGTTGCTGCCTTTGCAGCATACATAATTTACGTTGAGAATAATCCACAATTAAAAGATTCCACAAGCCGGCGTAGGATGTTTCTGTATAGCTTAGGCGAATAACTGGCAAAGCCGGAAATAGAAAACAGATCCAAAAACAAAGACAATCCAAAAATATTTTCCACACGCAATGCTATTGAAGCCATATACAAAGAATCATTGAGAGTGAGATGTACCGCAGAAAGCGTAGTAGAACGTGACCACACTGGTAGAACAAAAGCCAAAGGTAATTGCTACTTATGTAAAAAACGTCGGCCAACCAGAAAATCCTGCACGTTATGCAAAAAGCCCGTATGTGCCGAACATTCAAGTAATATGCCACTATGCAATAATTGCATTTAAGTAAAATTAGTAATCACTGTTTTTATTCTCTTTTCTTTCTTTGATTAAAATTAAATATTATTATTAAAAACTTGTAAATTTCATTTAATAAACATACAACATCATAATATTTTCATATATTTCATTATACATACTCAGGTATGCAACTGTTGACGTAAGGAATAGAAATGTAAAAATGGCCTCATACTCGGCCACCACTCCCAAATTTTACATAAATCTGGGAATAGGGTAGAAAAAACCACTATTGAGGATATCATGAAATTTCAGGTTAATATAGTAATTATTTTCTGAGATACAGCGATTAAAAAACTCAAAACATAACCTTTACAATGATACCCATATTGCCCATTCCATAATCAAATACTCGATATATACCATATTATATAAAAAAACTTTGGAGGTCCGTAACTCCGAAACCAAGGGTTCCCGCAAATTTTTTCACTTAACATTTCTTGCTTAAAATTACATTTTGCACCCAATAGGCAACATTTTTTTATTTTGGAACGGTGCCTGTAGACTTGATTTGTTCCTTGCAAGTAGAATTTTTTGCAAAATTGAACATTTTTAGCTAAAAATGACTCAATAGTGTAAATGTGTTTTTTTTTGCAGTTTTTTTTTATAAAACTTTTTTATTGTTGATAGTGTTTAGTTAATTTTTGTTCATTATTGGTTTTAAATGGAATTTCAAATTTTTTATTGCAAGTAGAATTTTTTGCAAAATTAAAATTTTTGGTAAAATTTTCGTGCAACTACACATTTTGGTAAAATTTTGATCGTTTAGTGAAATTCCAATTTTTTGGTAATCTTTGATATTGCACAAGGAAGATATTTGGGGTGAAGTTGAGATGCTTATGTATCACCTTGGCGTCTACTCTGCACTCTCCGTCATTAAAGAATCTATTGATATATAAGCGCAAGAGGCAAGGCTCTTAGTAAGCTGAACATTCGCTGAAAGGAATATTCTGAAGACGTCAGATATTTGATTTTCAGCTTATAATATAAAAATTAATCAATGGTGTAAATGTTTTTGGGCGATTTTTTTAAATTATAAAAGTTTGCCGCTTAATAACTTTTTTTATACAGTCTTTCAGAAAACAAACAAACAAAACAAAAAACAAAAAACATTATATGAAAAACCACTTTTTACATTAGATATAACAAACTTACATTAAATTTGGTGTTATTTAGCTACATTAAATTACAATAATATTAAATTTTACAAATAATAACAACATTACAATTATTCCCAAATCTATGTTTCTAAAAATTCTCCGGTTTTGTATATGTGATAATAATTATTTCATTTACAAAGATAATATCTACAAACAAATCTATGGTATGCCAATGGGCAACCCCCTTTCTCCGACAATCGCAGATATTGTGCTAGATAATCTTTTGGACGATGTTCTTAGCGACTTAAAATCAAAAAATATACATATTAAATACATAACCAAATATGTAGACGATATATTAGCGATAGTAAACGCTAATGAAAAAGACATTATCTTAGAAACTTTCAACAAACATCACCGAAAAATCCAGTTTACTATGGAGATCGAGACCAACAACTCAATAACATATTTGGACACTAGGATATATAAAAAAGACAATGAAATAATATTAGATTGGTATACAAAAAGTACAGCATCTGGCCGAATTATTAATTTCAATTCAACGCAAACGAAAAGTCAGATTATTAATAAAGCAAACAAATTTTATATACAGAGTATTAAATATTAACAATAAACAATTTGAAAACAAAAACATCGAACATATTAAAAGAACAATTCATGAGAACAGCTTCCCCATAAAACTGGTAGACTCATTAATACATAAAACTATTGAAAAAATTAAAAACCACAACACAAATAACAGTTTTAAATCAAACAACAATAATGATACTCGTTTTTACAGTGTACGATATATTCCTGGCTTAACAGATAACAAAAACATAAAAAGGACTGTAGAAAACAACAACATAAACTTTGCATACAAACCGAACACAACATTAAACACAATTTTTTCTAAAGTTGAAACGCCTGTAGACAAACAATATCTTAATAACATTGTTTGTGAAATTAAATGCAAAGGAAATGATAATAACAATTGCATTTTAATTTATATTGGAACAACAAAAAGAACTTTAGAAACAAGAATGAAAGAACATAAGTACGACATAGAAAAACATAAACAAACAACGGCTTTATCACAACACATACTTGAAACAGGCAACACAGCTGATTTTGAAGCTGTGAGAATTTTAGATAAAGAAAAAATAGAGAAGAAAAGATATACCATAGAGAGCCTAAGAATTCAACAAAAGAAGAAACAAACAATGAATCTCAAAGAGGATACAGATAACATAAACTTTTGTTATATTGTTGCCCTGTAATAAACTGTGATATTAATTTAAGTCGTGTTTATGTGTGTAAAGTTCAAAATAATTGTAATGTTGTTATTATTTGTAAAATTTAATATTATTGTAATTCAATGTAGCTAAATAACACCAAATTTAATGTAAGTTTGTTATATCTAATGTAAAAAGTGGTTTTTCATATAATGTTTTTTTAATGAATTAAATAGATTTCCCTTGAAAAAGTCAACAAAAATTTACGAAACGTCGGGAAAAAATGTAATAAAAATATTGGTTTTATTTACATTAAAGATGAGAGGCCCAATTAGCTTATAAGGAAAATACAAGAATAAATTAATATTGGCCAAAATAACAAATGAGTAAAAAATGAATCAATGGTGTAAATGTTTTTGGGCGATTTTTTAAAATTTTAAAAGTTGGCCGCTTAATAACTTTTTTCATACAGTCTTTCAGAAAACAAGCTATACCACGATCGATTTGTATTTTCATCCTCTTTCGATCGTATATAGCGGTATATATGCACGCGGAATAGTTTTCGAGATATAAGCGAAAAACTAAAACTATACATTTGGGAGATTTTTTTAAATTTTAAAGTTCAATTTTGCCACTTAATAACTTTTTGTACTGTAACATAATATGATTTAATTCTTTTAAGCCGGACCAACATTAAAGATTTAATACTTTTAAAGGCATTCATTAAATAACCAAAAGAGTATCATGTATCACAACAAAAAAAAAACTTATCAACGAAGGAATTGTTAAATAAGCCTTTCCTAATAAGAGTAGTACCAGACCCCGTGTCAACCAATAATTTAATTGGAATTGTTCTCGTTTTTAAAACTATACAGGGTAAAGATCTTCGGCAAGCAATTGAAAATTTGAGGCCTGAATATTATCAACTTCCATTCTACTTGAACTATTAATGCTACTTTGTCGAGACTCTCCTGTATTAAGAATTTCCGCATTACTTTTAGTTTTTCTATTTGAATTACTAAAAGTTCTTTGAGAGTTTGAAGAAATTTTGTAACTATTCTTGTTAGTTGGTAAGTTTTCAAAATTGGATGTTCCGTATTGATTTCTATATCTTTGTGTGTAAGAGTTATTTTGAGATGGGTTATTTTGGTAACGATTATTTTGAACATGAGGAATAAGTTCAGAATTATTTTGCAATAAGTTATTAGAATTAAAACTTGACGATTACAAAGAATATTGAGAATTTGCAAATATTTTATTTTCTACATATTTTTTATAAAAATATTCTGTTTCTATTAACACTTCTTTTGCTTTAAGTAATGAAACCGGATTTCTTAAATTGAGCACTAATTTTGGCTCATTAGGCAATTTAGAAATAAAATTTTTTAACACCATTTTTTCATTATTTTTACAACTATACCATTGCTTATTGTCTCTATTTACACTATTTTTTATATTTAATTTAGTTAACAATTTAATCATGTATTCGTAAAAATCATTAATATTACTTTTAATTTCCGCAGTTTTAATTTGATTAATAATAGATTCTACACTATCAGATACATTAAAATTAATTCTTAATATTACCTTAATCTGCTCCCATCGTATAGGGTTATTGTTATTTATGAGGCATATATTTGATTTTGATGTTATTTTGTTTCTTATTCTTAAATCAAATAATCCATGTAAGGATTTATCAACAAGCTTACGAATTTCTTCACATGTTTTGTAAACATTTCCAGCTCCTCAACTTTTCCATCAAATTCTGGTACACTTTCCATTAGACTAAAGGGATTGAAAGACATTGCAAAATTAATATTTCTTCTCCTTTGTTGTTTTCTTTAGAAATCAGATTGCTTATTTCCTCTTCCTCCTCAACTGTAAATACTTTAATTTTTAACAGTTCTTGATGTTTTAAATATGCTATTGCGTTTTTAAGTCTTCTCCTCAGTTAAGGTTAATTAGCTTGCCAGCCTTTATTTGTAAAAGCTATTGCTATTTCGCTCGCTCGCTTAAAGTTTTCACTTTCTTTTTATCGTTTGTTGTCTTTTCTTGCTTTTTTCGTATTTTTACGTAAAAAGTCATCACACTGAATCGTATACAATACAATTCTTTTTTTTTTTTTTAAACTTTGTTTTGAGTTTTTCGTTTGGTCTGTTTCACGACTGCGCCAATAAAGTAATTAATGGAACAAAACAATTTAATGTTTTGTTATTTTATTATTTCTTTGTTTTTTTATTTAAAATAATAATTTCAAATATAAGATATTTGATATGAAAATATAAATTGGGTTTTTTCTTTTTTAATATTTTTAACAATAAAAACTAAGTTCAAAAAAATAACAATCTAAAATAATTTATAACAGTAAATTCAAACTTATAAAAAGAAAATGCATATATATAAGGTATTTAAGGAATAAAGTATAAAAGAATATATATTTATATAACTCCCCCATCCTTTGAATACACATTACTCCTGGAATGTGGAATATACACAACCATAAAATATATTTTCTTTTTATTTTACAAATATTATATTAAATACTACCAATATAATAAACAACATAGTAAATAGTAAAATAAAATTTTTAATATAATTTCTTTAACAGTTTAAAATAGATATATCTCTTAATATATATTATATTAATGTATATATAATCATATTTACAATAAAACATTATTATAAATTATAAATTTTTTAAGTTACTTCTACCAGTAATATTTCTTTCAAATCTAACATTTGGTATTTCATTTAGGTATTTAAAAATTCTTTTAACTAGTTGCCTGTCTCTTATACAATCTTTTTCATCAATAAAATTTGTTTTATTTAGCTTATAAGGAAAATACAAGAATAAATTAATATTGGCCAAAATAACAAATGAGTAAAAAATGAATCAATGGTGTAAATGTTTTTGGGCGATTTTTTAAAATTTTAAAAGTTTGCCGCTTAATAACTTTTTTCATACAGTCTTTCAGAAAACAAGCTATACCACGATCGATTTGTATTTTCATCCTCTTTCGATCGTATATAGCGGTATATATGCACGCGGAATAGTTTTCGAGATATAAGCGAAAAACTAAAACTATACATTTGGGAGATTTTTTTAAATTTTAAAGTTCAATTTTGCCACTTAATAACTTTTTGTACTGTAACATAATATGATTTAATTCTTTTAAGCCAGATCAACATTAAAGATTTAATCCTTTTAAAGGCATTCATTAAATAACCAAAAGAGTATCATGTATCACAAAAAAAAAAAAAAACTTATCAACGAAGGAATTGTTAAATAAGCCTTTCCTAATAAGAGTAGTACCAGACCCCGTGTCAACCAATAATTTAATTGGAATTGTTCTCGTTTTTAGAACTATACAGGGTAAAGATCTTCGGCAAGCAATTGAAAATTTGAGGCCTGAATATTATCAACTTCCATTCTACATGAACTATTAATGCTACTTTGTCGAGACTCTCCTGTATTAAGAATTTCCGCATTACTTTTAGTTTTTCTATTTGAATTACTAAAACTTCTTTGAGAGTTTGAAGAAATTTTGTAACTATTCTTGTTAGTTGGTAAGTTTTCAAAATTAGATGTTCCGTATTGATTTCTATATCTTTGTGTGTAAGAGTTATTTTGAGATGGGTCATTTTGGTAACGATAATTTTGAACATGAGGAATAAGTTCAGAATTATTTTGCAATAAATTATTAGAATTAAAACTTGAGGATTGCAAAGAATATTGAGAATTTGCAAATATTTTATTATCTACATATTTTTTATAAAAATATTCTGTTTCTATTAACACTTCTTTTGCTTTAAGTAATGAAACCGGATTTCTTGAATTGAGCACTAATTTTGGCTCATTAGGCAATTTAGAAATAAAATTTTTTAACACCATTTTTTCATTATTTTTACAACTATACCATTGCTCATTGTCTCTATTTAAACTATTTTTTATATTTAATTTAGTTAACAATTTAATCATGTATTCGTAAAAATCATTAATATTACTTTTAATTTCCGCAGTTTTAATTTGATTAATAATATATTCTACACTATCAGATACATTAAAATTAATTCTTAATATTACCTTAATCTGCTCCCATCGTATAGGGTTATTGTTATTTATGAGGCATATATTTGATTTTGATGTTATTTTGTTTCTTATTCTTAAATCAAATAATCCATGTAAGGATTTATCAACAAGCTTACGAATTTCTTCACATGTTTTGTAAACATTTCCAGCTCCTCAACTTTTCCATCAAATTCTGGTACACTTTCCATTAGACTAAAGGGATTGAAAGACATTGCAAAATTAATATTTCTTCTCCTTTGTTGTTTTCTTTTGAAATCAGATTGCTTATTTCCTCTTCCTCCTCAACTGTAAATACTTTAATTTTTAACAGTTCTTGATGTTTTAAATATGCTATTGCGTTTTTAAGTCTTCTCCTCAGTTAAGGTTAATTAGCTTGCCAGCCTTTATTTGTAAAAGCTATTGCTATTTCGCTCGCTCGCTTAAAGTTTTCACTTTCTTTTTATCGTTTGTTGTCTTTTCTTGCTTTTTTCGTATTTTTACTTAAAAAGTCATCACACTGAATCGTATACAATACAATTCTTTTTTTTTTAAAAAACTTTGTTTTGAGTTTTTCGTTTGGTCTGTTTCACGACTGCGCCAATAAAGTAATTAATGGAACAAAACAATTTAATGTTTTGTTATTTTATTATTTCTTTGTTTTTTTTTATTTAAAATAATAATTTCAAATATAAAATATTTGATAAGAAAATATAAATTGGGTTTTTTCTTTTTTAATATTTTTAACAATAAAAACTAAGTTCAAAAAAATAACAATCCAAAATAATTTATAACAGTAAATTCAAACTTATAAAAAGAAAATACAAATATATAAGGTATTTAAGGGATAAAGTATAAAAGAATATATATTTATATAACTCGGTTGAGGAACTAATACGAGTTTTGCAACAAATCAAGGAGGCAAAATGTACAATGGGGGAAATTAACAAAAACAAAGAAAAAAAAATCACACAGACACAAATACAATAAAAAAATGTTAATTAAACAAATAGCTAATTCACAAAAACAATGTCAAAAAAAAAAAAATTTAAGTAAATAAGTAGTTAATAATATATATATATATATATATATATTAAGATTAAAGTTTAGAAAAAAAAACAATATATATATATAAATTTATTAAATTTCTTTAATGGTCCTAGTACAATAATATTTTTTTAATATGAACAGGAGTAGGGCCAGAATTAGGGCAAAGAATCCTATTAGGTGGAATAGCATATCCCCGGCACTACAAAAAACAAATTGAATGGCTAACAGGCTACTGGAAATTAATAGGATTAGAAGGAACTCCCACAGAGGAAGATATTATTAATAGAACTCGATTAGAAAAAGAGACAATAGCTTCAATTAGATGGGCAGAAAAATTAGAGATGAAAAATAAAACAAATTAAATAAAAATTGGTTTTCAAAATGGGTAAAACTGAATTAGAGATAGAAAACCCAAACACCAATGTAGTAAATAAAGTAGAAATTGTAGACCATAGTAAAGAAATCAAGTCATTATGGGTTTTAACATTAATGTTAGTCATAATGGCAGCTATAAAGTTAGCTCTCAAACTATATATATTTCATCGCTTAGATCGCTTAGAAAGAAATATGCTAGTAGAGCAAACGACTAAGATAAAGTGTAGTTTGTTTTAATGGATTGGAAAGATATTTTACAAAAAGCTAGAAACATTAAAGAAAATTTTGAACGTTCATACAAATGTTTAAATCAAGATAGACCAATAAAAAATGAAACAGTCAAGTACCATCTACAAAACTTATTAAAATACTTGGAAGAATTAAGAATTTTATTTAACATAAATTACAAAAGACTTACAACAGCTCACCAAAGAGTTGCTGTTGCGTTTTTTCTTGATCTAACCATTCGTATAACAAAAATAGCAACCAAAAAGGGCACAGATATTGAGTTACCAAATACAGTACATGAAAACGTCAACGTTGAAATTTATACTGAAAACAATATGAGTCAAACGGTAGTAGAATTTTTAAACACAGCTTCAAAGCTGATTCCAGAATTTGGCGGAAAGTCAGAAAACCTTCCGTCATTTCTTGACCTAGTAAATACAATACAGGGAACTCATGAGTCAACTGCAGTTTCTCTAATTAAAACAAAGTTGAAGGATACTGCAAGAAACCTAATAAGCAGTGAAAAAACCATAAACGAAATAATGCAAAAATTATGCACATTAAACAAAATAATAAAACGGCTAACGCATATTGTAGTGAAATCGAAAATTTATCTAAATCCTTGGAAAATGCATACATGCGAATTGGCCACAAAATATTATACACAAGTTGCTGTTAAAGCACTTACCAAAAACTGCACCATCGATAAAGTAAAGCTTATCATGAAAACAGGACAGTTTAATAGCATAAATGATGCTATAAGCAAATTTGTCAACACTTGCACAGAAGCAACTGGACAACAAAATTCTATAATATACTACCGGCAAAGACAAAATAATATGTACAATTCTTTCCGTGGAAATACCTATCGTGGAAGAAATAATTTCCCACGAAATAACAGTCTAAATAATAGACCATCTTTTAACAATAATAGGCAGTCAAATAATAATAATGATAATAATAATAATAATAATAATAATAATAATAATAATAATAATAATAATAATAATAATAATAATAATAGATACAATCAACGACCTAACAATTATCGTAGGAACGGAATCTACATAAGAGTAACAGAATCAAACCAAATTGATTTGGAAAACCACCAAGATCCCCTAAGAGAAATGCAATAAGTAACAAAATATACAATCTTAATCTCAACTTATGTTACTACGTAAAATTTTGAATAGACAAAACCAATACACCAATAACCCTACTAATAGATACAGGAGCTGACATTTCACTAATAAAACTAACACACATCCCTATAAATAAAATAAATACTAACAACATATCAACTCTAAGCGGAATAGGACAAGGTAAAATACGATCACTTGGAAGCATATTTTTGATTTAAAACACAAAAATTGGATAATTCCACACAATTTTCAAGTTGTTAAAAATGATTTTCCCATACCATGTGATGGAATTATTGGTATGGACTTTATTAAAAAATATAACTGTATTTTAGATTTCAAAAACACGTATGATCACTTTGTCCTACGCCCTTTTTACATTAACCAACCAATAGAAATACCAATTCAAAATAATGGTGATGATGTAATTCTCCCACCAACGTCAGAAGTAATACGCCAAGTTAAACTACTATCTACAGAAACCGAATTATATATTCCTAACCAAGAAATAGAACTAGGTATTTTATACCTATAACGACAAGTAAAGCTTTCATTCGTATATAAAACACTAACAATACTATCAGTAAATTCAACAAAGTTAATATAAAAATCGAAAACATCTCAAACTATAACATATTTAAAAGTAAATCAAAGTCAAACATTGAAAGAAACAATAAAATCTTAAAAATTCTGGAGAAAAACTTTCCTGAACAATTTAAAAATAAATATACAAAACTTTGCAATTCATATTGTGATATTTTCGGTTTAGAATCAGAAACAATAAAAACAAATATTTTCTACGAACAAAAGTTGAGAGTAAAAGATACAACACCTGTATACATTAAAAACTATAGAATCCCACATTCACACAAAGAGAAATAGATAAACAAGTCAAAAAATTAATAAAAGATAAAATAGTGGAACCTTCTTACTCTGAATATAACAGCCCAATTCTGTTAGTACCAAAGAAATTACTACCTAATTCCGAAGGCAAAAGGTGGCGACTCGTGATGGGTTATGGGCAAATAAACAAGAAATTAGTAGCAGATAAATTTCCATTACCAAGAATAGATGATATTCTGGATCAATTAGGAAGAGCTAAATATTTTTCTTGCCTCGACTTAATGTCAGGACTCCATCAAATACCCTTAGATAAAAATTCACGAGACTTAAAATCGTTTTCAACAACAAATGGTTCTTACAGATTCACAAGATTACCATACGGTTTAAAAATTGCTCCCAATTCTTTTCAAAGAATGATGACACTTGCATTCAGCGGATTAATGCCCGATCAAGCATTCCTTTACATGGATGAGTTGATCGTACTGGGGTGTTCTGAGGGACACATGCTTTCGAATCTACAAAACGTCTTCGACTTATGTCGCAAACTCAACCTAAAATTACATCCTGAAAAATATTCATTCTTCATGAAAGAAGTTACATATCTTGGTAATAAATGTACAGATTGAGGAATATTACCAGATGATAGTAAGTATTCTATAATAGAAAATTATCCAACACCAACAGATGCGGATAGTGCAAAAAGATTTATCGCATTTTGTAATTACTATCGAAGATTTATAAAAAATTTTTCTGAATATCCAGACACCTACCAAGACTAACCAAGAAAAATGCTAAATTCGAATGGACAAAAGATTGTGATTTTGCGTTTAAGTATTTGAAAAAAGCATTAAGGAGCCTCAGCTTACTACAATACCCAGCTTTCACAAAAGAATTTTGCATTACAACAGATGCAAGAAGATTCGCTTGTGGAGCAGTACTAACCCAAGAATATGATGGTAAACATTTACCCATTGCATACACCTCAAAACATTCACTAAAGGCGAAAGCAACAAATCAACAATCGAACAAGAATTAACTGCCATACATTGAGCTATAGCACATTTCAGACCATACACATATGGAAAACAATTTGTTGTTCGTACTGAGCACAGACCGCTATCTTATATATTTTAAATGAAAAATCCAAGTTCAAAATTAACAAGAATGAGACTTGATCTAGAGGAATACAATTTTACAGTTGAGTACCTTACGGGAAAAGATAATTATGTTGCCGACGCACTTTCGAGAATAAGCATAAATGACCTAAAAGACATGAAGAAGACATGTTCTATATTAAGAGTCACGACTAGATCGATGACCGATGAAAAAAAAAAAACAGAAATAATAGAAATAGTATAAATAATCAGCATAATAATAATAAGAAAAATAATGAGCCCAGTATATATGTACCATTAAACAACACTGCATCAGAAAATATTATAAACTTAAGATTTTCCCCGGAAGATGCTACATCAAACGAGGAAAATCAATAGTAATATATATACAAATTAATAATTTGCTTACTAAAGGGAATTTGGACTTAGGACAATTTCTCCCTAGGCTCGAATATGTGTCCGGTAAACACAATATAAATAAGTTACAAGTGGCAACTAGTTAGAAAATTTTTAAATTTATCATAATTAATGAATTTAAAATTATGGGCAATAAAATATTAAAGAATATTAAGGTAGCGCTACTAAATAAGGTGACCGAAATTGATAGTAAGAATACCAAGGCAATTCTAGAAATAATGCTGATATATCACGATGACCCCATAGAAGGAGGACATTGTGGAGTTTATAGAACAATAGAAAAATAAAAAGATATTATTATTAGAAAAATATGTCTAAGGATATATCAAATTACGTAAAAGCATGTCATAAATGTCAAACATCAAAAACAACAAAACATTTAAAGAGTCCAATGACTATTACAGAAACACCAGATAAACCATTTAACACGGTGTATGTAGATACAATAGTCCATTACCAAAATCAATTTACGGAAATGAATATGCTGTCACACTAATATGTGACTTAACTAAATACTTAGTAACTATACCAATACAAGACAAAAGCGATAAAACAGTCGCTAAAGCAATTTTTAAAAATTTCATACTCACCTACGGTCCAATGAAAACGTTCATTTGGACATGAGCACTGAGTAAACAAATGAAACATTACAAGAAATTTGTAAATTTTTAAAGATAGAAAAAATAACTGCTACTGCTTATCATCACCAAACGTTAGGAACGATAGAAAGAAGCCACAGAACTTTTAATGAGTATGTGCGCTCTTATATTAAAGTTGACAAAACAGATTGGGACGAATGGTTAAAATATTTTACATATTGTTTTAATACAACACCATCAACAGTTCACAATTACTGTCCATATGAGCTAGTTTTTTCAAAACTTTCTAACAAGTTTGAACAATTTAATAAAATTGATTACAATTTAAAAATAGGAGATTTAGTTTTACTTAAAAATGAAGCAGGTCACAAAGTAGAACCAAACTACAAGGGACCATTTGAAATTAAGAACATAGACGTAAAAAATAATGTTAGTTGATAAGAAAAATAATAAAAAACAAATAGCACATAAGAATAGACTTAAACTATAATATAACAAATAATAAATAGCAAAAAACCTTTAGTTAAACAATCTGGATTGTTAATAAGCAAATACAAAATAAAAGTAACAATTTAATATTTAAGATCATAAATCTAATTAATTTTAATTTTTTTTTATATTTCAAAATAAAAACAGTTTTGTAAAAGAACGTCCATAAAACTATCGTTTTATGAACATTCTTGCTAAAAATGTAGGTGTAGCATAATATGATTTAATTCCTTTAAGCCACACCAACATTAAAGATTTAATCCTTTGAAAGGCCTGCATTAAATAACCAAAAGAGTATCATGTGTCACAAAAAAAAAAATACTTATCAACGAAGGCCAGCAAACGCATGTGAATTGTTTTAAAACACTGCCGTCTTTACACCTCTTGAAGTGACAATGATTATATTGCTGTGTGTGTATGGCACACTTAAAGATTTCTATGTGAAGTAAATTTATTTATACTAATTTAGCCATGAATATTAGGTTACACCAAAATACTAGCCGCTGTGGGAAACAATAAATAATTTTAAGGAAAATCTAATTACATTTAAATTCCTAAAAATATTCTCACAGTGTTGATGAAAAATCATGTGAAATTAAAATCTAGAATCTACTCATAAGTAGTATATAAGCTGAAGTAATTTTAAAAATAAATTAATCTGAATTCTACAGCAAGACTTACAGCAACTCCTGCTAACTTGCCTTCAACAAAGATTCGACATTATTTAAAAAAACCAAATATTTAATTGCTATTTTTATTCATTTTGGTTTTAGTACAGTCTTGACAATTCATTTTGAGCAAAAGACCTTACGCTCTCGGAAGCAAAAAAAAATATATATATAAGTGTTTCTTCCTGCTTTCTTTCCATTTCTGTTTTTATATGCAGAGAAAACTGTAGTAAATAAAATGATAATATTATTCAAATATCATTTACTTAAAAAAAAATAATAATAAAATTGTCGGCATACATCAAATCACTGCCTTATTTACTAGTGAAGACATAGGGTTATAAAAAATAGATGCAAAAAACATTTGAGTATAATATTATACATGATCAGTTCAGAAAACCCCTTGTATCCGTGTATACTGGGTATTGTTCAATTAAAATACAATAGTGTATGCTTGTTGTTGGAAATTTTCATATAAAATTTCAATACACCAATACACTTTTATTTTGCATGTTTTTAAAAAGTTGTATTGATAATCGTGTTATCAACTACATGTGAATTCCACATCACATTTTAAAAAAGAAAATAAAAAAAAGATGCTGATGTTAAAAATTTGTTAAAAAAAATAATAAGTGGAAAGCATATCAAAAGTATACTTTTCGCATAACAAATTTAAAATTTTGCTTTTTTCAGTCCTATTGTCCATTTTACTTTCAGAGTTGCATGGAAAGTACTTTTTTCTATGCGTGTGAGCATGTTTTTGTTTTTTCTTTTGAGAGTGTATTAGTGCAAAGTGCTTTCATGTTTTACATAAAAAAATGTAAAAAAACTGAGACAAAATATAGCATTTTTTATTTAGATCACCATTCGTTAATTTAATTTAAATTTTAATACAAAATTAATTAAAAGCCTACATATAATAGAATAAAATTTTGCAACTGTCACTTTTGATAATTAAGAAATAAAGGTGCTTCACATCAGCTATTTCTATGCACATAAACCGCTATATACGATCGAAAGATGATAAAATACAAATCGATCGTGGTATAACTTATTTTCTGAAAGACTGTAAGAAAAAAGTTATTAAGCGGCAAACTTTAAAAGTTTTAAAAAATCGCTTAGTTTTATAACTTTAGTTTTTCGCTTGTATCTTGAAAACTGTTCCGCGTGCGCATATACCGCTATAAACGACCGAAAGAGAATAAAAATAAATATCGATCGCGGTACAGCTTGTATTTTGAAAGACTGTACGAAAAAAGTTATTAAACGCAAACTTTTAAAATTTTAAAAAATTGCTCAAAAATATAAGTTTAGTTTTTTGCTTATATCTCGGAAGCTATTCCGCGTGCGTATATACCGCTACATACGATCGAAAGAGGATGAAAATACGAACCGATCGTGGTACAACTTGTCTCCTAAAAGGATGTACGAAAAAAGTTATTAAATGGCAAACTTTTAAAAAATTTAAAAATCGCTCAAAAATATAAGCTCGTTCTCTCTATGTATTTTAAACAAATTTTAGAAAATTTATTTTAAAACAAATTTGATATCAAAATATGTATAAGTTTAGTTTAGTTTTTGATAGCAAGTAATAAATAGAAATAAAATATGCACATATCCGTTTAACTAAATATATATATATAATAATACACTGTATATTAAAGTGCATAATTAAACATAAATTAAGCTACATACCAAAATATTTTACAGAGAACATATTAAAATATATTTTTAGGTTTTGAAAATCAAATTCATTTCTAAAAATAAAATAGTTAAGAAACTTGTTTTACCAAAATATGGAGTGTCACGAAAATTTTACCAAAAATTTAAATTTTCGCAAAAATTCTACTTGCAATACAAAATTTCAAGTTTCATTTAAAACTGAAAATGCAGAAACAATAACTTACCACAATCAACAATTTAAAAGTTTTCTTATAAACCCCATTTGTGGGCACGGCTCTAAAATAAAAAAGTTGCCTACTGGTTGCAAAATGTTATTTTAAGCAAAAAATGTTAGGTGAAAAAATTTGCGGAAACCCTTAGTTTGGGAGTTACGGATCTTCGAAGTTTTTATATATAAGATGGTATATATCGAGTATTTGATTGTGGAATGGGACATTGAAAAGGGAATTTAAGAGCATATTTAATGAAGCAGGAAACATTGAAAGAAATAAACAAAAGCTGTTAAAAAACAATTTTGTCCTTTTTAAACATAGCTTTACTAAAGGAATTAAGTTATTTGGAATACTTCGTAAAAAAAGTTATGTATATAAGGGATGTAAAATGAATTTTAAGCAAAATATGGGGAAACCCTTCGTTTCCGAGTTACGGACCTCTAAATTTTTCATGAATAATATATTTTATGGTGGATTGAGCCAATATGGGTATCATTGGAAAAGTGATTTTAATATATTTGGAGCTATAGTGCGTTTTTTGTAGAAACACTTAAAAAATTGTTGCTGGTTTGGTAACTTGTAATGCAGAAAATCGTTAGAAAACACAACCGCTGTTGGTCATACCATACAGGTAACTACGAAACTTAGGGTTTCTACGAAAATTATTGTATAACATTTTTTGCTTAAAATAATAATTTTACACTCTCTGGATAACTTTTTTTTTGTAAAATATTCCTGTTGAACTTAATGATTTTGATTAAAGTTGTTTATATGATTTTTTTCTTTTTTCTTGTCTAACTGAATAGGCTTTTAACCTTTCTGTCGCCGGAAAAAAAAATTATACATACGTCTACAGATACATACCCGGGTATGTCCATACATTTTATATGAAATTTCTTTGCTAAGTTTATTCTTATGTTGACTTAGTTTTGCTAATGTTTTGCCTATGTTTTGTTTGTGTTTTGTTGCTACATTGGTGCTTATTTATATACGAAATTTTCAAATTAGGGGACCTTTAGCAAATTGTTTTGCCTTTGATTTTATGTATGCATATTTATAGTTATCAATCAGTTGTTAGCAAACACCTGTTTAAAGCGCATCAAGAATTAAGTAGGAGTATTGTGACGTTCTGTAGTACGGTGTATAAAAATGGCAGATGGTGAATGGCTGACTCCTAGACAAGTTGATGCCCTTGATTTTGAGAGACAACAAGATTACTTTCGACAAAGGTTGCAAGAGTTAGAAGAAGAAACTAGTGATAAAGAAGTTTTAGCATGTGAAAGTGAAAACGTAGGTGATGTAACTCCAGGAGACTCTGGCATAGAAGAAATCCAGTTAACAGAATATAACTTTGAGGAAGAAACAGATGTTAATGAAGAAGTTGATAAACCGCCACTGAATATGAAGCAAAATATAAGAGTAGGGATGGGACAATTTGGTCTTCTGCAACTCCACAAACTGCAAGATTCCGTACACACAACATTTTGAGAACTGGAAACAATGGGCCCGTACGAAGAACGAAAGGTCTCTTCATTGTAGAAATATTCAAGTTAATATTTTCCGATGAAATATGTAACATCATCATTCATAACACAAATAAAAAAGCAAAATGTTGCCATAACCTTTATCACGCTTTAAGACCAACGAAAGAGTTACGTACATGTAAAGTCTTAATAGAAAGTTAGTTTGATGCATATATAGGTCTTCTTTTCTTGGGTGGTGTTACGCATTGTGGATATGTACATACTAAAGACTAATGGAAAACTACCTCTCATCCGTTATATAGAGCTTCCATGAACATTCATCGTTTTTGGGAGATAAGCCGATTTATTCGTTTCGACAACGGGAACACACGCCAACAGCGTAAAAAAACAGACAAAGCTGCAGCCATAACAGACTTATTTTTGATGCTGAATAAAAATCTACGCAGCAATTATGTAGCAGGTCCAATCGCGACCGTTGATGAGCAGTTGTATACCTTCCGCGATGGTACTGGCTTTACCCAATACATGCCATCCAAACCCGCCAAGTATGGAATTAAAGTATGGTGGGTGTATGACTCCGTTTCGTCCTATCCAATAAAAGGCCAAATTTATACTGGATTGGCAGTATCCGGCGAACGGGAAAAGAACGTTGGCGAGAGAGTAGTAAAGGAATTGTGCGTCAATCTTTTTCGTGGAAGTGGACGGAATATAATTTGTGACAATTTTTTCACCACTTACAACTTAGCGAAAAGTTTAATGATGGATAGGTGTTTATCAATATTAGGTAAAGTGAATAGAAGAAGAGTATTTGTACCATCATATTTCGCTTTACCGAAAGGACGGGAAGTAGGTTCAACAAAATTTGGTTTCAACAACAATATTACCTTGTGCTCTTACATCCCAAAAAAAAATAAGTCGGTTATACTTCTTTCCACAATGCATTATACATGCGAAGTACAAGGACAAAAAAAGCCTAATATGATCTTAGATTATAGTAAATATAAAGGTGGCGTCTATAATATGGACCAGCTTTTAGAAGAGTATTCAACAAAGCGACGAACAAATAGATGGCCCTTGGCTTTCTTTTATAATTTAGTATACGTTGCTGCCTTTGCAGCATACATAATTTTCGTTGAGAATAATCCACAATTAAAAGATTCCACAAGCCGGCGTAGGGTGTTTCTGTATAGCTTAGGCGAATAACTGGCAAAGCCGGAAATAGAAAACAGATCCAAAAACAAAGACAATCCAAAAATATTTTCCACACGCAATGCTATTGAAGCCATATACAAAGAATCATTGAGCGTGAGATGTACCGCAGAAAGCGTAGTAGAACGTGACCACACTGGTAGAACAAAAGCCAAAGGTAATTGCTACTTATGCAAAAAACGTCGGCCAACCAGAAAATCCTGCACGTTATGCAAAAATCCCGTATGTACCGAACATTCAAATAATATGTCACTATGTAATAATTGCATTTAAGTAAAATTAGTAATCGCTGTTTTTATTCTCTTTTCTTTTTTTGATTAAAATTAAATATTATTATTAAAAACTTGTAAATTTTTTTTTAATAAACATACAACATCACAATATTTTCATATATTTCATTATAAACACTCAGGTATGCAATTGTTGACGTAAGGAATAGAAATGTAAAAATGGCCTTATACCACCACTCCCCAATTTTACATAAATCTGGGAATAAGGTACAAAACACCACTGTTGAGGATATCATGAAATTTCAGGTTAATATAGTAATTATTTTCTGAGATACAGCAATTTAAAAACTCAATACATACCCGGGTATGTATCTGTTAAAATAAAGGTTAAATAACCTTTACAATGATACCCATATTGCCCATTCCATAATCAAATACTCGATATATACCATATTACATATAAAAACTTTGGAGGTCCGTAACTCCGAAATCAAGGGTTCCCGCAAATTTTCTCAATTAACATTTCTTGCTTAAAATTGCATTTTGCCCCAGTACGCAACTTTTTTTATTTTGGAGCGGTGCCTGTAGACTTGATTTGTTCCTTGCAAGTAGAATTTTTTGCAAAATTTAAAATTTTTGGTTAAAAATTACTCAATAGTGTAAATGTGTTTTTTTTTACAAATATGGGGGTTTTTTATAAAACTTTTATATTGTTGATAGTGTTTAGTTATTTTTTGTTCATTCTCGGTTTTAAAAATTTTCGTGCAACTACATATTTTGGTAAAATTTTGATCTTTTAGTGAAATTCCAATTTCTTGTTAATCTTTGATATTGCACAATGAAGATATATGGGGTGAAGTTGAAATGCTTATGTATAACCTTGGCGTCTACTCTGCACTCTCCTTCATTAAAGAATCTATTGATATATAAGCGCGAAAGGCAAGGCTCTTAGTAAGCTGAACGTTCGCTGAAAGGAATGTTCTGTAGATATCAGATATTTGGTTTTCAGCTTCACTTGTACAATTATAATATAAAAAATGACTCAATGGTGTAAATGTTTCTGAGCGATTTTTAAAAATTTTAAAAGTTTGCCGCTTAATAACTTTTTCATACGGTCTTTCAGAAAACAAGCTATACCACGATCGATTTGTATTTTCATCTTCTTTCGATTGTTTATAGCGGTATATATGCACGCCGAATAGTTTTCGAGATATATGCGAAAAACTAAAACTATAAATTTAAAAGATTTTTTAAATATTAAGTTAAAGTGTGCCACTTAATAACTTTTTTACAGTCTTGACAATTCATTTTGAACAAAAAAACTCCCGCTCTCGGAAACAAAAAAAATATATAAGCGTTTATTCCTGCTTTCTTTCCATTTCTGTTTTTATATGCAGAGAAAATTGTAGTAAATAAAATGATAATATTATTCAAATACCATTTACTTAAAAATATTATAATAAAATTGTCGGCATACATCAAATCACTGCCTTATTTTGTAGTAAAGAAATACGGTTATAAAAAATAAATGCAAAAAACATTTGAGTATAATAATATACATGATCAGTTCACAAAACCCATTGTATCCGTGTATACTGTGTATTGTTCAATTCAAGTACAATAGTGTATGCTCGTTGTTGGAAATTTTCATATAAAATTTTAATACACCAATACACTTTTATTTTGCATGTTTTTGAAAATTTGTAATGGTAATCGTGTTATCAACTACGTGTGAATTCCACATCACATTGAGAAGAAGAAAATAAACAAAAGATGTTGATGTTAAAAATTTGTTAACAAAAAAAGAATAACTGGATAGCATATCAAAAGTATACTTTTCGTATAACAAATTTAAAATTTTTTTTTTCAGTCCTATTGTTTATTTTACTTCCTGAAAACCTTCTTGTGAATTCTTATTTTCTTCTTCTTATTTGCTTTTTGACGTTTAATATACAAAATAAATTGATAAAATAATACGCTGCGTGTTCACAAGCATATATGTAAACATAAAATGTATTCAATACAAAATACACCATACAAGATTTTGTGATATAAGCAACTGTTTTTTTCTTCTGATCTTAAAAAATCAACTCTGATTACATAGAAAAAAACAAACTTTTCTTGTTTTGGCAAACTTTTTTCAGAGTTGCATGGAAAGTACTTTTTTCTATGCGTGAGTTAATTTTCAATTATAGGAAATGAGTAAAAAAAATATATTTTCTTTTTTCTGCACCAAAAAATGTGCGTTTCTTTATTAAATATATTCTTAAGACTATCTATCCTATTTTTCTTAGCATCTATTTATATTAATAATTATGTTTAATGTTTCTTTGTCCTAACTCAAAATATGTTTTTCTTTGTTTAGGTTACTAGTACCTTTTTTATCAGTAAAACATGTTTTGAGTTATTTGTATTAAGTTAGAAAAGAAAGAATGTGTTTCTTATCGTTACAATAGTTGTATTTATGATGTTTGTCTTATCGTTACAATAGTTGTATTTATGATGTTTGTCTTATCGTTACAATAGTTGTATTTATGATATTTGTCTTATCTCTAGCTTAGAATAGTTATATTTGAGTTTATGGATTTATCATCTTTTATTACTATCTTAGTTATATTTGAATTTATGGATTTGTTATTACTATCTTAAAATAAGAGATGTTAACTCTCCTTCTTCTTAAAAAAAAACGTCCTCGTTTTAAACTGTATATTGTCTCTGTCGGAGCTTGAGAAGTTCTATTTCATATAATTCGTCGATTTTTTTCCTTTGTGTTTCTATTTTTCTGCATTCGCAGAATTTAATCATACCATAAGTTAGCAATGCTAGTGGATAAAAATTAAATAGCTTACATTTCGTTTTTAATAATGGGTATTTATAGGTGTTTACAATTGTGTGATGAAAATAAAAAACATTAATATCGGCATATTCTAATATATTTTTTATAGGTAGATCTAACGATTCATTAGACACTATTTGTTGAATATCTTTCAAATTTAAAGTTCCGGAATAAAAGTTTCCGTCTTTTGCGAAATTAATCATTGTAGCGATAGAATGTAGTTCATTGTATACTTCGGTAAGTATTAAATGTTCTGAAATAGATTCGGGGCTAATTCTTTCTAATATTTTTTCAAATTCAGAGTTTATTTTCTTTTGTTTATTATTATTTTCTATTAGCATATTCAATCCGGTCTTGATTTCGATTAGGTCATCGTGGTCAGGTGTTCCTGTAGTAAGTTTGAGGGCTGATCCTAGAAAATTAAGTGAACGTTTAGTTCTGGAGATTCTAGGAAATAGTTATGACTTCAGATTTTCTATTTTAGTTATCAACAAATATTCTGCAGAGTTTTGTTCTAAATTATATGCAAATCGTACTATATTTTCGTAGGGTGTCAAGATTCTAGAAAGGTTTGTCATATGGTATAAGAACGCTGTGTCCTGAAAAACGTATACAGGGTCAGTCTCTATCATTATATATTTTAAGTCTATTAGTCTTTTAAGTCTATTAGTCTGTTACCGAATGCGACGGATTATATAATAATATTATTATTCTTTGCATGTTTGTACTCGTATATTATCCTTATTAATAACAATATTTTTGTTTGTAATTATTGTGTTACCTTTATCTTCCTTTACAATGTGTTTTGAGTATTTCCTTACGTTTTTATTGCGTCGGTGCGTTTTGGAGTATATAACGTCCCCTGCTTGGTATGTGATGTTCTTACGATTTTTGTTGTGATATAGAAGTATTTTCTGTTGGTTTATTTCGATTTTTTCTTTAATATCAGGATGTGCTCCCCGGTTAAAAAACACGTCCTCGGGTTTCTCTCCAATGACTGAGTGTATTGTTTTGTTGTATTGTCGAACGGCATTAAAGATTTAGTCTCCTGGTGAAGAATTGTGTTCTTGAGCTAGGACTCTAGTGAGTTCGATCAGCGTGCTATGAGTGCGTTCCACTTGACCGTTTGTTGTTGAATGGTATGTCGGCGTTAGCGTGTGCTCAATATGTAGTTTTTTATAAACCTGTTTTACGCATATACTTGATAATGCTGCTTCGTTGTCAGTCATTATGAATCTAGCATTTGGATAGATTTGCGATAGTATTTCTTCGATGTATTTGTGTATGTTTTTCTTATTTGGAATTTCTCGTATATAGCAATATTTTGAGTACTTATCAGTTGTGGTGATGTATGTGTTTCCGTTCATATAAAATAAATCTAAGTGTATGTGTTCTCCCACGTGATTTGGAATCGGTGTTGCTCCGATTGGTTGTTTATTTGGTCTTCTTTCGTATTTGTTTGTAAAACAGATTTCACAGTCTTGTGCTTCTTTTTTACACATGGTGCGTATGGTTGGCCAAAAATACTTTGTGTGTATTTCTTGAGCGTTATTTTTGTAATTTCTGTGTGCTCGTCTATGTGCTAGTACTACGATTTCTTTTTGTCTATCTATGTTTTCTAAATCTTCTGTCATTTTCTGAGCTACTACAATTTTTACATTTGGAAAAGAAGAAATGATATTATCTTCGACGTGGAATAGAGTTTTTTCCTCTATTTTTATAGCATTTGTTACTTTTGGGTTTATTATTTGTTGTAATCTGTCTAATAATTTGTCCTTGGTTGAATAGAAAAGTGTGTGTCGTGCATATGAGAAAATATTTTGTGAAGATATTTGCACTAAGTTATCTGTGTTATAGTGAATAATTATTTGATTCTTAAATGCATTTAATGGTTGTTTCATGCGTTTCAATTTTTCGATTGGCGAACTTTGTGCTGAATGTTGTGAACAACTCGAAGTATTTTTAATCTGTTGACGTGACAATGCGTCGGCGACGACGTTTTGATTTCCTGGTTTATATACTAATCGTTTCAATTTTGTGTTGGGATTTCTATCAAATATAGAAAAAATGAGTGACTGGTGGTCCGTGTAAATGGTTAAGTCTGCTATACCGTAAAGGTAATTTCTTAATTTTTGAAGTGACCAAACGATCGCAAGAAGCTCTTTTTCGTTTGTGCTATAGTTTTGTTCGGTTTGGTTAAGGGTTCTAGATATAAATGAAATAGGTTTCTTATTCTGAGAAAGTACAGCTCCTATTGCAAAGTTGCTTGCATCAGTTGTTAGTTCGAAGGGCTTGTTAAAATCTGGTTGAAATAATTCGACTTGTGTTTGTAACATATCTTTAATTTTCTCTATCGCGTAAGAATGTAGTAAGGGGTTTTACTATTGAAGCGAAGTTTTGTACAAATTTCCTATAATAACTAGCTAGTCCTAAAAATGACCTTAATTCTTTTAAATTTTTAGGTATTGGGTAATCCTTCATTAATTGGATCTTACTAGGATCTACAGTTATTTTATTGTGTTTGATTACGTGACCAAGATATTCTACTGAGTCTTGGAAAAAATGTGATTTCTCGTCAGAAATTTTCATATTTGCATTATGTAATGCGTTTATTATTATTCGAATGTGCTCCATGTGTTCTTCAGGCGAAGAAGAATATATAAGCACGTCGTCGATATAAACGTAAGCGAACTTACCAATATATGGGCGCAGAATGTCATCTAAACATCGCTGAAATATAGAAGGTGCGTTCTTTAAGCCGAATGGCATTCTCTGTCTGATTTTTTTATCAAGATTTGGTGAAATCCTGACTCTAAGTCTAGTGTTGTAAAGACTTTTGCTTTTCCTAAATTTTGAATAGTCATTGCTACATCTGGGATAGGGTACCTGTCGGTTATAGTCTGAGCATTAAGCTTTTGAAAATCTATTACCATACGTTTTTTTGGTTTCCCTTCCTCATCTGTGCCTTTTTTCGCAACGGTCCATACTGGAGAGTTGTATGGGCTTTTGCTAGGTTGTATTATTTGGTTGTCTAATAATGTTTGAATTTCTTTATTTATAAATTCATTGTCTGCTATTGGATACGGGTACTGTTTCACCCAAATAGGATCTTCTGATTTTGTCCTAATTGTAGCTTGTACAGTGGTTGTAAAGGGCAGAATTTCGTTGGTTTCGTCATTTATTCTCATTATATTTTCAATTTCATTTTTATATTTGTCATTATTGACTGTGTAATTCACTTTTTGTTCGCTAATTTCTTCTTTCCTTTTAAATTTATACGTGATTTTATACTCAAATAAGTTAATTTCTGCTTTTATGGCTCTGAGACCATGTTCCCCGGGAAGCATATCAAACTCTTCTAAGGCTTCAGTTTCGAAAAATACTAAATTGTGGCCTAATAGTGTAATAATTTTTTTGCTTTCGTTAAAGAGTATCCGTGAAGCGTTTTTACCTTAACTGGTTTTATTGGAATAGATTTTCCTATGTTGCACTTAGAACTAATATAATTGTTTGTCGCACCTGTGTCGATTAATATATTAACGGATTTACCTGTTGTTTGGCAATGCCTCTGTAGACATGGCAATCCGTTTATTCGCCTAAAAAAGCGCTGCCGGTTTCGTAAGTATCTTCGGTGTGTGGTCCAAGTGATTGTATATCTTCATCTCTCGTCTGGTTTACTTGTTGAACTTTATTCGGATTATAATTTTTTGATGAAGGCATTCTATCCCTTTTTGTTGGTTGTTGCTCCCTTCTGAGTGGGTTGTATTGCTGCTGTGGAGAATATTGTGTTGAACTTCTAAATTGTTGCGAGCTATCCACTTCCATGGGTTCCTGCCGTGGTTGATGATTAAATTGAGTTTGTACGTTGGGATTGTACCTCCTTCTATCTTCGTATCGTTGTGGTCCGAAGTTTGGTTTTTGGTTGTATAATTGTGTTGTAGCCAGTGTGTCGAACTGCATATTTGCGTTGTCATGGTATATGGTGCTTGCGATTGCAAATGCAGTTTCTAGGTCCTTTGGATGATGGCTATATAATGTATCGCTTGTGTATTTACTGTTGAGTCCTGTGATGAATGTACGGATTGCTTCCTGATTTGCATATTCCGCCATGGATGCAGATCCCTTATCACCTGACATCTCTATTTTCGAAAGTGCGAGGTTCAGTGCTTTGCTGATTTTGCTGTGGAATTCTGAAAGTGTTTGTCTTCCCTGTTTATGCTTCTTCATTTCCTCGAGAAGTACGTATAATGGTCGTTGATCTGCGTAAGTGTAGTCAAGCCTGTTAATTATAGAATAAAAGTTCATCTTGGTGTTATGGTTGATGAGGATGTCTGCTGCTTCTCCAACAATTTTTGAATGCAGTATCGTGAATGCTGTGTAGTAATTTGGGTGGTTGGAAAATTGTTTGATATTTTCCATGAATGTCCATGCCATTTTCCGCCAGGATCTATATTGGTTTTTATCCCCACTGAAGCACGGTATAGCTTCGAATGTTTTTAAATTTTTCTGAGTTGCATCTTTTATATTTGATGTGAAGTCACTATGTTGTTCCTGCGTAGTGATTGTATGGGGAGATCGTTCCGCCTCCAGTGTATTTACCTTTAATTGAGTATTCTGTAGAGTTTGTGTGAGTACCTCTATTTGTGCTCGTAAAGCTGCGATATCTTGTTGTCTTTTCTTATAGATCGTAGGGAATTGAATATTTTCTGCCGTTTCTGACGTTGGTCCAGCGTGGTAATTTCTCACTTTTTCAGAGATTGGTTCGCTTTTCTTCAAAGCCGTGGAATTTTTATTTAAATATCTTGAATGTCAAGAATATTTGGCTGTGGTCAAGAGTTAAGACCGGCTTGAGCCCCCAGTTAATTTCCAATTATAGGAAATGAGTAAAAAAAATATATTTTCTTTTTTCTCTACCAAAAAATGTGCGTTTCTTTATTAAATATATTCTTAAGACTATCTATCCTATTTTTCTTAGCATCTATTTATATTAATAATTATGTTTAATGCTTCTTTGTCCTAACTCAAAATATGTTTTTCTTTGTTTAGGTTACTAGTACCTTTTTTATCAGTAAAACATGTTTTGAGTTATTTGTATTAAGTTAGAAAAGAAAGAATGTGTTTCTTATCGTTACAATAGTTGTATTTATGATGTTTGTCTTATCGTTACAATAGTTGTATTTATGATGTTTGTCTTATCGTTACAATAGTTGTATTTATGATATTTGTCTTATCTCTAGCTTAGAATAGTTATATTTGAGTTTATGGATTTATCATCTTTTATTACTATCTTAGTTATATTTGAATTTATGGATTTGTTATTACTATCTTAAAATAAGAGATGTTAACTCGTGTGAGCATGTTTTTGTTTTTTCTTTTGAGAGTGTATTAGTGTAAAGTGCTTTTATGTTTTACATAAAAAAATGTAAAAAACTGAGACAAAATATAGCATTTTTTATTTAGATCACCATTCGTTAATTTAATTTAAATTTTAATACAAAAAAAAATTAAAAGCCTAAATATATTAGAATAAAATTTTGCAACTGTCACTTTTGATAATTAAGAAATAAAGGTGCTACACATCAGCTATTTATATGCACATAAACCGCTATATAAGATCGAAAGAGGATAAAATACGAATCGATCGTGGTATAACTTATTTTCTGAAAGACTGTACGAAAAAAGTTATAAAGCGGCAAACTTTAAAAAATCGCTTAGTTTTATAACTTTAGTTGTTCGCTTATATCTCGAAAACTGTTCCGCGTGCGCATATACCGCTATAAACGATCGAAAGAGGTTGAAAATACATATCGATCGCGGTACGGCATATATTCTAAAAGACTGTACGAAAAAAGTTATTAAACGCAAGCTTTTAAAAATTAAAAAAATCGCTCAAAAATATAAGTTTAATTTTTCGCTTATATCTCGGAAACTATTCCGCGTGCATATATACGGCTACATACGATCGAAAGAGGATAAAAATATGAATCGATCGTGGTACAACTTGTCTCCTAAAAGGAAGTACGAAAAACGTTATTAAATGGCAAACTTTTAAAATTTTTAAAAATCGCTCAAAAATATAAGCTCGTTTTTTCTATTTATTTTAAACAAATTCTAGAAAATTTATTTTAAAACAAATTTGATATCAAAATTAATTTTTTTGCGAAAAGCAGTATATGTTTTGTTTTTGATAGTAAGTGACAAATAGAATTAAAATATGCGCATATCCGTTTAACTAAATATATTGTTACGTTTATTTAAATTTATAAACGTTTATTTTACTGAGTTCTTTTATTGCAAAATAAATAAACACAATTTATTTACTACTTTATTTAAATTACACTTTCATTAGACGATTATTCACTTATTCGCGATTAGTACACAAAAATACGCGATGGCAACTTTACCACTGTTTATCCGTTTTACCACAAGATCTTTACTGGTTGACGTTTTCACTAAGAATCATTCAGCATGTATGGCCGTTGTTTTATCTCCGTGAAGATAACAAACTAGAATAACAAACTAAACTTGTTGCACTCAAATAAAAGAGAGGAAAATAAAAATGGCTTCCTTAGTCTCTCACACGCATAAAAAATGAGTGATTTACATTAAATTGAGTGCTACCAAGTGTAAATCCAACAAAATGTACTTAGATTTTATTAATTATATGGCAACATCTACATAAGTACACACTCAACAATGAATATCAGCTCTTCTTCTTTTATTTTTCATGGGAGAGGATTTTTAAGTTAACCAACCGGAAATGAAAAGTTATTCAATTAAACAAATTTAATAAATTATTCAAAAGTTAATGCAATAAATAAAATAAAAATCGATATTTTATGAACAAAAACACCCCTTTTGTAAAAAAAAAACTACAAATACGTTACAACTACAACTATTACCTGCGCTATCCCTGATACTACATATAGGCTTATATCTCGAAAACTAGGAGTTGTTCCTGGATGGGACCAATTTTAAATGAAAGCCACATATATTGGCTCTAATCTGGCATATAGGTTATATTTGTTGAGCATATTTTCTTGAACAAAGTATTAAAAAAATAAATTTTCAAATTTCACTCATATTAAATGGCCTTATATCTCGAAAACTAGGAGTTGTTCCTGGATGGGACCAATTTTAAATGAAAGCCACATATATTGGCTCTAATCTGGCATATAGGTTATATTTGTTGAGCATATTTTCTTGAACAAAGTATTAAAAACAATAAATTTTTAAATTTCACTCATATTACAAATGGGCTTATATCTCGAAAACTAGGAGTTGTTCCTGGATGGGACCAATTGTAAATGAAAGCCACCTATATTGGCTCTAATCTGGCATATAGGTTATATTTGTTGAGCATATTTTCTTGAACAAAGTATTAAAAACAATAAATTTTTAAATTTCACTCATATTACAAATGGGCTTATATCTCGAAAACTAGGAGTTGTTCCTGGATGGGACCAATTGTAAATGAAAGCCACATATATTGGCTCTAATCTGACATATAGGTTATATTTGTTGAGCATATTTTCTTGAACAAAGTATTAAAAACATTAAATTTTTAAATTTCACTCATATTACAAATGGGCTTATATCTCGAAAACTAGGAGTTGTTCCTGGATGGGATCAATTGTAAATGAAAGCCACATATATTGGCTCTAATCTGGCATATAGGTTATATTTGTTGAGCATATTTTCTTGAACAAAGTATTAAAAACAATAAATTTTTAAATTTCACTCATATTACAAATGGGCTTATATCTCGAAAACTAGGAGTTGTTCCTGGATGGGACCAATTGTAAATGAAAGCCACATATATTGGCTCTAATCTGGCTTATAGGTTATATTTGTTGAGCATATTTTCTTGAACAAAGTATTAAAAACAATAAATTTTTAAATTTCACTCATATTTCAAATGGGCTTATATCTCGAAAACTGGGAGTTGTTCCTGGATGGGACCAATTGTAAATGAAAGCCACATATATTGGCTCTAATCTGGCATATAGGTTATATTTGTAGAGCATATTTTCTTGAACAAAGTATTAAAAACAATAAATTTCACTCATATTACAAATGTGCTTATATCTCGAAAACTAGGAGTTCTTCCTGGATGGGACCAATTGTAAATGAAAGCCACATATATTGGCTCTAATCTGGCATATAGGTTGTATTTGTTGAGCATATTTTCTTGAACAAAGTATTAAAAACAATAAATTTTCAAATTTCACTCATATTACAAATGGGCTTATATCTCATAAGTCATAAGTTCATGAAATTAAATTTTAAGTCTGGCATGTCTATATCAAAGTTCTAAAAATTATGTGATGCCTAGTTAATTTTTAGGAATAATGGCGCCTTTTTATTTCTTCTGCAGTTCTTCGTGGTAGAGCACGATTTTTATTTTAAAAGGAAAATGGTAAGTAATATATATATATTTCAATTATTTTTCATTTTTTATTTTCAGAGTTTCAACTGCCCACATTGCCACAAAAAAAATAAAATATTTTTTAAAATTTAAAAAGGGGCAGCACGACGAACAACAGCAAACACCGGTGGCTTACCCATATCCGCCATACATGTTTTATGGGCCACCGATGGTGCCTCAGCAACCTGTTGCTCTGCAGCACACTACCGCACCGCTGCCTACGGTTGTACAACCGCCACCACCGACGCAGGAGCAAATGCAATGGTAAGTACTCAAACACTGAAGTAAAAGGACATTTTTAACTAAAATATTACATTTCATTTATTTTCAGAGCATACATATTTATTTCTTCAAATTTTTTTTAAATGAATTATATCTTTTTTGTTAACTTTTTTTAATGAAGTTTTTATTCAAGTTTTCGTTTCGTTTGTTCATACACAATTTACCACTTAACTATGATAATGATCATTTAAGGAATATGGTAATTACTTATACGGGTTTCAAGCCTCACGAGTGCAGAGTGATGCGCGAAAATCGAGTGACACCTGAACATCCCAAAGGCAAATCCAAAGGTTTTGGTTTTATGTCGTTCAACAGTCATCAAGAGGCCTTAACAGCTTTAAGAAAATTAAACAACAATCCTAAAATATTTGGCAACCAGCACGTAAGTTTTTTATTTTTTATGTTGAAGTTTTTCAATAATTGTTAATGGTGCAATCTTACAATCTAAGCGGCCAATTGTTGCCTTTAGTATTGAAGATCGTGCAGTGCACAAGGTAAAAGAAAAGCGCAAAGAGAAATCTAAAACTAACAAACCAACATATAGAGAAAATCTGGAAAAGCGAAAAGCAATTAAACAACAAAAACGCGACAGCAAATTAGCTCATAAACCATTTCCTAAAGCACCACAAACCGATGATAAGGATAAACTTATGAAACACATCAAAAAACTAGAAGAGTCTAGAGCAGCCAGAAATAAACCGAACAAAAAACCTTTTCATATAGAAGATGATTATGTTGGAACCGAGTCAAAACCTGGTACGGCGCTGCGTATGCGCTCTTTTAAAAAGATCAAAGAACAATCACAGGATCACTTGAAACGTGTTCAGAAGGAAAAGAAAAAGAAGAAACAGCAAAAAATAAAACAAATACATTTAGCTGAGCGTAAGGCAGAAATAAGACCAAAACAAGGCCGTAAAGTGGAAAGAGATGAACTAATGCCGTTGGTTAATAAATACAAACAAATGTTGGATAAACGAGCCAGTGAAGAAGTTACTGGTCCAGCCAAATCTGGAAAGAAACCGAAGCGAACTAAATGGTATCAAGATTAGCTTGTTATTGTTTTTTAAGTTTCAATGAATTTTGTAAATACAGTGGTCATGATAATAAAACTAAAAGTGCTAAATATTTATAGCAAACTATTAATAGTGAAAGTGTTTTTATGTTTTCAAATTTTATGCATTAAGAGTTTTTTTTACATGTCGCTAATTTCTGATGTGAAAAATGGTACTTAATTTGCTTCCGACCAGCTTGATTCCCTCGATTTCAAAATGAAAAAATTGTGACGTTCAATTGAAAAAGTTTGTTCAAACTTATAAATACAAATTTGTGCAAAAATTTAAATGCAAAAAATTATTGGTGGAAACTAAACGTTTGCAAACATACATACATACATATCAACTTAATATAAGGATAGAAATCGCAAAAATTATAATTAAAAAACAAAAATTGTAAAGCGGCGCTCACGCAAGCGTCTACTTCAAATTAATTTTTTCTATATACTGTTGTGTGTACTATTCATTCAGTGTTTATATGTCTAGTCTTGTTGCTGTGTTTTTAATGTTTGTATTTTTTGATGCTTAAGTAGAATATTTCTAAAACATTACAAACTACTAAGCGAACCTCATAAACAAGTTGATTATTATTATCGACTATCATCCGCAACAACAAAAAGGTTTGTCAAAAGTAAAAGCTATGGGTTATGACCTACATCGTTTTCAGGGCGAGGTCGATGAAGAACTGACATGTCCTATATGTTCTGGTGTCTTAGAAGAACCATTACAGGTTAGATTATATCACATTTTTTAATTGTTTTGGACACCGCGGTAATTTTTATTGATAATTTATATAGGATGCAATGTGTGAGCATGCATTTTTTCGCGCCTGCATCAATGAACGAGGTTTAAGTTCACTTGAAACAAGACAAAATAATCGTCGTATATATGATAATTATGTGTGCCGTCGAGTGCCAGGTAAGTTTCCATTTTATGTATTTTGTTTGTTTATGAGTTTGTCGTGTCCTTTGACACTTCTGCTAGCAAGATGAGCTAGAGAAAGATCAGACATAGTTTCGAAAATTTTCATACTGAAAATCAGCAAGATCGGTCAATGTCCTTTGAGTCAGCAGGCGAACCACTACGCCTGCCTCTAACTTTTCCATATATTTTTTTCAACTTTCGTTTGTATTTGTGATGGTGGTTGTATTTACTACTTATTTATCTCTTAGTTTACGCCTTTTCATTTTTGTGTTGAGGTCATATTTCAAAGCCGGCGGGGCTTGAATGCATAACTTAAATCAGTATACAAGCTTTAGCTGCACTTTGCCTCCAGCTAACACGAAAGTAAAATTTATAAATATGATTTTCATTATTTGTATTATACACAAAGAAGGTTATAGATTATAGCAAAGCAAATGCTCAATACAGCTGAATATTCCACAATTCAATTTAATCTTAGAATTGTATTAAGGAAATAAAAAAATTGTTAAGCAAAATATTTCGCTAATGTTACCAATTTTTATTGTCATTAATAAATCTTATTGTAAAACTTTTTTTCTATCTTTTTAGGTAAACAAGCTGTTTTAGTCCTAAGTTGTGATGACGCTCACATGTCGGAGGATGTTATGGTTGAGCCAGGGCTTGTTATGATTTTTGCTCATGGCATAGAATAAATAAAGATAATTAAATTTGCCTTGAATGTGTATGTTTGTTATTCATTATCATTGAAATGCTATGTAATTTAACATCAATAAATTAATAATAGTTTAGTCATATTAAAATAGTTATTAAACAAAATAATAAGAATTTGAACTTTTTTCAATAATGTTAATTACTTTTTAAAGCTCTGTTTAAGATAACAAACACAATATAATATATTTTTTATTCTTTCAATACCATGACATTATTGTTAATCATTAATTATTATTTTTTTGTACATATACTTATTTAAATTTAACTCAATGATAGCCTTTATTTAGCCGATATATATATCGAGTGATTTTTTTTAATTTTAGCTTTAATATCGGCCCTCTTAGCAAAGCGGCCGGCAGACGAAGAGGCTGTTTCTTCATCTGTACTATCATCGTCCGAATCGCGTTCGATACCTTCAAAAGTTGATTCCTTTTCTAAAAACTCGGCCACATTTTTAGTGAATTCTTCAGCGTTAATATCGCCACTTGTTTTGTAGAGTTTCTTAGGGCCATAACGTTCCGTTAACATGGCATCTAATTGTTCGGCGGTTATGTTAAGCCAATCATCAGAATCACTGGGCTGAAAGTATAAAAATAGCAATTGAAAAATCTGATTTATCTTAACTTCAATTAAATACCCTTAAATTATTTTGTTCATCTCTTAATTCATCGGCATCAATTTCTGTAGTTTTTAATAACTCCAAGATTTCGCTGCCAACCAAAGGTGCCGTACGAAAACGTGTTTGATTGTCTTTGAAATACAATTTGGCTTTTTCCAATAACTCTTGATAGTTAGCGGATCCTTCAATATTTTCGCCAAAATAACCTTTAGCCTGAAGACTTCTTAAGTAGACCTTCCAAGTCATTGAATTCTCTTCACTCTGGACATCTTTAGCCTGAGAGGCCAATATTTCAAAACCACATGCCAATTTAATACCCAATAAATCTTCTTTGTACTCTTCGCAACTGGGATTACCCGATTATGCACCCATGTGCATAATCATGGCATACAGACATTTGGTAAAGCAAACATTGATACGTACCCGTTGTTCAGGTGGAAAATAGCGCATAGAACGACAGGCTTTCATATCGATGGGATCACGTTCACAAAACGCCCTGACAGCAGCAGCTATTAGAGATGGTTGTTTCTTTAAAATCATTGCCACTCCTAAAGGCAAACGCACTATTTGATGATGTTAATTTTTATTTTCTAAAGTTTCGAACTCTTTTGTTCACAGCCTATGGATTTCTTCATGAAAAAACCTACCCTTATTTTTGCATGTTAATAAACGTTTGAGCTGCCAGATGTTTTTTTTTGTTTGTTTTCTAGTAAAAAAATGGTAGGCCAGACAACATTTCTCGTGCTAATGCTTTGATGTATTGAATTATATTATTATTAATAATTTTACTGTTTTACTATTATTTAAAAAATTTTATTAGTTGTTGTTATTAACGTTAAAAATGTTAAAAATTTATTTCAAGTAAATTCAGTGCGGCATATATGCATTTTGTTTTCAAAAGTCACTGCATTTTGGGTGTTTAATTTTTAAGTTTATTGCTTAGAATTTATTATTGCCTGCTACGGTTAAAAAACTGAAACCATAATCGACTACAGCGCAAAAGCCATAAATCGACAGAAGGTTTTAATTACACAAGGTAATGGTTTTTGAAGCTAGGTATAACATAAAACTAGTTTTTAAATTACTAATGTAAATACATTTCCTATTTTAATGAACTTAAAGTCTATTTCTTGTATAGAATTCTTACATGTTTTTTGTCTTAAGAAAAAACCGAAATTTATATAAAAAATATAGAAAAAAAAACATTTGCATAGTTTTCCACACAACCCAGGAGGTACCATGCGATGTGCGTTGCCAATTATTTTTTATGGCTGGCTTCCCCATTAGGCCTACATACCATTCATTTTGTACTTAAATTATATAGTTACATATATATTATATCACAGTTTTACAATAAAGTTTATTTTATAAAAGGCTTCCGTCAACAAAGATCTTTGACAGAATGTTTTAATGCATCTAAAATTTATATAGATAGTATATCTTGTTCAATAACTTTATAAGCTTTTGAACCAATTGAACGATGGTTTACTGTACAAGTTTGACAAATATAGAAATTGCAGTCTTCACATATAAAGATATTACCATTAGTCTTTTTAAGATTACCACAATGACAACAAAATCTTGATCTGTCACCCTGATGCTTAAGCAACAATATTCTCATTTTCTTTCGGAAATCTTTAGGATTCCATAAATTTGTTAACGGTTTGTTTTGAATTATTTTTAATGCATACATTAAAACAAAAATTCCGCAATTTGAACCATCGTCTTGCATTTCCCTTTCAGTTATTTCTCTATATGTCCACGAATTTTTATTACTTTCTAACTTGGCTATCAAGAGATCATAAACTCTTTTTCCAACACTAAAATCTTTTAAAGAATTAACATATATAAACTCATAAGTACCTAACTTAAGTATACATAAAGTAAAATGATTTTTGATTTTGAATAAAAATGCTTATTGTTTCAACATTTATTTCATTCGATTGGGTAGGCATGCAAAGCCATGCAGTTGATCTACTGTCCTTTAGAATTGCTAAAAGGCAAGAATCTAGTACAAAGTTTGTTAACCAATTTCCATTTTTTAATGAATTCCAGTCTGAAGTTTCTAAATAATCCATAAAACCAACTTCGATTGGATTATTTATATTATTAATTTCAGTATATAATAAATCAAATTTAAACAGATAAAATTTATCTTGTTTAATTAATTTATTCTCTATTTTTTTAATTTTTGAAATTTTTTTGCTTGCTTTTGAAGCAAACATCACTTTAGGTCGAACTACCTTTTGCTTTTTAAAGTCTTTTTTTTTCATTCTTCGACAGGTTCAATATTTGAGCTGTTTTGTGAATAACTGTGGTCCTTTTCTACTATATCAACATCATCAACTTCTTTGTTGATGGGTGTTGAAGTAACATAACAATGTTCTTTTTTTAATCTTGTACTAGTAACTTCTTCATTTAAGTTATTTAAACTTGAGGTAAATATATCCTCAATTTTCTCGGATATTGACCCAAACATTTTATATTTGTACCGCAATTCCTTCAGTGAACTAAGGTATTCCATTCTCATAACTTTTACAAATACATCAGCTCGTACTGATTTTTGAGGTAATATAATATGCTTTTGTAAATAGAAAGCGAATTCAACAGGGGCATTACTTACATGCTCCCCAGATAAATCAACATGAATACCCATAATATTAGTCCAAAGAACAATAAAAGGGCAATATTTGTTTAGTATAAACAAACATATTTCATCATTTCGATATGGATTTAAATCATGTCCCTTATTTATTTGTTTAATATCATTTTCAATTTCATTAAAAATTGAAAGGAACATTTTTCGAAATGGGCTGTTAAATGCAATTGATTCCAAGAAAAGATTTTGATCGTTATCTGGAAGATTGTATTCTTTCCCTTTACTTTCCTCATCAACTTTTATTAAGCATTGACGTAATATTTCAATACTTCTTTCAAATTTTGGTGACTTAAATGGTGTAAGCAATACTATAAACATATGCTTAAACCACTGTTGGGCTTCTTCCATAGTGGTTAAGTTAAAAGCAGCTATTAAGGCATATTTTAATAGAGGCCTTAAAATATGTCTTCTGCCCAATTTCGCATCTAAGTCCTTGCACATAATGTGAATGTAATGACATTTACACCACTGTAATATAACAAATTCAGGTTTAGAATTCGGGTTTACTTTAAAATGGTTCAAAAATGTTGCACAAGCATTGAGGTATTCTAACAAAGTTTGATTATTAAAACTTTTAAGTACGGCTCCATATAATGCTGCACTAACATCTGTACACACCCTTTTACAAAAAGACCACTTAAATTGATATTTAATTTTATTTTCTTTTAAATTAAACTTTAAGCAATCCAGAAAAGAACATATTGCATCGCGTGTGTGTCGCGATAGAATTGCTTCAGCAATTGGAACAATTTTTTTTAGTTTACAGTTTCGTAAAACTAATTTATAGATTAAAATTCTTTTTTCAGCGCATTCTAGTTGTTTAACACTTTCACCAGAAGCATCTAAATGTAGGGTGAATTTAGAGTCTTCAAGAATCTCTTTATTACTTGAGATTGTCTCAAATGTAATTTTTTCCCATGTATAAACAGCAAAGGGTGAAGAAACTAAATGTATATAATTTTTATAAGGTCCTCTTTTCATTAAAATGAGAGAGAAAATTGTTTCTGAGTGATAATAATAATCATAATTTCCCTCAGATTTACATTTTCTTAATGCTTCCAAACTACATATGTCCTGTAAATTGCCTTTTTCAGCAATTTCATCAGCCGCATTCAAAATTTGTTGTTTTCTAAACAAATATGCATTATTATTTTTAAGTTTGCTTTTAAAAACAGAGCGTTTAACGCCTCTTATTTGACCAACATGCATTTCGTCCTTCGCATGTTGAATTTCTTTTGTTCTATAAACAGATACATCTCCATTAGGATTTATCTCAAAGCGAAAAGTGGTACAATCGTTAAATCTGCAGTATGCATATATAAATGTATTTTCTTTAACAGACTTAACGCAATAAAAACATAAGATGCAAACATTATTATGTTTTAAATATTCTTCTCTAACCATGTCTTCGAGAAGTTTCTTTTTAGTAATTTTAATGTCATTAAAATCTTTTAAAATACTTAAATTTATTGAAAAGGAACAGTCAACAATTTTCCTTTGAAATATTCTTTTTGGCCTCAAAGACTTAGCCTCTTCCCGCAACACAATTCTATTGCACTTTTCATCGGGATTAGCTTCTTTTCTGTATTTTATAAACTTCGAAACATTTAAGGTATCGTCACTTATTTCAAAAGGACCCAATGTATGATTGCGGTTATCGTTCTCCAATTTTAACTCTTTACTAGAATGCTCTAGAATATTGTAAAATTGTGGTTTGCAATTCTTATTGCTTTCAATAATTTCTTGATTACTACATAACGACATTTTATCAATAACTTTAACTAAGCTATCTTTTATTATTTTTAAATCAGATTTCAATTCTTCAAAGGGTTTTATATGTTCGTAAACATCTTTATGAAATTTTTGTGGAGAATCATTTATTACTGTTTGACTGTACGTATTTGTGTTCAACTGAAAATTCTCAGGAGCACATTCATTTAAACTACTTTCTTTCTCAATTGGACTTGACATGGGTGCTTTAACTACGTATGTTTTATTTTCACTAGCTAAATTATTATTTGTGCTATTCAATAACGCAGATATATAATCGTTTTCTATTGAAAATGAGTTTTCTTTAAAGCAGTTTACATTACAACTTTTGTTTGGAATATTGTCAAATTTCGATATTTCATTTTCAGAATCATAATGTATATTACAAATAATACTATCGGCATTTTCAGGTGTGCCTGAGCCAGATTTTACTACTTCGCAATTTTTCAGCAAAAATTTTGCCATACTACAGATTCTTCTTCTATTTCGCAAATTATTTTGTATATTAGAACTTTCTCTTCTTTTCAAAGAATTTAAAGAATTTATAATAATTTTAAATAATTTACAATTTTTTGCAGAAATGCACTGCAACTCTTTCAAAAAAGAGCATTTTATCAGTATGTACTTTAAATCAGTTGAATTAAAATTCGACTTACGCTTTACTCCCATTATGCTTTCCTTGCTCTGTATAAAGAAAAAAGAAGTTTTTAAGTTGTAAGATATAAAAACGTTTTTTATATTCTTTATTTTGTATAATATAAAAATACAATTGATTAATTTAATATGTTACCATTTTAGTTAATTAATAAAATTATCGTTAAAACAGAACTCACCGTCCAAAAAATGTAAGTCTTCCTTCTTTTTGTATGATCCATAAAAAGTTAATAAAAAAAAGCGGGTTAGCGAAAAAACAGCACAAAATAAAAAATAAAGTTAAAAAACCGTCTATATTTTTTTACAAACAAAAAAAAAAAATATATTAAACAAAAAAAGTTCCAAAAATTGTTTGTGATTTTTTAATTTTTTTAGCAAAATCTAGATAAGCACTTTGACGATTTTTAACACTGCATTAGGCGAACTAAACGAAAAAGTTTCTGGCAACACTGATTAGGAACATTTTTATTTAAATTTTAACATATAACTTTAAACTAATATTTCACATAAACTTACCTTCGCTGGTGTCCTTTATCGGCGTCTTTTTCCTTAGTCAGTGATGGTCCTACTCTGTAAAAGAAGATAAAAATATATTAATATTTGAAAATATGTTGTGTAGATTAAAAATGGCTTTTATTTGGGTGTTTTTTTTTAACTTGACATAAAATAATGCCAAGTTGATACATGTACTAAAATCAGAGCCATACTTTGTTTTTTAATTTTTTTCTGGCAACTATAGTTATCTAAATAAAAAAGTTATTGTCTGGCAGCCTACATAAAGAAAATGAGTTATCACTCATTTTGTCTCTCAGTATAAAGAAAGAGAGCAATTCTCTCTTCGTATTGAGTCAAAATTTTAGTTTGTTACATTTAGTTTGTTATCTTCTCGCCCGCCGTTGTTTTTATATACCCAATGTTATCTCCGTAAGGATAACAAACTAGAATAACAAACTAAACTTGTTTCACTCAAATAAAAGAGAGGAAAATTAAAAATGGCTTCCTTAGTCTCTCACACGCATGAAAAAATGAGTGCTTTACATTAAATTGAGTGCTACCAAGTTTAAATCCAACAAAATGTACTTAGATTTTATTAATTTTATGGCAACATCTAGATAAGTACACACTCAACAATGAATATCAGCTTTTCTTCTTTTATTTTTCATGGGAGAGGATTTTTAAGTTAACAAACTAACTTAACAAACCGGAAATGAAAAGTTATTCAATTAAACAAATTTAATAAATTATTCAAAAGTTAATGCAATAAATAAAATAAAAATCGCTATTTTATGAACAAAAACACACCTTTTGTAAAAAAAACTACAAATACGTTACAACTACAACTATTACCTGCGCTATCCCTGATACTACATATGGGCTTATATCTCGAAAACTAGGAGTTGTTCCTGGATGGGACCAACTGTGAATGAAATCCACATATATTGGCTCTAATCTGGCATATAGGTTATATTTGTTGAGCATATTTTCTTGAACAAAGTATTAAAAACAATAAATTTTTAAATTTAACTCATATTACAAATGGGCTTATATCTCGAAAACTAGGAGTTGTCCTGGATGGGACCAATTGTAAATGAAAGCCACATATATTGGCTCTAATCTGGCATATAGGTTATATTTGTTGAGCATATTTTCTTGAACAAAGTATTAAAAAAAAAAAAATGTCAAATTTCACTCATATTACAAATGGGCTTATATCTCGAAAACTAGGAGTTGTTCCTGGATGGGACCAATTGTAAATGAAAGCCACATATGTTGGCTCTAATCTGGCATATACGTTATATTTGTTGTATTTATATATATCTCAGCTACTCGTCCCCTATATCCATGAAGGGATATGATGTCCATGGTTCATAAGTATTATGTCAATGCTTTTAGCTCGATCATTTTTAAACATAAACATGCAGATTAAATCACCATTTTGTTAGAATTGATGAGCCCTTTAGGACCATGTATAACTTAAAAAAATCGGACAAAAACTGAAGAAATGCCAAGCGTTAGAAATATTTTCAGGTGCGAGGTATCCTTTGTTAAGCCCACATATCGCCATCCCTAGATACTAGATGGTACCCAGCTTCAAAACTTAAGCTCGAATACACCTCTGTTATGTTCATTCCAAATTTTTGATCAATCGGCCCAGCACTTTATAAATGGCTGGGTTATTTCCAAAATATTTTTATTCTGCTCCCATGTGCGATGGAGAGTGACAAAATTATGAAGGATCGTAATATATTATTGACGCCATTTAAAAATATTTTAAAAAAATTTCAGATGCTTATTTACCAATAGTGGTATTTAGAACAATAAAAACTAAAAAACAAATTGTTCAGTGGATGTTACCATGTGTATTTCCAGGCATTGGGCACACAACTGCAATACACTTTTATCAAACGTTTCATGGACACAAAAGTTATGCTACAAGTTACCCAACAGACTTGACATATTTTTTAATAACTTTTAAAAGTATAACAACAAGAGCATCTTAAATAATTTCTTATTCTACTTCATTGTTTGTTAAAATTAAGTACGAGGTCAAATATTTTAAAATTCATTAATTTATTTAAGAATTACATAAGCAAATCATAATTTTGAAATTCTTTTAATTTTACGGCTTGTGTAAATACAATTTTTATGATTTACTATTTAGAAATAATGCAACGAATAGTAAAACAAAGGTATAATTTGTTTAAATTATTGAAACGTCACATAGTGAGGGAATTGGTTAAAACAAATGGAAATTTAAAAATTTATTGTTTTTAATACTTTGTTTAAGAAAATATGCTCAACAAATATAACCTTTATGCCAGATTAGAGGCAATATATGTGACTTTCATTTACAATTGGTCCCATTCAGGAACAACTCCTAGTTTTCGAGATATAAGCCCATTTGTAATATGAGTGAAATTTAAAAATTTATTGTTTTTAATACTTTGTTTAAGAAAATATGCTCAACAAATATAACCTTTATGCCAGATTAGAGGCAATATATGTGACTTTCATTTACAATTGGTCCCATTCAGGAACAACTCCTAGTGTTCGAGATATAAGCCCATTTGTAATATGAGTGAAATTTAAAAATTTAGTGTTTTTAATACTTTGTTTAAGAAAATATGCTCAACAAATATAACCTATATGCCAGATTAGAGCCAATATATGTGGCTTTCATTTACAATTGGTCCCATCCAGGAACAACTCCTAGTTTTCGAGATATAAGCCCATTTGTAATATGAGTGAAATTTAAAAATTTATTGTTTTTAATACTTTGTTTAAGAAAATATGCTCAACAAATATAACCTATATGCCAGATTAGAGCCAATATATGTGGCTTTCATTTACAATTGGTCCCATCCAGGAACAACTCCTAGTTTTCGAGATATAAGCCCATTTGTAATATGAGTGAAATTTAAAAATTTATTGTTTTTAATACTTTGTTCAAGAAAATATGCTCAACAAATATAACCTATATGCCAGATTAGAGCCAATATATGTGGCTTTCATTTACAATTGGTCCCATCCAGGAACAACTCCTAGTTTTCGAGACATAAGCCCATTTGTAATATGAGTGAAATTTGAAAATTTATTTTTTTAATACTTTGTTCAAGAAAATATGCTCAACATATATAGGCTATATGCCAGGTTAGAGCCACAATTTGATCCACAATTGGCTTTGATCCACAATTGGTTCCATCCAGGAACAACTTTTAGTTTTCGAGATATAAGCCTAGATATAATATGAAGAAAAGCCCAAATGTATTAGTTGTAACGTATTTTTAGTCTTTTTACAAAAGATTTTTTTTCTGTTCATAAAATATAGATGTTTATTAAATTTGTTACTATAACTTTTGAATAATTTATTAAATTTGCTTAATTTTATAAAACTTTTCATTTCCGGTTTGTTAAGTTAGTTTGTTAACTTGAAAATCCTCTCTCAAAATAAAAAAGAAGAAGAGCTGATATTCACTGTTGACTTAGTATTTTAATAGAAGTTGTCATATAATTTGTAAGACCTAGCTACATATGATTGAATTTAAACTTGGCAGCATTCGATTTAATATCAACACCTTAGGATTGTTGTGCTCCAATATCCATTTAAAAAAATTAGTTGGTATGGAAGATATACTTGCATATACCCGAATTATTCTTTTTCTCTTTTGGTATATTTAATATTGTTGTGCTCCTAATAATAATGTTAAGAGTATGAGGCAATTTGCACAAAAACTAATAAAAACATGAAAATAAACAAATTTAATATTTTGCAGATCTTGTTTAAGACACCGCGTTTTCTCTTCGAAACATTAACATTTCGTATTAGTTATAATTTTAGAAATTAATAATACTTAAAAAACATTAATTTTATTTGCGTATTTGTAAAAAATATGTGCAAGAATTTATTGCTTATAAAAACATTGATCAGTTATTCTTTGAGATATACTAATGTTAGCGTGTTTCTCGCTATTAACTTTAAAAATTATGGCCACACTTGAATAAAAAAGTGTCTGGCAGCCTACATTAAAAAAAGAGTTATCACTCTTTTTCCTTCTCAATATAAAGAGAGAGAAAAAGAGAAATTCTCTCTTCATATTGAGTCAAAATTTTAGTTTGTTATATTTAGTTTGTTATCTTCTCGCCCGCCCTAATGTTAAGGCTCTTGATTATACTAGAATTTTGCTCCATCTGTTGGTAGAATATTTCTCTACTACGCATTTATCATTTGAGACACATGATGATTGTTATTTGATTCCAGAACCTTCCATTATTACTTTGAATTTATTTATACATGCTGTTTTTTTATTAGTCGTTATGTAGGTGTTTGTGTAGTTGTGGTTGCGTTTATTTTTATTGCTGTATGTTAGTTGTTTTTGTTTTATGATTAAGAAGTTTTTGTAGAAATTTCTGGCGTTGTAAACATACACAATAGGTCATTTCGTTTTACTTTGTTGGTGACAATTATTTTTATTTCTTTTTATGATCTAAATAAAGCATCTTCGCAGCACTGCCGCCCACTTAAGCCTTTTCGTCCCGAATAGGCTCAACATTACCTTTGCCATATTTGGCCAGCCGTTCCAGGTGAACAACTTTCATTTTTGACCTCGGATTACGGTATCTCTGTATCCGGTAAACCACATTATTCAATTTCTTGATCACCTTGTATGGTCCCTCCCAGTGAGTTTGCAGTTTAGGAGACAGGCCTTTCTTGCGTTGTGGGTTATATAGTAGAACCATTTGCCCTTCAGTAAATCCCTCCGGGTTTGCTGCTCGATCATATCTGGCTTTCATTTTATCGCTAGACATTTTAATGCGATTGCGAACAAACTCATGCAGCTCATACAGCTCATGCAGGTCTTCTTGTGCATGAGGAACATTTCCATTGTCTTCGTCTGCAGGTCCCGGTTTAATACCAAATTCTAAATCTGCTGGCAGTTTTAGCTCTGTTTCGAACAAGATTTTTGCTGGACTACGTGAGGTTGAATCATGTACAGCTGACCGATAAGCTAGTAATAACTTTGGTATATGCTCATTCCAATCTTTCTGGTGTACGCTGACCACTTTTCTGAGATATTTCTCTAGGGTACGATTAAATCTTTCTACCATGCCATCAGATTGTGGATGCAGCGGTGTCGTTCTCGGCTTTTTGATACCATATACGTCACATATCTCTTTAAATACGGCCGACTCAAAATTTCGTCCCTGGTCTGAATACAGTTCTAGTGGAACACCGTATCGGCACACCCAATTGTTCACAAGAGCGTCCACTACAGTTTAGGACTCTTGGTTTGGAATGGCATACACTTCAGGCCACTTGCTAAAATAATCTAAAACCACTAGTACATATCGGTTTCCAGCATTACTAACAGAAAAAGGACCTGCTATATCAATAGCTATCCACTCAAAGGGTTCACCTGGGTTGTATTGCTGAAGCTTGCCACGACTCTTTCTTGTAGGACCCTTGGCCGCAATGCACTGTTCGCAATTTGCTATCCAATCAGCTACGAATTGTCGGCAGCCTACCCAGTAAAATCGTTGCTTTATCTTTTCCAGCGTTTTTGTTATCCCCATATGAACCCCGCTGGAACCATTATAAAACTGCTTCATTACCTCACTCCTTTTAGAAGTTGGCACAACAATTAAGTCTGTTGTGGTTTTGCCATCTGTGCTTTCCCAAGATCGGTATAAGCCATCTACCACTTTCAGGCTATTCCACTCAGCCCAGTACGATTTTGCTAGGCGGCTTTCTGCCGATATTTCATTATGGTTCGGTCTTCTGTTATTTTGTTTAGCCAATATAATTTTTGCCAAAATTGGGTCCTCATTCTGTGCCTTCGACCAGCCTTCGCTTGAACCAATTTGGGTAAGCCGCACGTCAATGATGCACTCCTTTTTTTTCGACATTTGTGCAGTGCTTGCGCTCTACATTGCATGGTCGTCTTGAAAGGGCATCAGCGTTGTTGTGCTTTCCGCCTTTTCTATGTACAATACTAAAGTCATAGTTTTGCAAACGTTCAATCCAGCGTGCGAGCTGCCCTTCGGGGTTCTTAAATTGCATCAACCAACGTAGTTCGGAGTGGTCCGTCCTTAAGATGAAATGTTGACCATATAAGTACTTGTGGTAATGTTTAACACACTCCAGCTCTGCCAAAAGCTCCCGTCGTGTAAAGCAGTAATTTCTTTCGGGCTTCGAGAGTACCCTGCTGTAGTATCCAATGACCTTTTCTGTTCCATCAATCTCCTGAGAAAGTACTCCTCCTATTCCATAGCCGCTTGCATCCGTGTCCAATATAAATTTCTGTCCAGCTATTGGATAGGCGAGGACTGGTGCCGTACAAAAAAGTTTCTTGAGCTTCTGGAATGCTTCTTCAGCTACCTCACTCCAGTGGTACGTTTGCGACTTTCTGGTCAACTCATGCAAGCTAGCAGCCACTTGAGCAAAGTTCGGCACAAATCTCCTGTAGCATGTGCAAAGCCCCAGGAAACTACGCAGCTCATGAAGATTTTGTGGGCGAGACCAGGTCTTTACTGTCAGTACTTTGTCTTCATCAGTTGATATGCCCTTAGCTGTTACACGATGCCCCAGGTATTTTACCTCCTTTGGAAACAAGGCACATTTTTTAACACTTAATTTTAATCCTGCAGCTGTTATAGGCTTAAATACTTCATCCAGGTTTTTAAGGTGTTCGTCAAAAGTTTTCCCCATCACGATTATGTCATCCAGATACACTAAGCACGTTTTCCAGTTGAGACCCTTAAGCACACGTTCCATTAAATGCTCGAAAGTAGGTGGAGCGTTGCAAAGCCCAAATGGCATCACCTTGAACTGCCATAAACTACCACTCGCGCTAAAGGCAGTTTTCTCCTTGTCTTTATTGGCTATCTCTACTTGCCAATAGCCGCTCTGCAAGTCCAAGGTAGAGAACCATTTTGTTCCGGCCAACGTGTCTAAGGTATCGTCAATTCTAGGCAACGGATAACTGTCTCTCTTGGTGACGTCATTGAGCTTCCTGTAGTCAACGCAAAACCTGGTACTGCCGTCTTTCTTCTTTACTAAAACTACTGGCGAACTCCACGGACTCGAGGATGGCTCAATGACTCCGTTCCGCTCTATTTCGCTGACAAGTTCCTTGACCTCGTCTCGCTTTGTTAGGAGAACACTTCTCGGTGCCTTTTTTATAGGCCTCGCTTCGCCAGTATTAATTTCATGTTTCACAACTGCCGTTCTACCTTGGCTTTTATTACTTAGGGCGAAGACGGAGGCATGTTTTCTCAACAACTGCTTTGCTTTGTTTCTGTCAGAAGATGTTAGTTCTGCCACCCATTTTTGCACCGCCCAATTTATTATGGCTTCAGCTGGCTCACATCGACCTATCTCAAAATTTCTATTTACGGTCTTTTCGCTATTGGACAGATTTAGTACTCTCACAGGAACCCTTCCATCGTCGCAGATTTTTACAAGGGCTTTAGCTGGTAAAATGTCCTCTTTTACTTCTGTTGATTCTACCACCCACAACCGGTTATCCAAGCAATCTGCCTCCACACGTGCCCATACTATAGTTTCCGCCTGAGGTGGTAATTTCTGGCGTTCAACGGCAAATAGCTTCCTAACTGCGGTGCTGCTCTCATAACCAACATCCGGGGGTATCTCCACATTACGCCAGATCATTATTTGCTCGCCCATGCACTATGTTTCAAAGACCTACTTTTTCCGTGCGAAATTAATATCTTTTAAAATATTAAACTTTTTAGAGTTAAATTGAAAGCGGAGCTAACGCAGGCATTTTTAAATAAATCTAAAAAAAATTAACCCATTGATGACCAATAAGATGCAAAAAAAACAGTAATAAATAATTTATTTTATTATTTTTTTTTTATAAAAAAATTGTTTTATTTTAGTTTTGGATAAATCTAATCATTGGTGGCCAATTATATGTCCGTTGGCGTCGCACCACAGATAGGACAAGCTTGAGTTGATTTAGTCCCCGTCAAAATATTTAAAACTTTTCCATCTATTAATGTTAGATATAACTTGAACGATATTTGTACCGTTTTTCCATTGCCAATATCTATAAATAAATTTTGTAAAGCATCAATTTCTTTTTTTAAGTTCATTTCTTCTTTCAAAATAGATCCCCTTGTTTCCTTAACGAATTCCAACTTAATTGGTCGACAAAACCTTGTTGACTGGGGCGTATTATTATTCCAAATAGTTGTTCCAGAGGAGAGTATGAGCCTCAGTGGTATAATTGTCGTAGCTAGAAGCGAAGCGTCAGAATTATTAGAAGTTTCTGTTGTGTGAAACATCTGCTTATATTGCGCTTGGCCTGTGCTACTGTCAAATCCATAGCTAAAAATTAATTCACATTTTAAATTATCAGAATTTTCAGATTCCATTACGGTTTCAAAAATCTCTTTTTGCATTTCAACAATTCTATTGGCAGTATGTAACACAACAGATTCTAAAGAAACTCTTGCTATAGTCTCGGTTACATTGATATCTTTTGGTCGGCATTTTAAATTCGCACCTAGAATTTGATTATAGTGGGGATATATGTCGCAGTTTCTCGATTTACTTTCACGACGTATTGCGTTATACTGTGCCGTTGTGAAATTGTTTTCTATGAAGAAAGCTGACGCTTCATCTGCAGAAAGAGGTATTGGCTTAGGTTTACTTTCTGAGTACATCTTTTTAATCTTGGAAGGTCTTGTTGGACTTGCTATGGTTTCCTTAAGAACTGCAGCTAAATTAGCATTTCCTTCCTAGCTGAGGTTGCTGCTGTTTGTACCAGTAAACCAGTTTGACCTAAAACAGCCGTCGAAAGCTCCGCTGCTGCTCTCCTTTGCCCATACTCCGACTTTTTGCAAAATGGAACCTCTGGACGCCCCACAGTGGAAGAAGTAGTTTTAAAAGCTTCTTTTTTAATTTTGAAAGATATCTCGCTATTTAGCCATGAAAAGTTTTTAGTTTGAAAGTGACCTTCTCTTCTTCTACTTTTTGCCCATTTTGTTTCTAGATACTTGCAGAAAAGACGTACCTTCTCCGCCAAAATTTTTTCGCAATCATCGTCCATCTCAGATGCATCAACTTTATTTAAGACATACTGGACAACTATATCATTTTTTGAGTTTTTTGAGGGTTCTTTTAACCAAATTTCAAAAAGTTCGATTTTTTTCAAAGTATAAGAATCTACAAAAAGTGATATTATTCGGATAGTGCAACTTTGAGCAATATGAGATAAATCCTGGTAAATGAACCAAACTTTAGTCTATTCAAATATGTTAACATTTGGTTTGCCAAACGTTAACATTTTTTTAAAAGGTTACATGAAATTAAAATTTTGAAAAAACCCATTTGCTTAAAGGTTATTTTAAAAAATTAATTTTTCAAAATCAAATTTTATATATTTTCAAAAACTTATGAGAAAAAACTTAAGTACTTACATGACAGATTATTCTCCATTACAAATTATTTATAAAATTTTAACACAATTTTCACAATAAATGTTCAAACTTTTGATTTAAAATTAATATTTTACAAAAATGTTTCAACACGTATGGGAACAATGACTTTGATTGCGCGCTGCCCAATAGTGTTTTGTATTTAAAAAAAAATTGTCAATTTATTTGAATTGGAGTATTAGAAACTGCTTGGCAAAAAAAAAACAAAGCTATATTGATAGTTTTGAAATTTGAATTTCGCACGGAAAAAGTAGGTCTTTGAAACACAGTGCCATGTGCAGATTAATACCGTTGGCTATCATAAAGTCTGCACCAATAATAACTTCATCCACTATATCGGCGACAACAAATACATGGTCAACGCTGATGTCTGCTATAGTCAGTCTTACCCTGGCTCGTCCATAGACAGTGGCTAAGTCCCCAGTAGCCGTGCGCAGTCGTACATTATTTAACGGTTTCACAGCACCTTTTACTAAATCGGGCCTTACTATCGGCTAAGACGCTCCTGTGTCTATGGTGAGGACTTGCTTTCTTCCGTTGATAAGGCCACAAGCAGCTAGGTTGCTATTCTTCTGTTGCACAATTGAAATCGAGATTGTAGGGCCATCGGTTATGAGAGCTAGCACTTGCCCCTTAGCGCTAGCTCGACTTAGTTTAACGATAACTCGAGCGATTTGGTGTTATTCGCCAGCTTGTTGTCCCTCTTTGGCGAAGCAGATCTTGATCTTTTCTTTATGGATCTGCAGTTGCGCTGGAAGTGGCCAACTTTTCCGCAGTTAAAGCATTTGGCGCGAGGCTTATCCCTATCTTCCTCCATTATTTGTTTGACAATATCTTTTATCTCGCTACTTTTGTCGCCGTGGTTATAATCATCAGTCTCAAGACATCGCACCTTGTACACCTGCGGCTTCGAGATGACTTTTGCGGTCTCCTGTGCTAGCGCGTACGAGATAAGTTCTGCAAAGGTTGATTTTTGAATAGCACAAACCGCATATTCATAATCTGGATCTCGTATACCATTCACAAATGCTTCAATTTTAAACTGATCGAGAAACGGATGATGTTCCCCTGGGTAAGTCAGCTGCACCAAACGTTCAATTTCCATGGCGAAGTCTTGAAGCGTCTCGTTCGCCTTTTGAACCCTGCCTCGTAACTCCATTCTATAAAGTTCTCTTTTATGCTCACCTCCGTACTTACGTTGTAAGGCATTCATTATGTCCTCATAATTATTTCTACTTCTGGCTGGTAGACTTTCTAGTATCTCTGCTGCTGCTCCCTTTAAGGCCAAAATAAGCTCTATAGCTTTTTCATCATTGTCCCATCTATTCTTGTTGGCCACTGTTTCAAACTGGAACTTAAAAACATTAAAAGGTGCGCTGCCGTCAAAGCTCGGATTATTTATCTTGCTAGCATGCTCAGAGATAACTCTCACTGGTCCTTCTCGAATTTGTAGATCGCCCATTTGCTCTTTTAATTCATGCAATTTATCGTTCAATTTCTATCTAAACCGGACAATTTTTCAACAAACTCGCTGACTCTTATTTCCACGATGTCCACTCTTTAGACGAAGACTTCTGATATTTCTTGAAATTTCTCGTTAACCTCTGCTTAAAGCCGTTCCCCGTTTATAGTAGAGCTTTCCAGTATTGCTTTTTGAAGCTTCTGCTTATTTCCTTCCATTTTCTTTATTTGGTTGTCCTGCTTCTAATTATTTTCCTCTATTTTCTTCATCATAGCTGCAAACATAGAATTCAAGTCCATTATGCTTGCTGATGGATTACATACTTCAATCACTTCTTTTTCTTCTATTTGTCCGAATTCGTATGTCCCACTATCCATACCACGCTGCTTGAATTCATCTATTAATCTCTTTTGCAACTCTGCTTTATTGCCCGCTGTCGGCAGATCCAACTTACTTATCTCCATTTTTAACTGCTCAACTTTAAGCTCGTCAAATTTTATCGTGATTTATTTATTATTTGCAATCCCACTTCTGACTACTATAAATGATTCTGTATTTGGTTCTACTTTTTTTATAGCAACAGGATTTCATGGAATCCACGTTTTAATTGGAACCACCTTTTTATTAATTTGTTAATTCGACACTTAAATAACAACAATTGTTACGTTTGTTTACATTTATAAACGTTTATTTTACTGAGTTCCTTTATTGCAAAATAAATAAACACAATTTATTTACTACTTTATTTAAATTACACTTTTATTAGACGATTATTCACTTATTCGCGATTAGTACACAAAAATACGCGATGGCAACTTCACCACTGTTTATCCGTTTTACCACAAGATCTTTACTGGTTGACGTTTTCACTGTAACGACACGTTTTCGCTCTAGCCGGGGTAGGTCAGCGGATGTCCAGTGTCATACATAAAAAAAATCAATTTAAAACAAACACCTTTGTTTTGTTTAACGTTATAAAATTAATTTTATTATTCTTTATGTTTTTTTTTTTCTTTACTTCGTTACTTAAGTTTAACTTTTAAAATATTTAAATAAAATAGTTTGAAATATAAATTGGTTTACAAATGAAAAGAAAATTAGTTAGCACAGCCACACGTGAGTCCATTAATTAAGTGGCAAATCGGACAGCAGAAGCTAAAGCAGGAAGCGATCTACCATTGCGGTGGCATACGCACGACTAACAAGGGTTGACCTATTCCACTGGGCAGCGGGAACTTTGATGGCATACGCACAATCTACGTTCCGGCGGCCCAAGTTTCAGCGATTTCTGACCGATCTGTCCACAAAATTAATTTAAAAAAAAGGAGTCGTTAAAGCGTGTACAACGTTCTAGCTAGGAGACGGAAACACCGAACTTCAAGCCACCCGAAATACCCGGATTGATTTCTTGGTTGGAAACTATAAGGAGGAATTGATCTTTTATTGGAGTGGCATACGCACAACTTCGATAACAGATCTTTTGTCCACTGATCAGGCCTTAGCATTCGATGGCATACGCACGATCAAATGATTCGAATGTTCAGCTCTATAGCTGCCAACTGACTGACTTTCTAAAATCAATTTACCTTCTACTTAAGTTACAACAGACTAATTTGCGCACACGCATAAATCATTCAATTACTCTGTCTCTCGTGTAGCTGAGAAAATACGAGTCTTATTGCATCCGATGTTCCACTCTTGAGTGTATAATGACACGCAGTGTGAAGTGAGCGAATGCATACGTAATTCTTACAGAATTTGTTCATGAAATTACATGCATACATTGTTCATATTAACTAGTTATTATAAAAACAATAACACAAATCAATATTCTTTATTTCAATCATAAATAAGAGCAAAATAAACAAAAGCGAACAACAAAATGAGTACAATGTATATTATATCAAAAAAATAAAGAGTATAATTTATGGAATTCTCTTCGTGTGGCTCAAACCAGAATATACAAAAAAAGTACAAAATACTACGTATAAATAATAACACTCTTATTAAAAAAAAAAAAAAAACAACAACAAAGGCATTTGTGTGTTTGCTACAAAATGCACAACCGTTGTTCAATTATTAGGTGTACCCCAAAAACGAATTTAGCGACTTTTGGTCGTCACACTACCCCCTCCCATTTTCCCAAATTTTTCTAGTTTAGGCGGGTGGTCGTAACAATACCGGCCTTCGAACGGGTGATGCGATAATCACGGCCATCATGTTGGATGAAGAACCGTAAGCGACCCTTTTGATTCTGAGTTGCTAGCGTTGCATCTATGGTTGCCTGTAGTTCTGCGGGGAGCTGTTCGCAGGGAAGGACGGAACAAGATTTGGCGGATGGTTGGGGGGTTTCAGGAAGGTCGGCTACACACAAGGCCGAAGTAGTAGATGGTGACAAGCATGGTGGTGTTACCTCTGGGTCTGTGCCGGATACCTCCATCCAACCTCTTCCTGGCGTTCATGGCAAATTTATTGCTGATGACCCATGGTTGAAGGGGGGTTCCATTTGAAAAATGGGTTCGTTCTCAGCGTCTGGTGGTGGTAGAGCCGGCATAATCGCAGGTGGACTTCGCCAGCGCTGTCTACCTCGAGTGTCGGGCAGGATGATTCGATCTCGCCAGGTCCTCTCGTAACACCGCATACCATGGTACCGATACTGCCTGTCCTGGGTGTCAAACGAACCATACCTGACCCGTTGTGGAGGTGTTGGTGGACGAAAATTCTCATTCTCCCAGTCGATGGACGATGGTGTGCGCGATCGCTGTGGGGACTCCACACAGGGAGGTCGACGATCAACAGTCGTATCGGTGTCACCGAAACATGAGCGGTATATTTCCTCTAGCATCTGCCCATCACTATCTGCGACAAGAAAACTCAATTCGTCTAAACTAAGGAAAACTTCCTCTTCCCCTGACAACGGTGGCGGGTGTGGTGCAACTTCTTCGGCTGGTTGCTCAGGCTCATCTAACGATATATTTCCCAACGGCGGTGGGGAGGGTGCGATGTCGTCTAGATTCGAAGTGTGGATGGCCTGGCTCAGAGGTGGAGGGCTAGGGATAACTGCCTCATCCTCTTCGTCACTATCGGGGATACATATGGTGGTATGATAGAGCCCAGGAACCGGGTGCTTTTGGGGCGGTGACGGTTAGACGGTCATTCGGTAGTGATATACGGGGCCTTTGGGAATCGTGGTGGATGCTGCGTGTTTTGGTTTGCGGCGTCTGGGACCGCGTCCACGTGAACGTCTGGCTGAGCTTTGAGGTCTTGGGCCACTTGTGGTTGGGGTGTCGTCATCCTGCAGAAATATGGTTTTGTGTATCTTGGCCCGTTCTTTTTCCATGTTCTGCCTGAATTTACGACGGGCGGCCTCAAATTTTTGTTGTTCACTGTCGTTTTCCATCTTGCCTTTGTTAAAATACGCTATGACGTCAATTTCGAGTCTTCCTGGAAAATCTAGAAAAACAAAATAGAGGGGTACAATCAATCAAGGGTTATAGAATGGCTTCAATTCATTCACGTGGGCGGAGCGTCTGTCAGTGCTATCTGTTAAGCTAAGGTCGACGATGACTGGTGAGACAAACCCCCTAACAACGTATAGACCGTTGAATTTAGGAGCCAGTTTGGCGGCGAAACTATCGGTAGCCTACCTAATCCCCTATGTTGGGTTTCCACCCTCGTCGACGTAAATCTTAGTGAAACTTTTGCTTCTGCAATGCTTTTTCTAGATTTCTTCGAACAATCTGGAAAATTTCCCGTAGTTCCTCTGCTCGTTTATCCGGTTCGATTTCCCGAGCGCCTGTTCCGATGGAGACTTGGTCGTATAAGGCCTTCGGCAAGCGGGGCTCTCTTCCTTGGGAGTCCCGTGGACTCAGAGGTGCTCGTGTTGATTGCCAACATTAACTCAGGCAGTAGCGCATCCCATTGGTTATGATGTTGTTTAGAGTACTGGGCTAACATGGTCTTAATCGTACGGTTAGCTCGTTCGGTCGGATTTTCTTGGGGAGTGTAAGGGGCTGAAAACTGGTGATCTATCCCGGTGTCCTGTAGATATTTTCTTAGTACCCGCGAAGTAAACTGGGTTCAATTATCTGTTAGAAACAATTTTGGAACTCCATAGCGGGCAACTATTCTCTCTCTCAGTGCCCTGATGACTCCGGCAGCGGTAGCTTGGCGTACGGGTATAAGTTCCACCCACTTTGAAAAATAGTCAAAAAGCACCAACAGCATTGTATGCCCGTGTTTGGTGCGAGGTAATGGTCCGACAAAATCGGCGCACCTAAGCGACCAGGGTTCCTCAGGGACTCGTGTAAGCATCTTCCCCGCGGGCTTCTGTTGTGCAATTTTGTACCACTGACAGACGCCACACTTTTGAACGTATCGTCTTACGTCACGGGACATTCCTGGCCAGTAGTAGCGGGTTGCAATTTTATTTAATGTTTTCCGAACTCCTACGTGCCCACCGGCCGCCTGATCGTGGTTTTCCTGCATTACTCGTTCTCGTAGTGGGGTAGCTACACACAATTTCAATAGTGTAGTGTCGTCGTCATTGATTTCCCGCGTAATGTGGCGGTACAGTTGTCCGTTTTCAATTACGTAGTCTGGGAAGTTTTCAGGACTCTGCCGGACCTCATTTAGTTTGGTTTTCAACCAGGGACAGCGCGGTGTGTGTGTTGTCGCCAGCATGAGTTCGGCGATTGGGTGCCGCGAGAGCGTATCGGCTACTACATTCTGCTTCCCCTTACGATAACAAACAGAAAACTTGTGCTGTTGGAGTTCAAGTACCCATCTAGCTAGTCGTCCGGTGGGGCTGTCGATGGAGTTTAACCATTTAAGAGCCAAATGGTCGGTGACTACACGGAACTCATAACCCTCCAGGTATGCTCGCATTTTTCGGATACCCCATATGATGGCGAGACACTCCTTCTCCGTCGCGGAATAATTTTTCTCAGCAGCGTTCAGGTGTCTACTAGCGTTAGCGCTCACTTTCTTGAGTTAACACGGCCCCAAGCCCGTAATCGCTGGCATCAGTTTGAAGAGTGAAAGTTTTAGAAAAGTCTGGACACGCCAAGACAGGAGCTTTTGTGAGTTGCTTCTTTAGATGGAGGAATGCCGACTGTTGTTCCTGGCCCCATTTCCAGTGCTTGCCCTTTTTAAGTAGTTGGGTTAGGGGTTGTGAAACTTCTGCGAAATTTGTAACAAAACACCTATACCATGATGTTATTCCTAGGAACCGACGGATTTCTTTAACGTTGGTGGGTGGCGGTATTTGTGTGACTGCGGCGATTTTATCCGGGTCCGTCTTAATACCGTCCCGGGTGACTACATGGCCTAAGTATTTCGTTTCCTCCCTAAAAAATTCATACTTGTCGATGTTTATCCTCAAATTTGCAGCGCGCAGCCTCCAAAAAACCTCCTTGAGATTATTGAGGTGTTCCTCAAAGGTGGACCCGATGACAATGATATCATCTAGGTAGGCGAAAGCATGGGGTTCCATGTCGGCGCCGATAACTGTGTCCAGGGCCCGTTGGAATGTTGCAGGTGCCGAATGTAAACCGAAGGGCATCACATTTCACTGGAATAGTCCTCTACCGCTAACTGCAAAAGCGGTGTATTTTTTGCTGTTTTCTTCCATTGGAATTTGCCAATACCCATCTTGAGGTCCAGGCTGCTAATAAATTTGGCATTACGTGGTCGATTCAAAATGTTGTCAATCCTGGGGAGCGGATAAGTGTCGGGCACCGAACGGGCATTTAGCTGCCGGAAATCCATGCAAGTGCGCCAGGTCCCATTCTTTTTCTTGACCAGAGTAATCGGGAAGCTGTAGGGGCTGTGTGATGGCTCAATGCATCCGCGTTGAAGCAACTTATTTACTTCTTCGTCTATGATGGCTTGCATAGCAGGATTTCTAGGGGCGTAGCGTATTTTAGTGGGCCGGTCATCGTTCACCACTATTCGGTGCGTAGCGACGGTTGACACTCCGTTGAGCTGTTGAAATAGCGGGAGTTCTGAGTCCAGGAAGGTCCGAATACGTTGTTGGGTAGAGTGCTCTTGACAATGTTGTAGGCTACATTTTTGTGGTTTAGTCACCGGCTTGATACTGAATCTTACCTGATTAACATTCTGGTTACCATGGTTTGGTGGTCGGGCGACTAACCCGGCGCAAGTGATAGTAGCTCCCAGTTTGCGAAGCAGATCAATTCCAAGTATCATTGGTTCTGTGGCTTCATCCATGATCAGAAAGTCATGAGTTGTGGTGGTGTTTCCGAGCGTGATGTGGCAGCGATAGGCGGTGGAGATCTGCTTTCGCGAACCGTCAGCAACGATCACGTCCATGGCTACAGGCACTAGGTGTGATTTCTTTGACACCTGATTTACAAAAACGGGCATGACGAAACTGCATGTAGCCCCCGTGTCTACGATTGCGTTTATAGGCTCGTTCTCTACTAAAATGGTTGCTCGCAGTTTGTCCTCCTCCCATGCCAACTGGGTGGACGGTTTTGGGGTTTTTGGCGCACGTCGGGTTTCGAGGTGCTGTTGACGGTTGTAATTTGGGGGGTCATTCTCCTGATCATCCGGTGATGTTCGCCTCTACCTGGGGGGGCCGTAGGAGGGATACTCTCCATTTCGACCGCAAGCGTAATCAGCTCATCGAGGGTCTTAAAGTCTCTCCTACGTATGAACCATTGGTAGTCTAGAAGCGAATTTCGAAATATACTTTCCATCTTTTGTTCCTCACTTAGTTGCGAATGGCGCATCAGATCTTGTAAGGCAAGCACATAGTCGCAAAAACTTTCTCTGGGTCGTTGGACGCGACGTCGGATATCATCATCCAACTTCTCGAAATATCTTGGCGACAAAAGAAAGTACAAAAATCGCTCTTGAATGTGGCCCATTTCTCCCAACTCTTGTTATTGTTGCGCAACCAGATTAGCGCCTTGTCGCGAAGAAGTTCCGGCATTACTTTCAAAACGCATTTGAGGTCGAGCTCATACAGTGCCGCTAACTCCTCGACGCGTTCGAGGAATCCTAATGGATCCCTACCACCATCAAACTTAAGACCCCATTTACGAATTATCTCCATCGCAGCTAGAGTGTCTCCTACACTCGACGGACGTGTCGTGGGTTGCAAGCCTACTGAAGTCTTTGGGCTCGACTGTTCACCGGAGGTCGGAAACGTTGCGCTCGGTACGGTCAAATTCGTAACTGGTATTACGGGAAGGTTGTGCGCCTCGTGTTTGTTCTGCCGTTCTTGAATGACAATGGCTTCCCTCTCGTCATGTTCGGCCAGGACGTACTTCGCCAGCCTCTTACGCATTTCCTCGACCGTGCCGTCGGTGTGCAAACTGCACTGGGACAGGTATTGCTCCAATTCTTCCTTTCTTAGGGTATAAATCCAACCTGTCTTCACCATGACGTAAAATGAACGAACGCACAATACGGATTTTTTTTTTAATGGCGTGACGTAATAAAAATATCCAATCGTTACTCTATTATTTTTGTCTGATATATTTAAAATTTCTTTTTATTTTGTAGGCATTTTTTTTTAAGTGTTCCTGCTCAGGCGCCAATGTAACGACACGTTTTCGCTCTAGCCGGGGTAGGTCAGCGGATGTCCAGTGTCGTACATAAAAAAATCAATTTAAAACAAACGCCTTTGTTTTGTTTAACGTTATAAAATTAATTTTATTATTCTTTATGTTTTTTTTCTTTACTTCGTTACTTAAGTTTAACTTTTAAAATATTTAAATAAAATAGTTTGAAATATAAATTGGTTTACAAATGAAAAGAAAATTAGTTAGCCCAGCCACACGTGAGTCCATTAATTAAGTGGCAAATCGGACAGCAGAAGCTAATGCAGGAAGCGATCTACCATTACGGTGGCATACGCACGACCAACAAGGGTTGACCTATTCCACTGGGCAGCGGGAACTTTGATGGCATACGCACAATCTACGTTCCGGCGGCCATCTGTTGGTAGAATATTTCTCTACTACGCATTTATCATTTGAGACACATGACGATTGTTATTTGATTCCAGAACCTTCCATTATTACTTTGAATTTATTTATACATGCTGTCTATTTTTATTAGTCGTTATGTAGGTGTTTGTGTAGTTGTGGTTGCGTTTATTTTTATTGTTTTATGTTAGTTGTTTTTGTTTTATGATTAAGAAGTTTTTTGTAGAAACTTCTGGCGTTGTAAACATACACAATAGGTCATTTCGTTTTACTTTGTTGGTGACAATTATTTTTATTTCTTTTTATGACCTAAATAAAGCATCTTCGCAACAATATATATAATAATACATATTAAAATATATTTTTAGGTTTTGAAAATCAAATTCATTTCTAAAAATAAAATAGTTAAAAAACTTGTTTTACCAAAATATGGAGTTTCACGAAAATTTTGCCAAAAATTTCAATTTTCGCAAAAATTCAACTTGCAATACAAAATTTCAAATTTCATTTAAAACTGAAAATGCAGAAACAATAACTTACCACAATCAACACTTTAAAAGTTTTCTAATAAACCCCATTTTTGCAAAATAAAACATTTACACTATTGATTCAAATTACACCAAAAACTTTAATTTTTGCAAAAAATTCTACTTGTAAGGAACAGATCAAGTTTACGGGCACCGCTCTAAAATAAAAAAGTTGCCTGCTGGTTGCAAAATGTTATTTTAAGCAAAAAATTTTAAGTGAAAAAATTTGCGGAAACCCTTAGTTTGGGAGTTACGGATCTTCGAAGTTTTTATATATAAGATGGTATATATCGAGTATTTGATTGTGGAATGGGACATTGGAAAGGGAATTTAAGAGCATATTTAATGAAGCAGAAAACATTGAAAGAAATAAACAAAAGCTGTTAAAAAACAATTTTGTCCTTTATAAACATAGCTTTACTAAATGAATTAAGTTATTTGGAATACTTCGTAAAAATGTTATGTATATAAGGGATGTAAAATGAATTTTAAGCAAAATACCCTTCGTTTCCGAGTTACGGACCTCTAAATTTTTCATGAATAAGATATTTTATGGTGGATTGAGACAATATGGGAAAGTGATTTTAATATATTTGGAGCTAAAGTGATTTTAATATATTTGGAGCTATAGTGCGTTTTTTGTAGAAACACTTAAGAAATTGTTGCTGGTTTGGTAACTTGTAATGCAGGAAATCGTTAGAAAGCAAAACCGCTGTTGGTCATACCATACAGGTAACTACGAAACTTAGGGTTTCTACGAAAATTATTGTATAACTCTCTGGATAACTTTTTTTTTTTGTAAAATATTCCTGTTGAACTTAATGATTTTGATTAAAGTTGTTTATATGATTTTTTTCTTTTTTCTTGTCTAACTGGATAGGCTTTTAACCTCTATGTCGCCGGAAAAAAAAATTATACATACGTCTACAGATACATACCCGGGTATGTCCATACATTTTATATGAAATTTCTTTGCTAAGTTTATTCTTATGTTGACTCAGTTTTGCTAATGTTTTGCCTATGTTTTGTTTGTGTTTTGTTGCTACGTTGGTGCTTATTTATATACGAAAATTTCAAATTAGCAAATTGTGTTATGTTTGCTTTCATGTATGCATATTTATAGTTATCAATCAGTTGTTAGCAAACACCTGTTTGAAGCGCATCAAGAATTAAGTAGGAGTATTGTGACGTTCTGTAGTACGATGTATAAAAATGGCAGATGGTGAATGGCTTTCGACAAAGGTTGCAAGAGTTAGAAGAAGAAACTAGTGATAAAGAAGTTTTAGCATGTGAAAGTGAAAGTTAAAACGTAGGTGATGTAACTCCAGGAGACTCTGGCATAGAAGAAATCCAGTTAACAGAATATAACTTTGAGGAAGAAACAGATGTTAATAAAGAAGTTGATAAACCGCCACTGAAAATGAAGCAAATTATAAGAGTAGGGATGGAACAATTTGGTCTACTGCAACTCCACAAACTGCAAGATTCCGTACACACAACATTTAGAGAACTGGAAACAATGGGCCCGTAGGAAGAACGAAAGGTCTCTTCATTGTAGAAACATTCAAGTTAATATTTTCCGATGAAATATGTAACATTATCATTCATAACGCAAATAAAAAAGCAAAATGTTGCCATGAACTTTATAACGCTTAAAAACCAACAAAAGAATCACGTACATGGAAAGTCTTAAAAGAAAGTCAGTCTGATGCATATATGGGTCTTCTTTTCTTGGGTGGTATTACGCATTCTGGATATGTACATACTAAATACTAATGGAAAACTATCTCTCATCCGTTATAAAGAGCTTCATGAACGTGCATCGTTTTTGGGAGATAAGCCGATTTATTCGTTTCGACAACGGGAACACACGCCAACAGCGTAAAAAACAGACAAAGCTGCAGCCATAACAGACTTATTTTTGATGCTGAATAAAAATCTACGCAGAAATTATGGTGCAGGTCCAAACGTGACCGTTGATGAGCAGTTGTATGCCTTCCGCGATGGTACTGGCTTTACCCAAAACATGCCATCCAAACCCGCCAAGTATGGAATTAAAATATGGTGGGTGTATGACTCCGTTTCGTCCTATCCAATAAAAGGCCAAATTTATACTGGATTGGCAGTATCCGGCGAACGGGAAAAGAACGTAGGCGAGAGAGTAGTAAAGGAATTGTGCGTCAATCTTTTTCGTGGAAGTGGACGGAATATAATTTGTGACAATTTTTTCACCACTTACAACTTAGCGAAAAGTTTAATGATGGATAGGTGTTTATCAATATTAGGTAAAGTGAATAGAATAAGAGTATTTGTACCATCATATTTCGCTTTACCGAAAGGATGGGAAGAAGGTTCAACAAAATTTGGTTTCAACAAGCCCTTGGCATTCATTTATAATATAGTAGACCTTGCTGCCTTTGCAGCATACATAATTTACGTTGAGAATATTCCACAAAGATTCCACAAGCCGGCTTAGGGTGTTTCTCTATAGCTTGGGCGAATAACTGGCAAAGCCGGAAATAGAAAACAGATCCAAAAACAAAGACAATTCAAAAATATTTTCCACACGCAATGCTATTAAAGCCATATACAAAGAATCATTGAGCGTGAGATGTACCGTAGAAAGCGTAGTAGAATGTGACCACACTGGTAGAACAAAAGCCAAAGGAAATTGCTACTTGTGCGAAAAACGTCGGCCAACCAGAAAATCCTGCACTTTATGCAAAAATCGCGTATGTGCCGAACATTCAAGTAATATGCCACTATGTAATAATTGCATTTAAGTAAAATTAGTAATCGCTGTTTTTATTCTCTTATCATTCTTTGATTAATATTAAATATCATTATTAAAAACTTGTAAATTTTATTTAATAAAAATACAACATCATAATATTTTTATATATTTCATTATACATACTCACGTATGCAACTGTTGACGTAAGGAATAGAAATGTAAATATGGCCTCATACTCGGCCACCACTCCCCAATTTTACATAAATCTGGGAATAAGGTAGAAAACACCACTGTTGAGGATGTCATGAAATTTCAGGTTAATATAGTAATTATTTTCTGAGATACAGCAGTTTAAAAACTCAAAACATACCTGGGTATGTATCTGTTAAAATAAAGGTTAAATAACCTTTACAATGATACCCATATTGCCCATTCCATAACCAAATACTCGATATATACCATGTTATATATAAAAACTTTTTAGGTCCGTAACTCCGAAATCAAGGGTTCCCGCAAATTTTTTCAATTAACATTTCTTGCTTAAAATTGTATTTTGCCCCAGTACGCAACTTTTTTTATTTTGGTGCCTGTAGACTTGATTTGTTCCTTGCAAGTAGAATTTTTTGCAAAATTTAAAATTTTTGGTTAAAAATTACTCAATAGTGTAAATGTATTTTTTTTACATATATGGGGTTTTTTTTTATAAAACTTTTATATTGTTGACAGTGTTTAGTTATTTTTTGTTCATTCTCGGTTTTAAAAATTTTTGTGCAACTACATATTTTGGTAAAATTTTGATCTTTTAGTGAAATTCAAATTTTTTGTTAATCTTTGATATTGCACAATGAAGATACATGGGGTGAAGTTGACATGCTTGGCGTCTACTCTGCACTCTCTTTCATTAAAGAATCTATTGATATATAAGCGCGAAAGGCAAGACTCTTAGTAAGCTGAACGTTCGCTGAAAGGAATGTTCTGTAGATATCAGATATTTGGTTTTCAGCTTCACTTGTACAATTATAATATAAAAAATGACTCAATGGTGTAAATGTTTTTGAGCGATTTTTTAAAATGTTAAAAGTTTGCCGCTTAAAAACTTTTTCATACGATCTTTCAGAAAACAAGCTATATAGCGGTATATATGCACGCCGAATAGTTTTCGAGATATATGCGAAAAACTAAAACTATAAATTTAAAAGATTTTTTAAATTTTAAGTTAAAGTGTTCCACTTAATAACTTTTTTACAGTCTTGACAGTTCATTTTGAACAAAAAACCTCCCGCTCTCGGAAACAAAAAAAAAAAAAACATATAAGCGTTTATTCCTGCTTTCTTTCCTTTTCTGTTTTTATATGCAGAGAAAATTGTAGTAAATAAAATGATAATATTATTCAAATATCATTTACTTAAAAAAATAATAAATAAACATCAAATCACTGCCTTATTTTGTAGTGAAGACATACGGTTATAAAAAATAAATGCAAAAAACATTTGAGTATAATAATATACATGATCAGTTCACAAAACCCCTTGTATCCGTGTATACTGTGTATTGTTCAATTAAAATACAATAGTGTATGCTCGTTGTTGGAAATTTTCATATAAAATTTCAATACACCAATACACTTTTATTTTGCATGTTTTTGAAAATTTGTATTGGTAATCGTGTTATCAACTACGTGTGAATTCCACATAACATTGAGAAGAAGAAAATAAACAAAAGATGTTGATGTTTAAAATTTGTTAACAAAAAAAAAGAATAAGTGGATAGCATATCAAAAGTATACTTTTCGCATAACAAATTTAATATTTTGCTTTTTTCAGTCCTATTGTTCATTTTACTTCCTGAAAACCTTCTTGTGAATTCTTATTTTCTTCTTCTTATTTGCTTTTGACGTTTAATATACAAAATAAATTGATAAAATAATACACTGCGTGTTCACAAGCATATAAACAGAAAGTGTATTCAATACAAAATACACCATACAAGATTTTTTGAATTAAGCAACTGTTTTTTTTTTTTCTTCTGATCTTAAAAAATCAACTCTGATTACATAGAAAAAAAACAAATTTTTTTTGTTTTGGCAAACTTTTTTCAGAGCTCACAAATATAAGCTCGTTCTTTCTATGTATTTTAAACAAATTCTAGAAAATTTATTTTAAAACAAATTTGATATCAAAATTAATTTCTATGCGAAAAGCAGTATATGTTTAGTTTTTGATAGTAAGTAACAAATAGAAGTAAAATATGCGCATATCCGTTTAACTAAATATATATATAATAATACACTGTATATTAGAGTGCATAATTAAACATAAATTAAGCCACATACCAAAATATTTTACAGAGAACATATTAAAATATATTTTAAGGTTTTGAAAATCAAATTCATTTCTAAAAATAAAATAGTTAAAAAACTTGTTTTACCAAAATATGTAGTTTCACGAAAATATTACCAAAAATTTTAAATTTTGCAAAAAATTCTACTTGCAAGGAACGAATCAAGTTTACAGGCACCGCTTCAAGATAAAAAAGTTGCCTACTGGTTGCAAAATGCAATTTTAAGCAAGAAATGTAAAGTGAAAAATTGGCGGCAACCCTTAGTTTCGGAGCTACGGACCTCCGAAGTTTTTATATATAATATGGTATATATCGAGTATTTGATTGTGGAATGGGACAATATGGGTATCATTGGAAAGGGAATTTAGAGCCTATTTAATGAAGCAGGAAACAAAGGAAAGAAATGAACAAAAGCTGTTTAAAAACAATTTTGTCCTTTATAAACATAGCTTTACTAAATAAAATAAGTTACTCGGAACACTTCGTATAAGGAATGTAAAATGAATTTTAAGCAAAAGATAAGAAAACCCTTCGTTTCGAGTTACGGACCTCTAAATTTTCCATGCATAAAGTTTTTTATGGTGGAATGAGACAATATGGGTATTATTGGAGAAGTGATTACATTTGTTCTTTTACTGTTATGGTTGTCTCGCCGTGATTTTAATATATTTGGAGCTATGGTGCGTTTTTGTAGAAACACTAAAAAAATTGTTGTTTTGGTAACTTGTAATGCAGGAAATCCTTAGAAAGCGAAACCGCTATTGGTCATACCATAGAGGTAACTGCGAAACTTAGGGTTTCTACGAAAACTATTGTATGACATTTTTTACTTAAAATAATAATTTTATTCCTGATGAATTTAATGATTTTGATTAAAGTTGTTTATATGAAAAAAAATTTATTTTCTTTTTTTCTGTCTAATTGAAGAGACAATATGGGTATCATTGTAAAGGTCATTTAAAACCTTTACAATGATACCCATATTGCGCCATTTTATTGTCATGTTTTAAAATAAATTTTGCAGAATTTGTTTCAAATACATACAAAAACGAATTTATATTTTTTAGCGTTTTTTTTTTTTGTTTATTTTAAAAGTTTGCCGCTTAATAACTTTTTTCGTACAGTCTATCAGAAAACAAGCTGTACCACGATCGATTCGTATTTTTATCCTCTTTCGATCGTATATAGCGGTATATGTGCACGCGGAATAGTTTTCGAGATGTAAGCGAAAAACTAAAGTTATAAATTTGAGCGATTTTTTTTAATTTTAAAAGTTTGCCGCTTAATAACTTTTTTCGTACAGTCTATCAGAAAACAAGCTGTACCACGATCGATTCGTATTTTTATCCTCTTTCGATCGTATATAGCGGTATATGTGCACGCGGAACAGTTTTCGAGATATAAGCGAAAAACTAAATTTATAAATTTGAGAGATTTTTTTTTAATTTTAAAAGTTTGCCGCTAAATAACTTTCTTCGTACAGTCTTTCAGAAAATAAGCTATACCACGACCGATTTGTATTTTTATCCTCTTTCGATCGTATATAGCCATATATATGCACGCGAAATAGTTTCCGAGATATAAGTGAAAAACTAAGCTTATATTTTTAATCGATTTTTTACAATTGAAAAGTTTGCTGGCTTATAACTTTTTTCGTACAGTCTTTCAAAAAACGAGCTATACGACAATAAATTCGTATTTTTAGTCTCTATCGATTGGTATCAGTGGCTATGATGCACGGCTTTTAGTTTGATTTTTATAACTAAAGAACCATCACAATTATTGACTATATGGTTTAGGTGAAGCTTCTTCATTTATAAAATGGCGAAAGTGACAACCGGAAAATCAGATTCTGCAAGGTTACAGCTTTTTATTTAACATTTTTATTTTACAATACATTAAAAATTGACGAATTTAGACCCCTTCTAAAAGCTTTTATTTTTTGTAAAATTTTTTTTACATTTTTGTTTTGAACAACAATAATTCTATTTTTTTACAACTCTGTTAAAAACGTTTGGCATTTCTCAGAGTTTGTTTTCTTCTCTTGCGTCTTTTAATCCACACTATTCAAGGTACATTTATTTTCCTAGGTAATAGCGGCTCTACAATAAATACAACATTTGTAAGAACAACATGGCATTTTATAGTTGCTTTGTGAGTGTAAATGTCAAAAATAGAAAGACAAAATAAAAGAAAATTGCTCTAAAAACAAGCACTCTCTTTGTTCTGCATATGGTGCTTGTTAGTTTTTTTTTAAATTCGTAAACAAAAAATGTAAAGTATAAACAACTTTTGACATGTCCAACTACAAACCGACTGGGCGGACGACACTACCTAGGAAAATAAATGTACCTTGACACTATCATTCTTTTTGACCAAATGTTCGACTAAGCAATGCAATAAACTAATTTAGGACGAAAGACATTAATATACTTTAAAATGCACACAGTCAATGCGTTGACGAACCCTGCGATATATTTATTAATATATTTTATGTCGCCAAACGACGAATATTTTTGTGTAAAGGGACCGTATTTCTGTTCATTTTTTAAAGTTTTATTTCTTACAATTTAAAATTTGTTTGCTTTGTATTAACAGCGTGCCATTTATAGTATTCTTAAAATTTTAATTTGGAATAATTGTTTTCAAAAATATTGTTAGGTTTGGTATATAGTGTTAAAAACTTTCCATCTACAAAATTAATATATGCTCACAACTATTTTAGTACCGTTATATCGGTAAAATTATCATTTGTATCTATATTTTCTCTACTAAATGACGTGCTTTTATGGAAAATAAGAATTCTATATTTAAACAAAATTTCTAAGTGACCTCCTCACAAAAATTTTAATCAAATTCATCAAGCAGATTTCACATGATCCGAAGACTGACAGACAGACATCTGTCCGACAAAATTAAAAATATTTCATGTACGAAAATGATCTTGTTACAGTTCTATCATTTGTATAGATATACTGCTTTTAAGCCATTCACCACAGGTAGAAAAGGGTATACAGTAGCTCACAGCTTATTTCGTGCAGGCGCAAAATGAAAATTTTCAACTTTATAGAATTAAAATCATTTATAATACCAAAAAAATGTTGGTTTCCAATGTTTATATCTGAAATAAAATGCATAACTTAGAAAATTTGAAAATTGTGTCTTTCTTTAGTAATGAAAAAAAAAAGTTTATTTCTTAGAAACTAAAAGCTCACAGCTTATTTCGTGCACTCTCTTTAACTGCAGATTTTGTATTCATACTCGTATATAGGTTCTGTTTAGATTACGTTACTTTTTATTTTATTTGGTTTTTTCTTTTGCTGTTGATATGCGTATAATTTAATTTCAACTGCATAGAAAAGGATAAACATGTGCTTTTTGATAGATGGGTAAGCGGACTAGCTTAGAAAAGCGAGAATTGGTTTTAATGCATTTTAAAAAGGTAAAAGTCAGCGAAAAATAGCTAAGATAGAAAACTCAGTGCTAGTACAGTCCAATATAATATTCAAAGGTATGTGCGCGAGAATCGAGTGGCGCACAAGGGCAGAAATGCTCTAAATAAAATTTTTACAGATGCTGATAAAAGAAAAATTGTTCGAAAAATTAAGGAAAACCCTAAAATATCGGCTCCAAAATTGGTGGTGGAAATTCAAAATGAAATGGGTTAAGTATGCTCCACCGAAACAGTGCGCCGTGTGCTGCGCGAACATGGTTTCAATAGCCGAGTAGCTCGCAAAAAGCTGTTTATATCTAAAAAGAATATGCAACGTCGACTTCAATTTGCCCAGGAGCACGTGACAAAGCCAATTTCATTCTGGGAAGACGTAATATTTGCTGATGAGTCGAAATTCAATATTTTTGGCTCGGATGGCATATATTACGAGTGGCGTTAAACCAACCAACGTAAGCCAACTGTCAAACACGGCGGATTCCCAAGCCAGGCAAAGACGTCACCCAAGTAACATCATACCGTCCAATAAGTTTATTACCCATTCTCTCAAAATTATTTGAAAAACTGCTTCTTGAACACATACTACCACACATCGATACAAACGTTATTATTCCTAATCACCAATTCGGTTTTAGGAAAAAGCATAGCACTATTGAACAAGTACACAGAATAACAAATCTAATTCGAGGAGCTTTCGAAAACAAGCAATACTGTTCCGCGCTTTTTATCGATATATCTCAAGCCTTTGACAAAGTGTGGCACGAGGGTTTGTTATATAAAATTACTCAATTGTTACCCGAATACGTGCATAAATTGCTTCAGAGCTATCTAACGGAGAGGACCTTTCATATCAAATCAAAGAATGTTATCTCCTCCACCAAAAAGATTTCGGCAGGAGTACCACAAGGAAGCATCTTGGGACCATTCCTATATATATTGTTTACCGCTGACATGCCTGCGAGTGAAATGACCCATATGTCTACTTTTGCTGACGATACAGCATTCGTAAGCATTCACAACAACCCTGTGGTTTCGTCTGAAAGGCTCCAATCTCACATAAACGAGTTAAAAAAATGGCTGCACAAGTGGAAGGTAAAAGCTAATGCTGCCAAGTGTGTACATATACGTTTACCTTGAGAAGGGATAGTTGTCCACCTATTACCATTAACGGTGTGAGCATACCAGAACATAACCATGTAAAATACCTTGTTATTCATTTGGACCGGCGTCTTACATGGGCTTACCATATAGCGGCAAAAATTACTTAGCTAAAACTTAAATTTGCTCAGCTTCACTGGCTCATTGGAACACGGTCTGTCCTAGATTTATACCTTAAGGTTCTATTATACAAGGCCGTACTAAAGCCTATTTGGTTGTATGGCATCCAGTTTTGGGGAACCGCCTCATCATCTAACGTCGAGAAGCTGCAAAGAAGCCAGTATAAGATTTTAAGAATTATAACAGGTGCCCCATGGTACATTCGCAATTATAACATCCAAAAGGACCTGAAAGTTCCCCTTTCGCGAGGAAATTAAAAAGGCAAGAACCAACTACATTTCGAAACTATCAACTCACCCAAATTCTTTTGCAAGAGACTTACTATCATTTGAGGGTCATAGACGTCTTAAAAAGGTTGAAACATCTGACCTGACCAGATAAATTTTTAGTGTGCACTTAAAGTTGTGTGTTGCAGTGGCAATACCAGCTCTTTTATTCAGGTTAAGATTTTAATACTTATTGTAAATTTCATTTAGAAAGATTCAATAAATAAATAAAAGTTATAAAAAAAAACAACACGGCGGAGGAGGTGTGATAGTTTAGGCTTGCATTTTTATCAAAGGGACAATGGACAAAAATATGTATTTAAACATATTGAAAGAAAATTTGTGTGAAAGTGCCGCTGCTTTGGGTATACGCGATTGATTTCGGTATTACCAAGACAATGTCCCGAAACATAAATCGGGTATTGTGCAATCATGGCTGATATGGAACTGCCCACACCTAATGATTCCACCTCCAAAATCACCCGACTTAAACGTTATCCAAAACTTGGCAATACGAAAAAGGCAAATTAGGAATCTACATGAACTAAAAACTGCACTGGTTAAGGAGTGGCAAAAGATTCCGCGCGAAACTACTCAAAAACTTGTTGCTTCAATGGAAAGTCGCCTTAAGGGTGTAATTAAAGAGAAGCGAGGCCATACAAAATACTAAGCATAGTCCATGCAAGTTTCTTCTAAGGCTGCTGGAAGTGCACGAAATAAGCTGTGACCTGAATTTTCATATATTTTAAGTTTTTTTTAATTACTTTTGCATATAGTTATAAATATAAATATATACTTTTTGTTTAAATAAAGAAATGTTTTTATAAAAATTGTGCGTTTAAATTTTTTTGATATTATTTAAAGTTTGTTTACTGTAGGAGTTCAAAATTGAGGTTTGAAGCTGCACGAAATAAGCTGTGAGCTACTGTATTTAAGATAGTCATTTCGTTTGTAATTTCTACAATATCCATTTCCGAACCTATAAAGTATGTATATTCAGAATTCTTATACATAGCGAATTGAGCGGTATCTGTCTGTCCGTTCTTACGCCAAGGCACTAGATGAGCAAGAGAAATTCTCAAATTTTGCTACTGAAAATCAGTAAGATTAGCCCATGTCCTTATATATACCGTATTGTTTGAAACATAAGCAACCTTTCCCCACTAAGTAATAATAGACTCATATCTTTTCTCTAAATAAATTTATAGAAAATATGTTATTATTTACTACTACACAATGTGTCTATAACCTAAAAATAACAACAAAAATTAAATTCCATTTCTTTGGAAGTTATAGTAAAATAAAAACAAAATAAATTTAAAAATTCGCTGTTCAAAACCTAAGCAACTTTTAATATTTGGTATGATATCCTTTGTTTCTTACGACCTCAGGGCATCTTTTGGGCATAGATTCAATAAGATTCGATAGAATAGATGTTGGTATAGCTTCCCACTCTGATCAACTGCTGTTTATTTCAAAAGCGTCGAGTTCCAACTCTCCGTTTTAAAATTCCAAAGAGGTTCCCTATGGGATTCAAGTCCTGCGATTGAGGTGGCCAATATAAAACTTGAACCCCATTAGCTGATAACCAATCCTTGAATAACTTCGATGAGTGTTTTGGGTCATTGTCATGTTGAGATTTGCTAAAATGTCTCTGTAAACAAAACGGTCCATTTTAGTTTGAATTTCTACAATGAGACCAACACCACTGGCCGAAAAACAAGTCCAAACCATCACATATCCACCCCCATGCTTTATTGTTGCTTTTGAGTACCGAGGATGTAGCCGCTTTCCTTTTGGTCTTCTCACGTGGCAAACTCCATCTGAATTTAGTAAGTTAAATTTAGATACATCACTAAACAAAACAGTTCTTCATTTGGATATAGTCCAATCCATATGTGCTGTAGCAAAATCCAACCTAAAACAACAAAAAGGCTGAGAAAATCAGAAACTACGTTGCAATCAATCAAACAAACCTCCTTTTTAAATGCTCCTTAGTCAGCAAAGGCTTCTTAGATGGCATGAAGCTCCTTAAGTTTTGTTCCAATAAACGTTTTCTTACTGTGAAGAACTAATCTGAAGTTCAAGCTCATTCACTATGTCTTTCGAAGAAATAAATGGATTTTTTAACTAGACGGAAAATTTTCTGGTCTGTTCAATCAAAAGTTTTTCGAGGTCGTCCACCGCTATTTGCTTCCTCTACTTTCCCAGTAGCTTTATACTTTTTTATAAGTCAGGAAACTATTGATTTATTAATATTAAATTGGTTTGCTATAGCAGTTTAGGACTTACCGTTATTAAAAAGTTCAATAATTTTAAGCGTAAAAGCTGATCCATAACGTGTTCGCGTCATGGCTATACTTCTAAAGAATTGGTACTACTTAAATGCATAAAATCAACCAAAATTATCTTTTTCAATAGGAATCATAACGGGACTAAAATACATATTTGTTTAAAATTTTTGTTGTTGTTTTAGTTAATATTTCGTAACAATGTTAAAGTTGCTTAGGTTTCGAACAGTGAATTTTTAAGTTAATTTTGTTTTTTTTTTATAATTTCTTCCAAAGACATAAAATGAATTTTTTGTTGTTATTATTAGTATGTAGACTATATGTATAACAATAAATAAAAGCGAAATTATTCATTAATCTATTTAAAGAGAACATATACGACCATGAGTATTTACTGGGGAAAAGTTGCTTAGGTTTCGAACAATACTTTATATATATATATATTTTTTTTTTGTTTGTAATTACAATTTATATAAAATCATTTTAAAATATATAAAAGGTACAGTATTATCAGAATTTACTTAAAAGTATTACAACATTTACAAACTGTATAATTAAATATAAAAAACTTTTAAAAAGACAGTGTTAAGGAAAAATTTACTTCAAAAAACTTTATAAAAACTTATATGTTATAATGAAATTTGTTTAAACAATCACCAACTTAGATTCTTTTTTTTCCAAAAGAATCTTAGTGATTGTTTAGTAATTTTCTTATAGTTTCATTATTAGACGATGTGCATTTTTCATTAAATGAAAGCGCCAAGTCCGTTACAAATATACTAATCATTTTATGTTCAAAATTTGAATGTAATTAGTCCAGCGGATACACATATTGTATAACATTATTTTGTTTTTAGGCTAAGCCTTGACTTCTTGTTTAGTAAAGAATATAGTGCTCAACCACACTTAGTTCACTTGTCACTAATGTATTTAATATGTTTTTAAAACAAAAGCTTTTTATCTAGGATAATACCTAAATATTTAATGTTTTCACTAATAGAAATAACATTTCCTTGAGAGTACAAGTTTTGTGAACTAATACGTTTCAGTGACTTATTGTATTGAAATATGATAGCTTGTGTTTTGTTATTGTTAACACTAATTTTCCACTTATTGAAATATTTTTGCCTAAAGTTTAAAGCCTGCTGCATTTTCTTGACTATTGCGTTTGAAATCCTGCCGCAACATATAAAAGCACGGTAGTCAGCATAAAAAGCTGCTTCTTGATTTCTGCGAAATTTTATATCTGAGATATATAATGAATGTAGTGTGGGAGAAAGAACGGACCCTTGAGGTAAACCTGCTGGTATTTGCCTTTCACTAGAATAATTCTTATGAACGCAGAATACAAATGATTTATTAATTAAAGAGCTTTTTACTATTTTTTGTAAATAAATGGGAAAATTAAAACTATTTAGTTTGAACAACAAACCATCACGCCAGATAGGATCAAATGCTTTTAACTACAATACTTTTGCGTTGACTTTTATTATTTTCAATAAAATTAATTATCCTTTTCAATTGATAAATGGTAGAGTGTTTCTTACGGAATCCAAGCTGTTAGTCAATAATAATGCTGTTTACATGTAACGGCTGCTGTATAACAAAAAAACAAAAAAATGCAAACATTTTTAGTGGGTTACCAGACTGCTGGCCGCGCTGGTATGCTGGCGTTAAGCACCGGCTAGGGTTCGCCGTCTTGGGGTGGTTCTTGCCAACACATCCGGTCAATTCAGCAGCTACAAATAATCATACCAGCTGTGGTTAAAAAAAATAAAAGATTGGTAATTATTTAAAAATTTTGGAACCCGAAGCAAGTCTAGCCAGTTCCCTGCACGCACACACACAAAACTCCTCTGGCTGATGTTCTGCCAGAAAACCTAAGCCCTCCCACTTGAGGCTATAAAACCTCACCATGGCATCGTAGTTAATTTAGTTTTTGGATGCCCCAAATACACACTTTACCTCTTTTTTTTTACTTTACTTTTCCCCTATTTACCGCTTTTAATGAATTTAAGCCCTCATAATTATTAAAAATTTAAGAATTTCATTTAAAATATAAAAATACAAACGGTTTGTTTATTAAATAATAAAAACAAATTAAAAGAATTTTGACTATTTTAAATGACAATATTTAAATTAAATGCATGGCAAAACAAAGATAGAAAAATCTAATTCAAATTTTAAATAAAAATAAAAAAGCGAAAAAAGTTAATACCAAAGCAATTAGTTAATTATTCGCTAGAATTAATTTCAAACTTAAAAACAGAATAATTTAAAGAAACATATCAGATCTTCTCTTTTATATAAAAGGAAATTTACATATTTAAAAAAAAAATTGATTTAATCATTTGATTCCTTCCTTTTCGTGCTGATTTCTTGTTTTTCTTCTATTTTTCTCCCCGATTCTAGGCGGATGAAATGTATTCACGAATTTGATGCAGGAACTGCCGTCAGTACGTGACGTGTCCCACGTCCTACGTTTGGGAGCGTACGTATTCAATTAAAAAAATATTATATATTTTACCTTGCCTTTCTTTGTTTTTTTTTCTAGGTTAAGGAAAACACTACAGGTGATATTCCGTGGACGCAAGACGAACTATAGGTTTGAGCTCAATCCTAACCGCGCACTCTTGATTCAAAAACCTACCAAGAGGAATGATAACAATATTCGTAAGTATTTTCCCTAAATTTTATATATGGCTAAATCTAAATATATAATTGTTTTATATTTGCCGTCCGTAGGTCGTACGTGGTAAAGTCGGATGGTCAAATGGCTGTTAGCTGACACCCCAGGAATGGTGGTGTCTTCCTCTGCGGTGGACAAATCCCTCGGTGGAAGCGACAGCGATGAAGGTGGTGCCTTGCAGGTTTAAAATAATTTAGTCACGATTGTTTAAAAATTTTTTGAACAATAGTTTTAATGTTTTTTTTTTTTTTTGCTTTTAGTTCAAGTACTTTATATATAGTTTTTTTTTTACTGTTTATTTATATAACTTGTTTCTTTTTTTGTGTTTGTAAAACTTTAATTTATTTAGTTCTTTTGTTTTTGAGCTATTATAAAAATTTTGTAGCTTATGTTTATCTGTTGAAGTTTATTTTATAAATCACTAATATTTATTTATAATCAAAAATTTCACTTTTCAACCAAAATAAAATTTTTTTTCAAAACTATTGTCACTTTCTGATTTTTTTCTTATTGGAATTAAGTTTTAAGGGTAAGTTTACCTTTCCGGTAATAAATTATTCAAACTATTTTTTTTTTCGGCACACCTTGTCGCTTCGATCTCCGTATTTTCAAAAAAAGACCAAGTTATTGGTGAGTTCCACCGAAGTAACCTCTTAGACGCCACAATATGTCGTCCAAGCCCCGTTTTAACTCATTTTTTTGGCTTTTCAGCTATTGAAAGCCTAATTTTCCTGTATTTTATTTTTGCCCTCTTCCCATCTTCCTCTTCTTTTCAGCATTATTCATTTCTCATTTATTTCTTTAACGGCCTTATCCTGTCACCCTGCCTTACCCTTTTCACTGGGTGCACACGACAAACCCAACCATTCCTGGAGTCCACCAGTGGAATCAGGATGGGAGGGAAAATAAAACGCCAAAAAAAAACGCTGTCTGGCCACCCTCAATTAAAGCTTTTTATAACATTAAGACTTGGCAGCACTAAAACAACTGTATAACACATTAAAGAGAACAGCAGCAAGGTACGCGTGGGTATAATTAATGGTAAGTAAAATTTATTAAAATATAACAAATAATTGCCTTTTAGCTTAACAAATTCATATTTATTAAAATAATTTATTTTATTTCTTTTAGGAAATAGTAAGCGGCTGATAAATCGAAAGAATTAAGGTAAGTAAGTGCATGCATAGTAAAATTCATTCATAAATAAAAGCAAGTGCAAGACTTCTACGCCAACTTTACGGCGGCGGAAATTTTTTTGGGTGGCGGCCTTATGGTTGTCGCTTCTATACCAAAAATAAATTAATTTACTTTAAAAATTTTTACTTCACATTTATTAAATTTAACTTTTAGTATTTTCAGGCGATCATTAAAGAATGCTACACGAGGGTGGACATGAGCAGTGGAGAAAAAGGTAAGAGTAAAAATAAATTATTTTAATAAAAAGATGTGAAAAAAAAAATTTCGCAGGTTCGAATAAATAATGCCAGGCGATTCCGAGGAAGGTAAAAAGATGAAATATAAGAAAAGTGAATATATATTGTTATTTTAATTATTTACAGAGAAGCGGGACCAAGACGACATATCGGAAGACATTAATACCGGGACCTAAATAAAATCAGGTATAGTGATCCTAAAAAAAAATACTATTCATTTTTGCGGCCTTCCTAGACAGAAATTACAAGGACTAAGACCACCAAGTACTTTATTTCTTGGCGGTACAGACCCCTTGCAACTTCTGCCACACGAAGCAAGATAAAAAAATCGACAACAGTAAATTAAAAGAAAAAAATCACATTTTTATATGTTTAGCTGAAATTCTTTTTTTTTTCCTCATTTTATTTTGCCTTTGTATGTTTCCTTTTCACAATTTTATTTATGTATATAATTTTTATTTTTTTTTTTTTATTTTCAACGCGAATTTTCTTTTTACTCGTTTTATTCTAAAGTTCATTTTTTTTTAATCTAAAATATAAATTTCAAAAAAGGAACTCTATTCATAAAAACTATTAACTAAATGGCATTAATAATAAAAAAAAATCTAATAAAGGAAATTGAAAGAAGTAAACCATTTAAAAGGAAGTTTTTTTTCACTCCTTCCTTTAGTTTTAAATGCTTTACTCTTTATCAACAAAAACTAATTACTATTTTAATATCCCTCATAGGCTATAGGAATTCATAAGATGCCTAATGAATATATTTATCTTAAATGGCCCTAAGTATCCAATTCAACTGAGTGAGTGGACCAAAACAATTTAACACTATAACTTAAATATTAACTTCTACATACTAAAGTCTTTTTTGCTCTTTTACAGATTTCAATTATCAGCAACTACTCAGCGAAACAGAGGGCGCCTTATTCAACACCAAAATATAAAAATACCGACAAATCGAAACCTTCCGATAAGTCGTAGATTTTAAGACACTATACCGCTATAAGTATATACTTATTACTCTGCGTATCTAAACTGGGTACCATAGCCCACTGATTAATTTTACGCAGGTAAACGAACTTTAGGTTTTATTTACCAGACGGAATCTAGCTTCTACGAATATCACCGTTATTTTATTTCTGCCTTGATTCGCTTTAGTTTGCCGGTTGCTACTCTAGGTGTCTAATAACCATTAGCTCTTAATGGCATAGTTCCGCAGAGTTATCATTTGGTTGCACTATTAGAGTAGTGACTAGTTACAAATGTAATTAGATTGCAAACGCCTGCTTGAGTCGGCAAAATAGAGACACCCTGCTGTGACCTGCGCAAAAAAAACCGGCAATGACTCTGGTAACAATATATGTATTAAACTTTAGATACGTAGATTTAACTTTAATTAGCCTAACAAATCAATTATTCAATAGATTTACTAAATAAAATAAATAAAATATTTGTAACTCGGGTGAGACATTTTACTACGGCCGAACTTTTTTTTCGCGTTACTATTGCTTTAGGTCCTTTCCATGAAAGACACCCAACGAACTCCCTTTCAAGTCTTCGACCTCGTATAGGCTATTACCGACGGGTTTAACTATGCGACATTTTACGAATTTCCGGGCGAGTTTCGCGTTAAAACCAGTCTTAAAATCGCTCCGTTGGAAGTTTCTGCGATAAACTTCTTGTCCCGAGACAAATTCTATAATTCGAGAACGCGTGTTGTAGGTTTTCTCATTGCCTAAGTGTACTCTATGTAGGCTGTCGCGTAATTTCTCACGTATTAAAGACATTCTAATAGGTTCTTCGCAGGCACTGAATTCGGGATCTTCTAAACTTTTAAGCTTTCTGGCTAATCTATATACACTACCATGGCCAATCATATTCATTCCGAATAGAGCGAAATATGTAGTGACTCCAATAGAGGTTTGCACCGATGACCGCAAAGAGAATTCTATTTCAGATAAATGTTTATCCCATTCTGAGTGGTCATCTTGCATATAGGAGCGCACTGCAGCCAAAATTGACTGGTTCACACGCTCTGACGCGTTTGCCTGCGGTGAATGAATAGCTGTCCGTACGTGTTTAACGCCAAAGCTTTTTACTAAATCGGCAAATTCTTTGCTCACATACTGTTTGCCGTTGTCCGACACAATTGTTTCTGGCGTTCCAAACTTATGGAAAACTTCCGCTATAAGAAATTTAATTATGCTCTTAGTATTGGCTTCCGGTAAAGGTTTCATCAAAACGAATTTTGTTAGATGGTCTAAAACAATAAAAATAAAGCAATTCCCGTTTTTAGAACGCGTATATGGACCTAAAAAGTCAACAAAAATTCGTTGGAACGGACGCTCGCTCAGCGATTCCGAGCCCATAGGTGGTCTTAGGATTATATTTGCAGGTTTCGACTCTTTGCATACATGACAATTTACCACAAAATTTCGCACTTGTGTGCTCTGATTAGACCAATAAAAATACTCTCTTATTCTTCGCAGAGTCTTTCCCACGCCTCCGTGAGAAGCTTGTGGTAAGTTATGGGATTTTTCTATAATGGACTTTGTTAATTCCAGGGGAACCCAGAGTTTCCAGGCGAAGTCTTCAGATAATGCTACTCCATCATATGGCCTAACTCTCTTATATACGAAACCGTCGACTACCTTCAAATCAGGTAATTTCTCAGAATTTGCTTCTATAGTAGAAACAAGTTCTAAGTAATCAGCGGCCTTAAACGCATCGGAATTCAGATCAATCAAGCCCTCTACGTCTGTCGAAATTTCCACCATCTCGTAGCGCGACAGGGTATCGGGTACTACATTCTGTTTCCCCTGCCTATGCTCTACTGTAAAATCGTATGACTGGAGATGCAGACTCCACCTGGCTATGCGACCGCTTAAGTCTTTATGAGACATAAGCCACTTAAGGCTGCTGTGGTCAGTAATTACCGAAAAAGGCATAAGTTCTATATAGGGCCTAAACTTTTTAATCGCCAAAACAACTGCTAAGCATTCACGTTCAGTAACAGAATAATTCTTCTGCGCCGGTGTTAACTTGTGTGAAAAATAGGCTATTGGGTGCTCGCCGTCAGAATCGTCCTTCTGAAAGAGCACAGCCCTAACACCAACATCAGATGCGTCGCACTGAACGTAAAAATGTCTAGAGAAGTCAGGGTGACTAAGCAGTGGGCTCGAAGTCAGAGCATTTTTGAGCCGATCAAACGCAACCTTGGCTTCATTCGAGAACTTGAATTGCTAACCCTTTTTCAGTGTTTTAAAAATTGGAGCCGCAATGGTGGCATAGTCTGGTATAAATTTTCTATACCAGCCTGTTGCCCCCATGAAGCTCCGCACCTGTCTTGCTGTCTCAGGATAAGCAAAACGAGTAATCTTTTCAACCTTGGCCGGATCAGGTTTTATTTTGCCACCTCCTACTATATAACCTAGATATCTTAACTCTTTGAAACAGAATTTAGATTTTGCCACATTGATGGTCAGTCCTGCTTCCGATAGACACTTAGCTACTCGTGCTAACAACTGCAAGTGAGTAGCAAAATCTGGAGAAACTATAAATAAGTCATCCAAGTAGACGAAAACTCTTTCACGTAGCGCCGCGGGGATCACTTTATCCATTAGCCGACATAACCTTTGGGCCGCGTTACACAGTCCAAAAGGCATGACAGTAAAATGATAAAGTGGCCGCCCTGGCACCGTAAAAGCAGTTTTCTCCCTACTGGATAGATCTAGTGGAATCTGCCAGAATGCATCTTTAAGATCGACACTTGAAATAAATATCGTATCTCCCAAGCGACTAAGCAAACCTTTGATGTGTGGCAGAGGATAGGCATCCTTGACCGTCAGCGCATTGAGTTTCCGAGCGTCCAGACATAGCCGATTCTTTTCGCCCTTACGGACCAAAGTAACCGGATGACTCCAGGGACTTTCGCTAACTTCAATGACGCCAAGACCAAGCATCCTATCAAGCTCTACATACATCAGTTTTTGCACCGCCGGAGAGACAGGATAGTGATGATCTTTCACTGGAGTTGCGTCACGAGTATCTATCGGATGTGTTTCTAAATGTGTTTTTCCTAAACCCTTCTTTGTATAGCAGGGGAACATCAATATGACAGAATCTAATTTCTGGCGCTGTTCAACTGTCAAAACATGAGTCACGACATCTGGGATATTATCTGTCTCTACGCAGAGACTAACACCATTGGTCGTAAGACTCTCTATATTAGCAAAAAGTTTGAAAACCTTCATAAAGTCGATACCCAAAAATAGCTCACGACTCAGAGTAGGCACTAAGTAAAACGTTATGACCTGCGTTATTTGGCCAAACGTCACCTCCGCACGTACGCGGCCGACAATATTGTGCGCGGTACCATCAGCTGTCTTGATAATTGTAGAAAAATTGTGGATTTTAAGCCCCGCCTTTTCTACAAACTCAAGACAGTTACGGCCTAAGCACGTTACTGTAGCACCGCAGTCTAACAGACCTTCGATTTCGTGGCCCCCTAAATTAATTCGAGTGTATAGACGAGAGTCTACACCCTCATATAGAGAAGCCGCCGAAATCTCGTGCTTTATTTTTTTACGAATTTTGTACCGCTCGCGCGCTTTTTTAATTTTATTCGATACCGTACCGAAAATGCGAAGCTTAGCCTCATTATACTCTCTAACCCTAAGATGAAGAGATTTAACTCTCTTAATCGAGGTACAAAATTTCCTGTTGTAGCTACCCTATTCTTATTTGTTAAAATTCTGACCTTCCCGTTTTTATACTCAAGTTGTTGATTCAAAGCTGGGCTTAAACATCGGTCGACCGCGCCTCCCCAGCTCGAGACGGGTTTCGGGATCGGTTTCCCTGGCATTTGGGACATTTAGGGGCCTTTACGTTTTCCTTACCACACCTAAAACAAAACTGCCTAGTTAAGGGCTCGGGACAGTCCACAAAGCTGTGACCAACAACCTTGCAGTTCCAGCAAGGGTATTGACTTGTAGAACGTAACGCTTCCACTTCAAGGTTGACCGGCAATAAATCCTCGTCGTCATACAAAATCTCATTCACCCTTGGCATGAAATTACCGCGCTGCTGATATAGCTGACGCTGACTGGCTAACAAATTTTCAGCCCGCCTTACCTCACGACAAAATTCAGATAATGTCCGCAAGTTTAATGAAAACATCATTTGTGCCAACGACGGTTTCAGGTTACCCCTCATAATTTCCACTAGCTGCTCCTCCTCGTATGGGGTTTCTTGCTGATTCCGCAGCTTAACCACAGCATTGTAGAAATCGTCAAATGGTTCCTGCGGCAGCTGCCTGCGGTTTAGAATCTGCATCTGTACATGGTATTCTTTGGCAAAACGTCTGTACTGGGCCAAAAGAGCTTTTCCTAAATCTGCCCGAGTGCTGATGGGAACAATTTTTCTATAGTCCCAGTACCAGTCTAGTGCGGGACCATCCAACAGAAGGTGAAACGAGCGCAAAATCTCACTATCGGAACAGTTATAATCTCTCCTGAGGGTTCCTATTCTAAAAATAAATTCTTGGACATTCATAGTCTTGCTGGTACCATCAAACTTAACTCCCCACTTGGCCAGTTTAAATCTGTCTAAAGGCTCATGCTGGTTTGGTACTGACGTAGCTAGATGGTAACTCTGCTGCTGAAGTGGTGGCTGATAAAAAGCTGATGCAGACCAAGCATCCTGTGGATACCTTGGCTGATCATTACTCGACGTTTGGTAATTATGTGGCAATGTTGCAGAGACTCACTTAACAACAAATAGCTTTTTTAAAATAAATGGCTATATTTTATATGACACCAAAGACCCGCGTGGCAGAGCATGTGGTGGTTCAGCAATACTAATAAAGGCTCGAATTAAACATCATTTACTGTGTGACTTTTGTGAAGACTACCTTCAAGCTACAAACATCTGCATTGAAGAATTTCATCAAAACTTCGTTACTTCCTCGATATACTCACCTCCTAGATTTCAAATATCAGAAAGTCAATATAGCGATTTCTTCAAATCACTAGGTCCCTGTTTCATAGCATCAGGCGACTACAACGCTAAACATACGTTTTGGGGATGAAGACTAATTACTCCAAAAGGTCGAGTTTTGTTTGACACAATTTCAAAAATGAGTCTGAACGTGATATCGAGTGGACAACCCACCTATTGGCCTACTGATCAGCAAAAAATACCAGATGATATTGATTTTGGCGTAACTAAAGGTATTTCAAGAGAAATAATCGAAGTCGAAGCGTCACTTGAATTATCCTCAGATCATTCACCGACAATTGTCTATATATTCAACCAGCAAAATATCGTGTTACCAAGAACCAGTACAAGCATAAATTGGTTGAAATATAAAAAATATCTTAGTACTCATTGTTCAGAACATATCCCGCTAAGAAATCCAGAAGACGTAGAGCAAAGTCTTACTAATTTCGATCAAAACCTTAAATTGGCTGCCCAACATGCAACAGTAACCCGGCAACTAATAAGACATAATCAAATTCATTCTGCTGACATCGAGAGGCTCTTGGCTGAGAGAAGAAAAATTCGCAGAGAGTGGCAATCGCACAGATCTCCTCAACTTAAAAGCAGACTTAAAGAATGCACGAAACGGCTAAGAGAGTTACTAGAATCCCGAAGAGTAGCATCCCTGAAAAACTATTTACAAAATCTTGACCAAACTTCTCAATCAGATTATTCATTATGGCGTGCGTGTAGAAACCTTAAAAGACCAGTTGTACAAAAGCCACCCTTGCGAACTTTGTCTGGAGGCTGGGCAAGGAATGATACAGAAAAGGGCAAATTATTTGGTGAACATTTGAAAAAGGTATTTACTCCAAATGTATTGACTGATGCAGTTGAGCTGCCAATTGTCGAAGCTAGTGATGCAGTACATTTAAGATTTCATTTTAGTGAAGTAGAAAGGGCAATATGTGATTTAAACACCAAGAAAGCCCCTGGCTTTGATAAAATCAGTAACAAGATGTTATTTGAGTTACCCCATATAGCTTGCAAAATTATTCTTTTTATTTTTAACGCCATTTTACGTCTTGAGTACTTTCCTACAGATTGGAAGGTTTCCCTAATAACTATGATTCCTAAACCAGGAAAAGACCACAAAAAAGTTGAATCATACAGGCCTATAAGTCTTTTATCAAATATGTCAAAGCTGTTCGAGAGGATGTTAATAAATAAGCTGAACCCCATTCTAAGCGACAAAGGATGTATTCCAAACCATCAATTTGGCTTCAGAAAAAAATATAGTACAATTGAACAAACTCACAGGTTAGCTAACGTAATTAAGAAGACCTTTGAAGAAAAAAAATACTGCTCTGCGCTTTTTATCGACGTTTCTCAAGCGTTCGATAAGGTATGGCACGATGGCCTAAAATATAAGTTAAAACTGAATTTGCCTGCAAACTTATATAAGCTGTTAGATAGTTATTTAACTGATCGGAAATTCATTGTTAAAGAAGGCAATTTTTTAAGCTCACCTGAGCCAATTGAAGCTGGAGTTCCCCAGGGTAGTATATTGGGGCCTATTTTATACTTGTTGTATACTTCAGATATGCCAACTAGTGTCCGAATCCACACATCGACATTTGCTGATGACACAGCTTTTTTAAGCATTCACGAAAGTCCCGAAGTAGCATCACGATATTTACAAGACCACATATTAATTCTAGAAAAGTGGTTGAAGAAATGGAGAATTAAGGTGAATGAACAAAAATGTAGTCACATAACTTTCACACTGCGTAGAGAATCGTGTCCCCCTATTCGCATAAATAACCAAACAATACCGCAACTTGCAGACGTAAAATATCTCGGCATACATCTTGACCGGCGCCTTACTTGGAAACGCCACATAGAATCAAAGTTAACACAAATGAAGTTAAAAGCAATCCAACTCAACTGGCTTATCGGCAGAAATTCCACTCTAGCTTTAGATTGCAAACTTTTATTGTACAAGACAATTTTAAAACCAATTTGGTGTTATGGCATTCAATTATGGGGCACTGCCTCTGCAAGCAATATAGAAAAAATCCAAAGGCGCCAAAATAAGATTCTACGGATGATTACAGTTGCTCCCTGGTACATAAAAAATTCGAACATCCACAAAGATCTAAACGTGCCATCAGTAAAAGCAGAAATAGCGAAATATGCAGTAACGTATTTGCAGAAACTTCAAACACATCCAAATCCGCTAGCTCGCAACATGCTATACGAACGTGGTTACATTCGCTTAAGAAGGAGGGACATTTCTTCTCTCACCCGAACATCAGAGAGATAACCCACAATGATAGAAGCAACCGTAAAACATACATCTTTTTTGTCTAGCATTGGCTGGACATAGTAAGTATATTTATTTTTATTTTAGGCTTAAGATATGAGTAATTATTGTTAGTTCAAAAATATATTTGAAGATTCAATAAATAATTAATGCAAAAAAAAAAAAAAAAAATGTGGCAATGGCAAGTTATTTTGTGGCGGCAGACTTTGCTGTATATTATACGGCGACGAATTCTGCTGCTGCAATACATCCTGCTGCGGCAATAAATTCTGCTGCTGCATCACATCCTGCTGCTGATATGCTGTTTGCGGTTGCTGCAAGGGTAAATGCGTAGCAGTTACGCCTGACTGTAGCCTTTGTGACTGCTGACCAGACTCGATGTATTGTGGAGCTGGAATTAACGGTGGCGGTTGGGCCAAAAAATTTAGTTTTTGCCCAGAGGCATTTCGTTGTTGATTGTACCCAGTCACAACAGAAGGCCGGAAACCAACTGGTGGCTGGGTAAACGTTGACTGCGCCTGAGTAGGTCTAGGTGGTACACTTTCCACGTTTGAAGCTGCTGTTGGAGCCCATTGGATAGCTGCCTGCGACAACAAAACTAGTTTTATTTCCCTCAGAGCTCTCTTGATTTTGTCATCTACCTCCTGCATCAATCTCACCTGGCAAAGACCGACTGAAGCCTCTACAATATGCTGAATACTATCAGTATTTGCTGGCATCTCGATGGTTGGACTATTAGCACCTTCACGTAATTCCCGCCTAATATTTTGAGCGGTGATGCTATTAAATGCTGGCGAAATTACCGTCTGGTCAGCACTTTCGGAGCTGATGGAACAATCGTGTGAACCTGAGGTAGACAAAATCGGGTTATTTATGGTGGAAAATGTTGTAACGCTGGTGGTAGTGGACGTTGGATTTATTAACGACGAAACTGTTGTAGTGGTAGCTGTATTCGTGCTACAAGTCGCACCTGCTGTAGACGTAGGCATATTTGTGTCTAACAATAGCTTACTGGCACGCCGAGTTAAAGGCATTAATAAAAAAAACGGTATGTATATATGCCAAATAAAATTCAAATAATAATAAAAAAATATAAAACCAAATTAAATTGGTGCAAAAAAAAGATTCCATAAAGTACTAATATAATGAATATATTAATTTGTTTGTTCAAATGTTTAAATAAATAAACGTAATTATATTAAAAAAACGAGATTCCTCAAAATCTTCAAATAAACAAAAATTTTCTCCTATGATAAAAAAAAAAACAAAGAAGAAAAAGATCAATAAAATCTCCTCAAACGATTCTGATAAAAAAAAGGTATTCTGGAAAAAGCGGCAGTGTTTCGGGGAAAAAAATTAAAAAGGTAAAGGTTATGGTTTTAGAGTTATTTGTGTGTGCAATTTTTTAACTAGTTTTATGCATTTCTTCTGATTCAGGAACTGACCAATAGGCAATAAAATGGAAATTTAAGGAAATAGTCATGTGGTTCAACCCTCAAAGTTAACTTTGCTGCAGCTATAAAGTGAAGGAATGTCACTCCATTAACTCTACGGACTAGCGAAGCCACTATGAGAACTGGTGTGGTTCAATCTGCATAGCATGTAAGTATATTTTTATTTTCACTAACAACTATTTTTAGGCTATTGCATTTCTATAAAAACACACCTCTACACTTTACGTTCAACTTGAGCAATTAAACAAAATAGTTTTTTTTAAAACTTAAAACATTTAAGCCTCAAGTTGACGAAAAAGAGTTGAGGATTAGATTCTATAAACCTTCATGACTCCATAGCTCACACCATACGTTGCAAAACGATACCAGACGCTATGTCTTAGGCACCGGGACTTACGTATGTGTGAGAGATGGATGTCATGACGATTTAACAGATTCACTAAAATGACTAAACTATTGAAAATAAACTAACTTTTCGTTGAATTGCGTCGCTTCTAGTTAGGGACTCTTAAGACATAGCTGGTCATACGCTTTCCAATGAAAAACGAAAAAAAACAAAATCAAAAAAAACAAAATGAAATTCTAAAACCAGGACTTGCTTCGCGCCCCACGTTGGGCGCCATTTTTGTAACGGCTGCTGTATAACAAAAAACCAAAAAATGTAAACATTTTTAGTGGGTTACCAGACTGCTGGACGCGCTGGTATGCTGGCGTTAAGCACCGGCTAGGGCTTGCCGCCTTGGGGTGGTTCTTGCCAACACATCCGGTTAATCAGCAGCTACAAATAATCATACTAGCTGTGGTTAAAAAAAAATAAAAGGTTGGTAATTATTTAAAAATTTTGGAACCCGAAGCAAGTCTAGCCAGTTCCCTGCACGCACACAAACAAAACTCCCCTGGCTGATGTTCTGCCAGGAAGCCTAAGCCCTCCCACTTGAGGCTATAAAACCTCACCATGGCATCGTAGTTAATTTAGTTTTTGGATGCCCCAAATACACACTTTACCTCTTTTTTTTTACTTTACTTTTCCCCTACTTACCGCTTTTAATGAATTTAAGCCCTCATAATTATTAAAAATTTAAGGATTTCATTTAAAATATAAAAATACAAACATTTTGTTAATTAAATAATAAAAACAAATTAAAAGAATTTTGATTATTTCAAATGACAATATTTAAATTAAATGCATAGCAAAACAAAGATAGAAAAATCTAATTCAAAAATTATACATTTGTTTGACAAGAAAAATGCGAAAATTTTAAATAAAAATAAAAAAGCGAAAAGAGTTAATACCAAAGCAATTAGTTAATTATTCGCTAGAATTAATTTCAAACTTAAAAAAAGAATAATTTAAAGAAACATATCAGATCTTTTTTTTATATAAAAGGAAATTTACATATTTAAAAAAAATTGATTTAATCATTTGATTCCTTCCTTTTCGTGCTGATTTCTTGTTTTTTTTCTATTTTTCTCCCCGATTCTAGGCGGATGAAATGTATTCACGAATTTGGTGCAGGAACTGCCGTCAGTACGTGACGTGTCCTACGTCCTACGTTTGGGTGCGTACGTATTCAATTAAAAAAATTATATATATTTTACCTTGCCTTTCTTTGTTTTTTTTTCTAGGTTAAGGAAAACACTACAGGTAATATTCCGTGGATGCGAGACGAACTATAGGTTTGAGCTCAATCCTAACCGCGCACTCTTGATTCAAAAACCTACCAAAAGGAATGATAACAATATTCGTAAGTATTTTCCCTAAATTTTATATATGGCTAAAGCTAAATATATAATTGTTTTATATTTGCCGTCCGTAGGTCGTACGTGGTAAAGTCGGATGGTCAAATGGCTGTTACCTGACACCCCAGGAATGGTGGTGTCTTCCTCTGCGGTGGACAAATCCCTCGGTGGAAGCGACAGCGATGAAGGTGGTGCCTTGCAGGTTTAAAATAATTTAGTCACGATTGTTTAAAAATTTTTTGAACAATAGTTTTATTGTTTTTTTTTTTGTTTTTAGTTCAGGTAGTTTATATATAGTTTTTTTTTTTACTGTTTATTCATATAACTTGTTTTTTTTTTTTTGTGTTTGTAAAACTTTAACTTATTTAGTTCTTTTGTTTTTGAGCTATTATAAAAATTTTGTAGCTTATGTTTATCTGTTGAAGTTTATTTTATAAATCACTAATATTTATTTATAATCAAAAATTTCACTTTTCAACCAAAATAAAATTTTTTTTCAAAACTATTGTCACCTTCTGATTTTTTTCTTATTGGAATTAAGTTTTAAGGGTAAGTTTACCTTTCCGGTAATAAATTATTCAAACTATTTTTTTTCTGGCACACCTTGTCGCTTCGATCTCCGTATTTTCAAAAAAAGACCAAGTTATTGGTGAGTTCCACCGAAGTAACCTCTTAGACGCCACAATATGTCGTCCAAGCCCCGTTTTATCTCATTTTTTTGGCTTTTCAGCTATTGAAAGCCTAATTTTCCTGTATTTTCTTTTTGCCCTCTTCCCATCTTCCTCTTCTTTTCAGCATTATTTATTTCTCATTTATAGCGTTGTTTCTTTAACGGCCTTATCCTGTCACCCTGCCTTACCCTTTTCACTGGGTGCACAAGACATACATTTGAAAAGTCTACTAATCTTTTGAGGATAATTTTTTCAAATACTTTGTCTTATAGGGTTAGGATGCTGATTGGCCTGTAACTAGTTGGCATTTTAGGATCTTTTCCAAATTTATGAACTGAAATTACTTAAGCTTTTTTGAAACTGTGGGGAAAATATGCATACCTTAAATATCTTATTTAGTGTTTAAAAAAATAATCAGGCATATTTTTAAGAGTAATGGCATTAATTCCAACCTGGGGCTTTATTATTTTTCAATGAAAACACATGTATTACTATCACTGAGCAGCGACTCATTGTTAAGCCAATCCATGTAATCTGCAACGCAAGTATCCATAGTTGATGTATTATTTATTGTTATAGCGTGAGAACTAGCAATTGCTTTATCTACACCCATTTTAAAAATGTTATGGCTTACGTGCAGATAAGGAAGCGCTAAATTCTTGCCTTTAAGTGCTTTGGTAAGCTTCCAAAACTTTTTAGAGCCGGGAGGCAGCTTAAAAATAAATCTTGACCAAGACTCATTTCTATCCCTGTTTATGTGGAAATTTATTAGTCTGTTCAACTGCTTTAAAATACTAATTAATTGGCTTCTTTAGTAGGATCTTCACATCTCTGCAATTTACGCCTGAATTTATTTCTTTGCAGTATTACCATTTTAGATGTATTCGAGATTTCTTTTTGCCATGGATTTTTTTGACACACTGGAATCAGATTAAATACCTGTTTGGCAATACAACATAACTGGATTAGTGCCATATCTATGTTATCAGTGTTATTGTCGACATGGTCAATATCGTGACGCCTAATCTCATTCTCTACCTAATCTCTAATGACTGGTCAATCAGCTTTGTTATACGAAGGAACAGAAATTGTATTTAATTGAAAATCTCCATTGATAAAACATGAAATTCGAACATGGTGTGAATTTAAAATATTTGGATGGGATTCTAATGCCGAAAAAGGTATACAGGAATTCCATAACAAAATGTTTAATGTAGAAGGTTGAACAGGTAAAACATTTTGACCAAACCTGGTGAATGAGTATGGGTAATATATAAAAAAATAAAAAAAGACAATGTTCAAAAAGTACTTTAAGGTACATTTAGACGAAATGTTTTTTAAATATGACTTGTCAGATTTTCCACAAGAAAATACATATTTATCGTGTAAACGGTATAAAACATTTCTTATGTTAAATACATATGTAAAAGTAATATGACAAATTTTCATTTAGAGCTTGTTCTATTTTTATATGACAGTATATGACTTCCATTGGAGCAACTTTTTCTTTCTTTACTTATCCCTTTTTTTAATGAATGATAGAAAAACAGATTACGACATGCGCATGATTTCCCGCTAGATGACGTACATTCCCCTAAGAAAGGGTTGCCAATCCATTCGTAACACAATCATTTTTAGGGATATGTTATTTATCCTGTATTGTTAAAAACAAAATAAATTTTAAAATTTTTATTTTCATAGACAAAAAAGCGTTTTGGTAGGTATTTAAAATATATTATATATTTATTAAACAGTCTTTGCTCGTAATGTTTTATAATTAAAATTTATATGTGAACTTCGATAATGAATTATAACAGAGTAACTTAATTAACTTTATTTGGTTTTAATGTTTCACAAGTTGATTTGTGTAGCCTTATAAAGTGATTCAATTACTTCTCTAATTGACCTTAAAAATGTACAAAATAATATATGTAAAATAAAATAATTCAAAATATAAAAATAATAAATATTTTTTTTCTTTTTGTCAAGAAAAAACTACCTGTAATAAACTGGAATGTAGGTCGTTTTTGCCATTGTAATCTTATTGTGGAAGTTACATGCCCTTGATGTTTGAAACACTAGTTTTTAATGCACTCTCAATAAAATGATTTCGCATTTTCTTCATTCCTGGTAAAATAAATTTAAGCAATTTTTTTTCCCTGCAAGCCTTAAAAATATAGTAAATGCATGTATACAGATTTTCCAAGGGGGTTTCCCCCTTTAAAAAACTACCTGTAATAAAATACAATGAAGAAAACCTATTTCTGAATATACCCTCAATTAAACACTTTTGGCTTTCCCAATTACTTATTAAAAAATAAATTAAACACCCTCAGAAATTTTTTAAGTAATTGTAAAATGTTGTGTTTTTTAGGGTAAATAGTCAGTTTCCATGGTTTGATTTTAAACTAATTTGTTAAGTAATATCAGTCGTATTGTGTTTTTCAAAGTGAATTGGTGAATTTTAAATGAATAATAAAAACAATAATAAATAAAACAAAGCGTTAATCTCAAAAAGTGAAAAAATCTAAATCTTAATACATAAATATGTATATAAATTATCTTGCCTGAAACTTTGTTAAGTCTGATGTAAGACTTGGCAACCCCGGAATTTAACACCAATTTTGATTAGTACAAACAAATATATATTATATTTCGATAAAAATCAGGAGTTTTTAATTAAATTAAGGTATATTTTATTAAAAAAATAATCTGTATTATACAAACCGTGTATAAAGTGTTTAAAATAAGAAAAAGTGCACGAAATCTTCGCCAAAAAAAATCGAAGCAAAAAAAAAAAGAAACATGAGGTGTGCAGTGGGCAAATGCAGGCAAAATTATAGTCAAAAATCTTGTGAACCAATGTGTGAAAAATTAATTTTGTGCATATTTATAATTAATTTAAATCTAGCTGTAACTATAGTTTTCCAAAGAACGATAAAGGACTAAAAAGGCTTCGGATAAAATTTTGCAATCGGCGGAATACAATAAAGACCCACAGGGAAAGAATTTGTTCTATACATTTTACACAGGACGATTTTGAAAGAAATTTAAAATTTTAAGTGGATAAGTTACAATTATGTTTTTAATTTGTTCAGTTTTTTAATTAATAATTACGCATAGGATTCACCAATCGTGCAATTCTGAAGTATAAAGAGGTAGCAGTGCCGACTATAGTAGCAGGTAAAATGGAAGAGGAAACAACAACATTCGTAGAGAAAGCAGCCACATCCGTAGAGGAAGCAAGAACCTTTGTAGAGGAAGCAAAAACATTCGTGGTAAAAATAACAAAACGAACGAACAAATTTGGAAGACAAAATGTATGTGTCTATACTTTTAAATGGTTCACAAACATTTTTACATATATGATCGTTTCTAGGGATGCATTGCGTAAGGAAAATGATATGCTAAAAATGAAAAAGACCAAGCTGAGATTACAATTAAAAAATTGTCTCAAGAAGTTCAAAAGTTAAAGTTTACAAACGTTTGATTTCTTAGGGTAAAATACTTAAAAGTATTAATCCTAGCATGGAGCAAGACGATTTCCCAAAAGAAGATTATGAGGAGGAGGAGGAGGTGGAAAACCTGAATTATAATGGTTTGGAGAATTTGGCTGGCTATATTTGCAACAAATTAAATATAATGTATCGTGTTTGGTGGTTTAATAAGAAGTAATTTATTATTATTTTATTTCATGCTTAACAACTAGTTTGACAGATCATCTATAATAATAGGCTAATGGTGTTATCACATAACTCACACCTAGATGGCGCAACACCACAACTCCCATCTCAAGTTTAATAATAAGTAACAATATTCATTAAATTTTGGGTTTATAAACAAGAAATACAAAAAATAAATTTTGTTATAATAACTAAATTTAACAATTTTAAAGCAAATACTTTTTCTAACTGATAGGAAATATAGTTGTATACAAAAGCTCTTCTTGTTTTCCAATGCAAAAACGACAAGCATAACTTACACGTAGTTTTCTATACTTTTAAATGTAAAAATAATTTTGAAATATACAAAACATAATATAGTAAAAAAAGTTATTCTTCGTAATTAGGATGTTTCAAACGCCTTAAATTACGAGATCTAGTCTATTCTTGACACGGAGTAACGTTCAGCTGTCCACCCTCTTCCCCAGAAGTTGATTTATCAGAATCTGATGGATTTTTGTCGATGGAAGCACCTGAAACTGTTTGCTAGCTCACATCAGCTCACAATTTTGCAGGCGTTTCACCTGTAGTGCAATGTTTTGTTGATCTATAATCAAACAAAAACGTATTTAAGATCTCGTCGAGATTTCCACCATCACATAGATTGGCCAAAGTAGACTTTTTAAAAGTTTTTACAAAATTTTCGGCTTGACCATTGGTCGCCGGGTGACCTGGAGCAGTCAAAATATGCTTAAAATTATTTGCCTTCATGAAAACTTGGAATTCTTCGGCCGTAAACTGTCGCCCGTTATCACTCACTAGAGTATCTATTAACCCAAACCTTCCAAAGACTTCACGCAATTTGCTGATAGTAAAACTTGACGTTATACTTTTTGTTTTAAATATCTTGACCCACTTTGAGTACGAATCGATGATTAAAAGAAAGTGAAAATTCTTAATAGGACCCAAAAAATCAATATGAAATCTGTACCACGCGGAATCTGTGGACCTCCATGGAATTAATGGACCTTTTTCAGGACTTGGTTGGGCTAATTTACATGAAACACAATTAGAAACTAATTTTTCAATATCGTGGTCTACTTTAGGCCACCACACAAATGTGAATAATGCAACTGCTGTAAAATTTTACTACGCAATTTCTGTGGAACTTGTTATGATCTTACTTCTGTATTAAGGCAACTTTTATCCCAGCTATACATATACTCCTTACGGAATCTCCCCCATTGGTGTGAGAACCTCCCTTTGCCTTAATTCCTATGACCATTACAATAAAAAAAACTTCATCTGACATACACACTGAATCACAACTAAATCAGGAGCAAGATTTTACGCTCCCGTTGCCCCAGCCCTTCCATGGTCATCATATTTGTCCTTAGTCTGCGATTATGATGACACCCATTACTGTGCGCTACGCTACCACTTACCTCCCTTTAACCATTCAACTCAGACAATTTATTCCTGCATTCTATAGCAAGACGGATCACTAAGATTTAATACTTAAATTTAATTGACATATTATTCTCTTTATCTAATACAAAAAAAATTACTTAAATTTACTTTTACAACTCCTATAACGTATAATTTTTATAAGTTATAGACTTATACACAAAATTTATTATTTTTATGATATTTTTTTTTTTTTTTTATTTGCTGACAAATACCAAACTATTATGTTGACGTTACAATGCTGTACCTACACGTATTTCCTCATCCGCTAAAATATTTCTAGTTAATTCTTTTCCTTCCGATTCTTAAATATCCGCCTAAAAGAGCTCTCTTAATACGGTCGAAATCTAGGCTACAATAATTGTCTGTTGCAAAAAACGATTTACTAGCTGAATTAGAGATGAGCAAATCCTGTGGTTTTCGCAAACTGTTCTAAATATCTTCTCTAATTAAAAGTTGGGTATTTCTCATTCATTAAAAAAAAACTATCTTTCTTATCGGATTATATAAACATTAAACACTAAACACTTAATACACTAACACTTAAACATTCAACTTAAATGCTAACATTTCTAGTTTTATTGTATTGGGATATATTTTAACACCACAAAAAAATAACTTATTGGATTTCTTAACCTAAATTAATTAACACTTGTATCGATATTAATGCTCCACTAACCAAAGACTGATCGGAATTTACCTCCTAATTTTATGCCACGGATTTTATCTTCTTAATTTAAATGGGCGAATTTGTTACCTGAGGTAATATTTTCTTTGCAGATTCGTTGGAGTTTTAAGCAGTACAACCTTTTAAATGTATTTCTTCTTCCTTTCTACCCTCACTTAGTGCTGACCCCACTACAATTGGGGGACCAGCAAGAATATGAACGTTGTTTCAGACGTCTTGTTGAATTTTCTAGCTTTTTTACCATCAACTTCTTCAAGCCTTTGTTCCCCAAAAACTCTTTTTCTTTCCTCGTAAGGATATGCCTTTATTTAAACTATTTTTTTCGGGTTGTTACTTAGTTAACGTACTATTACTTCTACAATAAATTTTTTTAAAACTTATATGTTTTTAAATTTCAAAATTTTTAATTTTTGGTAAATTTTATTTAATTCCGATCTTATTTTTACACTCTTATCGAACACTTAGCTAAAAAAAATGTCTTCATGATCACTGTATCATGTTTGATCCTTTCTAAATCATATTCTTGTTTCGGTCTATTAAAATGCATATATTTGTCTCCTTTAAAAAAAAAAAACCATTTTTGACATCTGTAAATCGATAACCTTAGCAAATTTTTTTTCCCACCCTGTTTTCAATTCTCCAATGATCAAAACATCTGGCGATATTCGCCGTATCTATCAGCTGTCAGCTTTTATTCACAATAGTAAACATCAGTATCAGATTTTTTCGACTATACTTCAAAGTTACTGTTACATACTATTTGAGGGTTATGCTTTTAGCTATTCCCAATGTAAGGAGGATTTTCATTATATGATGAAATATCCCACGCAACAAACTACCACTCTAAAACCCCATAAAATACAATCGTATTATACCGAAAGCTCATCCTTACGACTAACGAAAGAGACAATTTCATCACTCTTTAACGATCCAATTTTGCCAACCTGAATGGCTTCTTTCAATTTAGCCAAAATAGAGTCCCGTCTAGTTTCCCTAGAAATATCTTTAAAATTTAAATTTAGCCTATTATCTCCACTAATATAATTTACAAAACCAAAGTCTTCACTGACTTCTACTACTTTTCGTTGAGGAAAACGAGATAAATGATCTGCAGAATTTTCTGCACCTTTAACAAAACGCATGGTATAATTAAAACCAGATAAAATAAAAGCCCATCTTTGCATACGAGCTGCTGCCATAACAGGCAACCCTTTATTTTCTCCAAAAATGGCTAAAAGTTGTTTATGATCTGACTCTAAGGTAAAATGAATACCAAGCAAATATTGCTTAAGTTTTGTTACGCTAAAAACAATAGCCAACGCTTCCTTTTGTATAGTACTGTAATTCTTTTCGGTTTGTGTAAGCGCACGAGAAACAAAAGCATTGGCTTTGTCGACCCATCTGCGCACATATAAGATAAAATAACTGCTACCGCGTAATTATAAGCATCCGTTGAAAGCAATATAGGCAGTCTAGGGTTAAAATGAACCAAAACTTTATCGGATATCACCTCCCCTTTCAACGACTCAAAAGAACTTTGACACAACTTAGACCATTTAAATTTTACGTCTTTTCGCAAAAGTTCATAAAGAGGTGCCATTTTATGGGCAATATTAGGAATAAATTTTGAATAATAATTTAGCATCCCCACAAACGCTCAAATTGAGACACATTTTTGGGAACTGGTGCTTCCAGGACTGACGAAATACGATCCTTATTAATACTGAAACCATCCCGATCAATGTTGAATCGTAAATAAGATAAGAAACGAAAATAAAGTAGTTTATGATAACAATAAACAACAAAAAACCCTTCCAAATATATAATTGTGTTCTTGTAAATAGTTGAAAATAAGTAAATCAAAAACTTTAATCCTCACTTTTTGCAGTATTGCACATTTTCACTGATAAGAATTCATAAATAATGAAGAGCAAATAAAATATTTAAATTTTACAACAAAAGATATTTAGCTACATCTTTGAGTTCTGTGATAAAAACATTTATTAATAATAAAATTTCATTACCTGAAGCATTGTCATATAAAATGTAATAATTTAATAAACAAATAAATACGTGTATCCTTAAAATCCAAAATAAAATTAAATAACACATTTCATTTTCTATGGAATATTCATATCTTCTCTAAACACCTACTTGTTTTTATTATGTTTCTGACAAAACGCACATTTCTTAAAGTTGAGGATGAGCAAAATAAAATATTCACATTTCTCACACATGAGGATGAGCGAAATAAAATTTCACATTTCTCATCGATGCGCAAAAAAAAATTTACACATTTCTCACACATGAGGATGAGCAAAATAAAATATTCTCATTTCTTATCCATGAGAAAAGTTAATTGAGCAAAACAAAAAAATTATTATTTGATGAAAAAGAAAAAAGCACACATTCTCTCACATGTGCAGTGAGGAAAAAAAAGCAAAGCCGATTCTCACTCATGTGCAGTGAGTATGAGTAAGTGAGCAAATACTTACCCTGGTTTCACTTGACATCAACGAACAAACAGCCCCAGTATCCAAAACAAACTCAACCATTACATTATTAACTTCAACCGACAATGTAAATGGTAAACAGAAAAAGCATTATCATTAATTTATTCATTTAACCTTTCACAAGAAATATTGTTAGGCAAATTCCTATTTGATACTTGAACCACATTGAATTGATTACTATGGCATACACTAGCTAAATGCCCCACCCTGTGACATTTGTTACAAACACTGCTTTTGTATTTACATTTATCACTTTCGTGATCCTTCCATCCGCAATGAGTACATTTTTTTTGTCTTCTTGCTGCCGTTATTCTCGTAGACATTAAATTGTTTTTGTTTTTACTGCTACTCGTTGCTTCATCTTTGCTGTGGTTGTTGTTGGTGTTATACTTTTTAGGTCCCCGCGCATATTTTCTTTGCACATAATTAACCTCTTCAATTGTACCCCTTTGCGCATACAGCTTAGCCTCTATAGTTAACTTCCTCACACAGCCTTTCAAAAATTTTGCCACCAAGTCCAGGGACAAATTTATTTAACACAAATTTTTCCAGCTATGCTCCAAATTTGCACTCCATTGCTAATTTTTTTAGACGTGCATACCACACTGATACGCATTCTTCATCCCTTTTCTTTGCTTTAAAAAAATTTCTACGCTCCCGAAAAATTATCAATGGGGTGAATAATGCTGGCTTAGCATGTCACATAACTCCTTATACTTCTTCTTGGCAGGTAAATCGGGGAAACACAATTCCCTTAGCAAGCCATACGCTTCAAGGCCAACAGCCTTCAACAACGTTGACGTTTTTATACGGTCTTCTTCCACCGCCGCCTCCACAAAATGAGAATCCAACACCTCTTGCCACAGACACCACTTGTCCACAAGCGGCCGGAACTCCCTTATACCAGTTGCCATGGATGTTGTAAGCATACTCTCGTTATGAGCTATTGCTGTATCACCTAGAGCTGGCATCTTTACACTATTAACCAAATAAGACCACCAAAATGCACACGATCTTTTCTTTTACACTGAACATCTGCTTATTTATATAATATTTATTATATAAAAACAAAAAGTTCTTTTAATTCAAAATGTATTAAAATTATGTATGTATGTTATTTTATGTATCTGCTATGCACACTGTTTTATTTTTTTTTTTTTATTTTACCAAAACTCGTCGCCACTATAATGTATCGTGTTTGGTGGTTTAATAAGAAGTGATTTATTATTATTTCATTTCATGCTTAACAACTAGTTTGACAGATCATCTTTAATAATATATTAATGGTGTTATCACGTAATTCACACCTAGACAGCGCAACACCACATTAAAAATCGAAGATTCCAGTATCGTCGCTTAACCTGTCAACAACTCCACATACTTTTGGGTTAGACATTTAAATGAAGGTGGGTTAAGAATTCCATCAAACACTTAAATGGAAACGTTAAAATCTTATGATACAATTTTTGTAAATGGAAATGGGAATAAGTTACTTGCTACAAAGTAATAATTAGAAGAGCACTTAGGGGATGCAAGGAACATAAAAGCAAGTGAAGAAGTAAAAAGACTCTTTCGTAGATGCAGAATGTATTTTAAAATACGGTCTCTTAATGCAGAAATGTCCTAAAATATGAATAAGCGCAAAGGAAAATTTAATACAACAAAAACGTAATATAATTAAAAAATTTTTTTTTTACAAAATAATAATTTGCCCCACTGTTAGGTTTACATATTTTTTGAGAGTCGTGACGTCACTTCTCCTAGCTGTGCAGAAGAAAAAATTTTGTGTGCGTGATGTCGTTATCTGGTTTTCTATCATTCTTGTGCAAAAAGCACTTAAGTCGTTGGAAGCAAAATAGAGTTGACACCTTTATTAGGGTTAACAGAACCACTCACCAAACAACTGTTGTAAACAATGATTTACTTTGTAGGTTATGTCAGAATTAAATGTATGTACGTTTAAACGCGAAATTTAAAGCCATATGTAAATATGACTACTTTGACATATATAAGGAATTACATGTGGATTTTCAAACTGATAAGTCATATGTAAAAAACATTTCGCCTAAGGCACCTTTACACGCAGAGTTGTTTGAAATGGTTGTGATGGGCGTTTAAGTCGGCGAATATTAAAAAGACATTTGAGGTATTAGTTAGCAAATTTAAATCAGATCTAAAGTTTGTAGTGTACATTGAGTTAAACGCAGAAGTAAAAATAACTGAACGTCTATTTATGAAAACTTGTATAGAAATGTCCTTAATATTATGAGTGACGTAATACCATATAATCAATATTACTTTTTACCGCTATGAGTACACCTTCTCCGTGGGCAAGCCGGTCTTCTCTGTATATTTTGTAGCCTCCAAGTTAAAGTTTATAATATGGTTTTAAAAATGTAGCGTTGAATAAAACAAAACCCACATTTTTTTTCATGAAGAACTAGTTAGAGCTATGACGCTGCTAAATCTGTCGTTATGCCTTGAGCATTCCAGTGCATAGCATTAAAATTTTGGGTACTTGTTGAATTGTATGGCATGTTTAAACTTCATACCCAATACTCTTAATTTGTCACACTTGTTTTGACATTTTTGCAATGCATCAACACTATCGAAGAATATTTTCAGTCGCCTTTCGTTGAAAATATCATCGTCGTTGTTAACAAGGGGTTTGCTTTTTGAAATTTCAGAGTAAAGTCTTTTGCTCCGAACAACTTGAATCATGTACATTACCTTGATATTCAAAAATTGATAACTGTGAAAAGTTTACTTCATCAATGTTAAAACTTGTGTAAATTGGACGTTTATTAGACGCTCCAGTCTTTGTCGTTACACGCTGGCGAATTTCTAGATACTCCTTGCGACACAAGGGCAATTTTAACATTATATATATATATATATATATATATATATATATATATATATATATATAGATATATATATATATATATATATATATATATAACATTTGTTCACAACACTTCCATCATGAGTGCCTTTGTTTAATGTGCAAATGGACAATTGGTGATTACCAGCACACGTTGACTTGGTTACAGTTCTTGGCACCGCGACCTTACATTAAACATTTGGCACATTGTGTAGGGCCTTTAAGGTGCCTTGCAATATAATGGTGCAATAATTTATGTTGTACAATAAAATTGCCAATGTTTATATAATATTAGTACTTTGAACAATATATTGAACAAAATAAGAAGTCTTTTGATTTAAATTGCGCAAAAACGAATATTTTGTAATGTGTTGACCACAGACCTATAGAGGTCTTTCTCAAAAGTATTTAAACACGTGTGTTTCTGTTCCAAGCCAAAAAGAATATATCTTATTAGCGGATATGATATCTGAAGTTGGCTGCCTATAAAAATAGAGTATTGTTATTATACAGAATTGCTATTCAAAAGTACTTAGGTGCTAATACAGAGTCATATAGTATGTTAGCCAGACCACTACAATCTCGGCCAACCTGACAACACAATCGACCTCGATTGTCAATCTTCTCCCAAAAGTTCGTCATCTAAAAACTGATAATCCTCATATTCCCTAGGTTCAAACCATTTTCTTAAACGGCTGGAATCAACTGTGCCATTATACGGCATTTGCGTAATTTGACAATTTTCCACATCAGATATTTCATAGCGATCATTACCCAAATGTTTCCGAATTACATATGGGCCACGATACTTTGGTATTAATTTTTTGTTCACACCCGCTAAGGTATCGACATTCTTTAAGACCACTAAGTCTCCTACCGTGAATACCGTGGCTGGTCTGTGACGCATTAAAATATTTCAGGTAGTTTGATTGAGACTTCTCAATAGATTCTGATGCCTCTCTTCTAATTAAACTCATATCTTCTCTTTCAGTGTACATGCTCTGTAAATGCTCTGTTAGTTCATCTACTACTTCACCCCTTTATTCTACCCAAACAACAACTTACTGGGTGAATGCCCCGTAGTACCGTGGACTGTGTTATTTATTGCAAATTCTACCTTTGCCAATTTACTGACCCAATCCGAACGTTCAAATGTTCCAATAACTTAGCCAACATAGCTCTTAAATCCATATTTACCCTCTCCACCTTTCCATTTGACTGTGGTGATGCTACAGAAGTTTTCACGCGCACAATGTTGTGCTCTGACAAAAATGAATTGAATTAATTAGACGTAAAGGGGCTGAGTTAAAAATGCACTTAAGACAATTCCGTATAAACTTGTTCAACTTATCTCGCATATTTGGAAACCAATAGTATCCTTTGATTTGCTTCATACACTTTTCAATACCTACATGCTCGTATTTCTCATGAATTAGCCGCATTACATTTTCCTCCAGTTCAGCAGGAATATATAATTGCATCTGTATCTTAGCGCCTAGTCTAAAAACTAACCCATTCTCCAATACATAATTATCCAAGTTCCCTGTTTCCAACTTGCATCGAATAGCCTTTATATTCCTGTCCCTCGTTTGCGTAACCTGTATTTCATATCGATATCAGTCCCATAAATAATATTAACAACAAGTGCACGACTTAGTGCATCAACATGAGACATCAATTCGCCTCTCCGGTGTCGAATAGTTTAATCATAATTTTCCAACTCTAATGCCCATCCAGCTATTCTCGGGTTAATCAGTTTCTTAATCAAAGTGAACGCAAGCGAGTTGAAATCAGTTACAATTGTAAATGAAATTCTTTCTAAATATACTCGAAAACGCTTCAAGGCATATATAATCGCAAGTGTTTCCAGTTCAAAACTGTGATATCTAGATTCGGCCTCCGAGGTACACTTTGAGTAGTGTGCAACCGGTTGAAATTTTTTGTCCTCCTGTTTTTGCAGCAGTACCACTCCAAAGCCCCTTGCACTGGCGTCAGTATGTAGCTCTGTTTCGCGAAGGGGGCTATATATAGCCAGCACGGGACCACAACCAATTTATGCTTTAACGTAAGGAACGCTTTCTCACATTCACTTGTCCAAGTAAAAACCTTATTCCTCTTTAAATCTGTTAGCGGCTTTGCTATCCTTGAGAAATTAGAAACAAATTGAAAATAGCCCCAAGCATCTTTCGACCCCGTCGTGATCGGCTGGCACTGGGTTTTCCTGGATACGAAACCTAAATAATCAAGTTCGCGATACGCGAATTTGCATTTCCTTAAGTTCAATTTTAACCCGGCCTCCCTAAGCGCACTTAACACACCTGCCAAAATTCGTAAATGTTCTCCAAAAGTCTTAGTAGCTATACTAATATCGTCCAAATAAACAACTATCATTCCCGCATCGATAAATTTTCCTAGCACCTTATTAATAAAACGCTCAAAAACAGCTCCTGCGTTTTTAAGCCCGAAAGACATATAACAATATTCAAATTGTCCTAGGGGAGTGACAAGATCAAGAGTTGTAAAAAAATTCCTATTACCTAAATAATCTAAGCAGTCCTCATCAATGGGCAAAGGATAATTATCCTTCAATGTGATTTTATTTAATGACCAGTAATTGGCGCACATTTTCAGATCACCATTCTTCCTCTTCACCAATACAATCGGGGATGCGTATGGAGAGTCACTTGGACGAATTATGCCCTCTTGCAATAATTGCCCTAGTTTAGCTCTCACCTCTTCTCGCACACGATATGAAAGTCGACGAGGTCAGCAATATAGCGGTACGTCATTAACTAATCTAATCCTCATACAATAATCCGTTGATTTCTTAAGGCTATTTATATCGTCCAAGTAATTACTCCTAACTACCGATCTCAAAGAAAAAGCATCCACTGAGTTTAATTTGCAATCGACATCTAACTCATTCCCAGTCTCTATCACACAAACTTTTTGCATCAACTCCTCGCATTCTGTGTTCTCTTCTATAATCTCTAAATCACCTATATCGTTACCGGGCCCTACCAATTCGGAAACATTTGTTTCATTCTCGACTGAAAATTCCGTTAAATATTCACTATTATCATTCTTACATTCTGTAAGTTTGTCATATTCACTCCCACTGTCTTTTACATAGAATGGTAATATACTTAATAAATTTAAACTATCCTCCCTGCCTGGAACTTTTACTACCTCCTGTGGAACTCTGTACAAGTTAAATGACAGAAGCGCACTGATTGTTTTTTTTTTTTTTTTTTTTGTTTTTGATTTACATTTTTCAAATTCATTTCCATTAGTTCTCTTTTAGTGTAACGCAGGCTTTTTTGGCATAGTTGTATATTTAATTTTAATAAAAGATCACGCCCAATTTAAAGTGGGACAATAGCTTCATCATCTGGTAAAATTAAAAAATTATGATTGACTCTCCTATTTCCAAAACAAATTTCACATTGAACGCGGCCAAACATTCTTATTTCCTTAACCCCGATATGACGTCAATATGTTTACATCTTCAATTAAAAACGGTATCAGAGACTTCCTTTCACAGCTAATAGGGCTACCAGTGTCAAACAAAGAAAAATATTCATTACCTCAGTTCGCTTATCTCGCTTAATAAAGGCAACACTTACTGTTTGGAATGCATCCACGTTATCTGGATCAAAACCGTGTATTGCAGCAGTTAATCTCTTCTTTTTTGAGCAATTCTGATGGAAATGCCCTTCTTTAGAACAAACAAAACATGAGTTGGCTGCACGCTTTTTTGCTAGTAGCACCAGCCGCTCTTGTTGCAGTAATCTGTGCCAGTTGGCGTTTTTGTTCGTAGCTGTCCATACGGTCACTCAATTCATTAATAGTTGTGGCACCATTAAGACGAGTAATTGCGTTCAAGTTATCCGGAATGCCATCAATGATGAAGTCGACCAATTCTCTTTCCTATATTTCCTATTTTCCACTAAGTGTTTCATTACTGTTGATTTTTTTGTCCGCCCTTAAAAAAGCTTGCAAGCTTTAATAAAAAGACATATTTCATTTGGCATGTGGTGTAAAAACAAAACAACTTTTAATTAGGTTTACAACCGCAACAATAAATAAACAACAGCAAAATTGTTTCTTTATTCAATTCCAATTTTATTTCAATTTTAATTTACAAAAAGTTACTTTGCCACGTAATCTTTCCTTCATTATTAATATAGTTGCAATACAAATCTCTGACTTCTTTGGCAGACATTCTAGCATTTCTATTAAGTGAAGCGCCTGATGGTACATTATCTGCCTTAGCTCTTCAAGTCTCAGTCAAAACTTTTGAAGTTTTAATATCTTCAAAATCAACCGAGCCACGAGGTATATAGGACCCTTTTAGATTCCGTCTTAAATAGTTGTGTAAATAACAGCACGTGAGTATGATAATTTGGGCTTTTTCTGGTGCTAAATTTATTGTTCGTTGAAAAATGCCAAGACTTGAAGTTAATATACCAAAAGCGTTCTCAACTATACGTTTATAATTGAATATACGCTTTTCCAAATTTAAGCCAATTTGGAAATATGGTTTCATACAATTTTCAGTTAGAGTAAACGCATCATCACCTACGAACACGTATAGTAGCTTTTTGTTACTGTCTAGCAAAACGTCTGGCTTTGGTATGTTGAGAGTTTTTCAAATAATGCTTGTCCAAACATCGAATGTCGTAAGACCCCACCATCTGATATTCTTCCGTTAATTCTAGCATCTACCATAATAAATTCATATTTTGCATTAACTGTGGCCATAAGCACAATGCTAAAAAAAACTTTTTATAGTTACAATAAAATAAACCAGGTTCAACAGGTTTTTTATGGCCACGTGCTTTCTGTCAACTGTTCCTATGCAATTAGGGAAGTTCCATTGGTTTTTAAATCCATCGGATACAATTTTCCACTCTTCTTCAGTTGACGGAATCTGAAAATTTATAGGTAAATTATATTTAAAATATAGTAAAAATATGTATACTAATGTTTAATTATCTACTATGTATATTAATTTTTTTACAGTCCAAAAGCAAACCACCTAAAAGAAAACAGAAGGACGGTTCCGAATTTTTAATTTCACTAGCATGCAAACGCCTCTCACAGCCAAAAAATGAGTTTGATGCAATTGCAAAAACATGGGCAAACGATCTACAAAAAATGGATTACGTGGTGCAATTATATGCCAAAAAGGCTATAGGTGAAACGTTATTTGAAGGTCAATTGGGAAATTTAAAGCGGAGCTCTATTGAAATATATATAACATTTAATAATTTAACTAACAGCGACATTATAAATCCAGAAATCATTTGTTGTGATGAAGAATACTTGGAAGAAGATCGAAATAAATGCTCATAGTAATTATAAATAAAACCTACTTCAAATGTATTTTAGAACACTACATACGTACATATATTTAACGATGTACCTAAAGAATTATTTTATTAGAATTGAGTTTATATATTTTTGTTTAAAATAATTAAATTATTTAATGAATAATTTTTGTATAAAATGATGTACCTAAACATTTATTTCATTAGGAATGAAATTTATATATTTTTATTTTAAATTAATCAAATTACTTAATGAAAACTACTACACCTTGTGAATTCTTAAAATTTTTAAATATGTTAGTATTGTATATTAGCTAAGGCATCTTTTTAAAAATTAAATAAAAATATTGTTTTTCTTAATAGCAAACAATTCTGACAATCCCTGATAACATGAATTGATACCATTTAATATTAAAAAAAAATTTTAACAAATATTTTAAAATTTATTTATTATATAATAGGTCTTATCTATTGGACATTAAAATAAATTGTTATGTTAAAAAAAATTAAAACAGAGTTATTTAAATTAATAAGATTACTTTCTTGCTAAAGACTTCTTTTGGATTTTTGTGCCAATTACATGTCCACCTGTTCGCTAAAAGAAACACAAAAAAGTTATTTCCTTGCCTTAATATTATGCTTAAGAACTTCAATTAATGATTGATAAGTTTAAATGACGATTTTGCCAATAGATTGAGGTGATATCGCACTTATATACTTTAAATCTTCAAATGAATTGCCCATTGCCAGGTGGCGCAGAGTAATGGACAATCGTTGGCTAGTGAAAATAGAATCTCCAGTGTTTTTTTTTCAATAAGTGGTGAAACTTTGTTGATAAGGTCATCAAAAGTTCGCCCATCCATTCGAAGAAAATTTTGAAAATCATCAGGCTCACAATTTCGCAGCTCCCTTAAAAGATTTTCATGTGTGAATTTTTTTCTCTTCCTAAACCATTCCATTTGCGTTTTTTCTTTTTGACTTTTTTTAGGTGTCGTTGCTATAGTAATTGCGAGAAAGGCCTCTTCTTTATCACTAAAGTCACTTAACATTATTTAAATTATGTAATGTTGCATTTTTAATTAAAAATATTTTTTTAATTTGAAAAAATATAGCCTTGTGTGAATCGTTTTGTTTACTTTTCATTCAAGCATATGAGAATGCCAAAAAAATTGCACAATTTTTTTTTTCTTAAAAATATTGATACACTTATTAAGTAGTGTGGGTTGAAACGACAATAATTAAAGCAATAAAGTACTTAATATCATTTTGTACTCTATGGGTACCCTTATTTCCACGGATCGGTCTTTTCCAATAAACAGAAATATTACAAAAATATCATTCATTATTTCGTGTTTTGAAACATGTTGTCTGTCAAACTCGATTGTATATAAGGCCTCGTCCTCATTAGACCGTTTGGTTGTAATTTCCTTTGCACTTACCGGCTTTATAGTGTGCTTCTTAACAAACTCATCCTCTATTATTTCTGTGGACAATCGAAAAAGACCAAATAAAACCATCTTGAAAATTTTGCCGTCGTTTACTTCGTACGTGTAGAAGCTGACCTTTCTGTCTTTAAGAATTTAAATCGCTTCTTCGTAGCGAGGCAGCGAGTAGGATATTTTTTTTTGTCCCAACGGACATTCCTCTGAACATATATTGCTCACCAATTAAACCAAACACAGTTGAAAAACTATGTGTAGAATCCACGATTATCGGTGGAACTTTTTCTTTCACTAAAATTTCTTATTCTAAGTCAGATAACAAATAAAGTCTGTTGTTGCTCGTGGTAGGCTCATCAGACACTGTTGCGGGTGATGCACATACTCAAAAACAAACAAAATAAAATGTTGAACGATAACTTTTGTTTGCTGTAGCTTTAGTGTTTTCCTTTTTTTTTTCAATTGTAGTAAGATGCTTATTTATGTCAAGAAAACTAAAACAATATGTATATTTCTATCACTTTTTTTTGTTGTCCATTAAAATTTTTTTTGGCAACAAATTTTTTATTTGATTTCTTTCCTCTCACAAGAAAAATCATGGTCTTCTACAGGTATACTTTTTGCTGGTTAAGACACTTTACTTTTCATGACCTGATGCGAGCCGTACGGGCTGGCGTACCAGGCTGTGGTGGTTTGACACGTGGCACTGTTTGTTGTTTTGCTGGAGTGTTTGGGTTGTGTAGAGTTGTTGAGCTGTTTCCTGGAAATTGTATCTTTAAGTGACTGTGCATGAAGGTTTCAGAAGATGCTTTATGATATTAGCCATTTGTCAAGTTTTATTTGTAGGGCGGGTGCCACTGTGTGAATACCTGCATACATATATGAAAATAGAATAAAAAGTAACTTATCAGTCAGGCAAAATAAAAATTCTTACCTGATGGTACATTTATTGGAATGGATGCATTTTCAATAAGGGTCTTTTACCTTGGTTACTTTAAGTGATTGCTGTTCCCTTGGCTTGGATCGTTTTGATTATGGCTATTGCTTTGTGTAGTACTATTGTTTTGGTTCTTGTTGATGCTAGTTCTATGTATTTGTATTTAGATGTTTATACTATTATTTATTGTGTGTTTGGTGGTGGTTTGGTGGCTGTAGGTTTTTATTTAGAGATAAATCTTTGAATTTTAATATTTCTGCCTGCTAGCGTGGTGTTTGGCTTATGTGTGATTTATGTGTGTTCAACTCGTTTGTTTTGGGTTGTAATAGAATGTTTTTGGATAGTAGAGTTGCCATTCATAAAACAGGGTTGTTATACTTATTGTGCAGACGGAAGTCGGGCATAAAAGTATGCAGCCTAGAGAATAATAGTAACAAAACATTAAAAGAATATTAGCAATATCATATATTAAACACAACAAAGCAATATGAATAGTGGTTATGTTGCTAAATATTTAGGAGAAAGAGAACTTTCTTGTAGTTTTTTTTTGTTTTTTTTATAGTAAAAGGAAAATATGGAAAAGGTTATTTAATGTAGACAGAAATTTTAGAAGATCATTAAATGGCGAACTAGTGAAGAAAGAAGTGTGTTAAGTAAAGTGCTAAGTTTTTTTTTTTTATTATTATTTAAAAAAAGTGGCAGACATTTTTACCTAATTGGTGAAATATTTAAGATTATAAAAGATATTTGATAAAAGTAAAGGTATTTATTTGAAATAAACTTATTTATTGTTAGCATGTTATTTATTAGTTGGCATAATTTATTAGAGTGCGCCAAATAAAATTAACGAAGTAATAAACTGTGGCAAAGTAGAAGGATTGTGGCGGCCATAGTGGCTCTAGCAGATGTATATGGGATCCTGGTGTTAAGAAAGGATTTATCGAGTCATATGAGAACAAAATTTACAAGAAAAGAACTTACTAGAAGGTATCCGAATCTTATTTACTGCTGGTAGCCATTGTTTTTAATTGATCAAGCGCCAAGTTTGATGATGGCCTTGGCCATCTTGAACTTCAGTCGGCCATTTCTGTGCTTTTTCGTTTATGTTGAAGAGGCTGAAAATAAACTTAAATAGTAAAAGATAATTTATATTATTAGCAAAAGTAGATAATTAGAAATAAAATTTTATAACATTTTAAGATTTTAATTTATAATATTTTTTTGGTTTAGCATTATAAAAAAATAGTTTAATTTTATATTTGTTGGTAAAAAAAAAAGGTCTAGTGTTTATTTAATAATATTCCCCTGAGTGCCTAAATCTAAAATAATTTAAAAATTTAAATCAATTATATCAATAATTCTGTTGTGAATGTTAACGGAAGGAAATTAGTTAATAACTTTGAGTTACTTCCTCTTTTTTTTTTTAGTTGGCAATCCTCCTAAAAGAGCTCATTTAGGTAGGGAAAATAGTAGCGATTAGTTACATTTCATCTCCTTGTTGATTTTTTTTCATTCCGGCAAAACCCAGCGAACAGAATTTATTGAATTTGGCATTGTTTTTTTATATCTTCGTTATTACAAATCTTTGTTTTTTCTGAACCCATACTTATTTTCTATTTAGGCATGATTTTTGTTTCAAACACATATGTTTAATATTTGTTAATTTTATTAATTCTATTTTATTACCATTTTTTTTTAAACTATTATTATTATTTAAATATTTAATTTGTATTAATTTTGTATTAGATATAAGTTTTTATTGTTTAATAAATATGTAATTTTGATATATTATAGGAAAACAAATATGAATTTGTGGTAAACGTTTTAAGATTCGGTTGGATGTGTAGGTAAGTGTGGTTTGTTAGTGTGTGTGGAATTTGGGGAACACAAGAGCAAATTTTTGTGAGGAGGTTTTTTGTGTTCCAGGTAGGGTGGGCGAGTGGAGAGTAAAACACCTGGTTCTCCCTCAAAAGTGTTTCTACGGATTTGTAAGTTTTCTTTTGTTTGTTTTTCTGTTTTGTTTTTTTTTTTATTGGTTCTTGTCTCTGTCCTGCAGTAGGGTTGGAACCTTCCCTGGATGTGCGAGCTTAGTTAGCCGGTGACAAAACTGCAGCGACGTCTGAGGCACGTAACAATATGGCGCCCAATTGAATAATAACATAGGGTATATAGGTCAGCTAGATATACCCACACAATAAAATACTAGCGTTTCATAGCCAAAATGATGATTGTTTGGAGTTGAAGGTATCATGGTTTTCGGGATCAGCTAAACTGTAGAATTACAATCTATCGTCCACAAATCCTACCATGGCTACGGGATCTGTTGTGCGATCCTCAAACTCCTTGACATATTCAACGCCAAACAGCATCAATATATTGCAAAAGGTATTTTAACGTATAGCGTGGGATTTTAAAGAAGAAAATTACATCCCATTGAAAATGTTAAAATATCTAATTTTTTTATCGATTAAAGTATAGATACAGATTAAAATTCTTGGTGCTAAATAGTAAAGTCAAAATAGCCGCTCTGAAAGTATTAACAGAGGCCTGAGGTATTTTGGAGAATCTTTCTTAGCACCTTGAATCTGACATAAAACAACCTACGACAGCCGCTCTGAGCAGAAATCAGAGGTCTGTAGTGCCGTAGGATGTTTAAGGTCTGAAAGTGGTGCCCTGAAAAGAAAAGGTTTACTGCAGCAGCCGCTCTGATAACTTTTTCAGGGGTCTGATGTGCGGCAGTTAGCTTCCTTTTTTTTTTTGGTATAATTACTTACAGACCAAGCACTATTTTTGAATATTAGTCTGACTTTAGAAGCACTTTCGAGGCCCGTATGTGGCACTCAAATATATTTCCACACACATCACCGCTAATCCTACATCGTACAACCGAACGAATTTAGAAATTGATTTTTAATTGTTTATATATTTATTTAGTCATATATTTCTGGTGTTAGTAATTGTTTTGTAGTGATTTCGAATTGTGTGTTAGAAAGTAATTTGCATATTATTTATAATTTACATTAGTTTATTTTGCTCTACAAAATTTGTGTGGCAATTATTACATTTCTATGTTTAATTAAATTTTATTATAGTATTATTTAAATTTCATTGGTAATATTCTAGTATTAAGTTTATTATTTTATCATTTTTTTTTTCTTTTAACACATTTTGTAGTTTGTAAAGGTAATTAATACTTATAATTATTTTCTATTTTTATATATTTAGGATTAATAGTATTTATTTTATGTATTATTTGTTTTTTTTTTATTGTGAGTTATATTGCTAACTATTTATGTTATTAAGTTGTGTTTAAGCTAAATAGAATAGTTTACTAATATACATATGTAGTGCATGCATTAAGTGTTAGTTTGATAGTTTTTAAAATCAGTTTTTAATTTTATATTGGTAGCTCTGTATTTATTAATAACAGATTATTTTGAGTATAATTTATATTTTATCGGGTCTATATCAACCTTTTATCAGTAAATTTTGGTATTAATGGCCGAAGCCGTTGATGTCCAAGAAAAAGAAACTAGGAGGAGGTCTGAAAAGCTAAAAAGGCATAAGGAAAGAAATCTATCCTTTGATTTAAATCGGTCGTCGCCCCAGATAAAAGAAAAATACTTAAGAGATAACCAGTCTAGCAGAATGGCAACCCGACAACCGCAGATTCAAGACATGTCCGAAACAATTAATGCCGTCAGCGAACAGAGGAGCTATTCCGAAAAATACTGGGAACCGAAACCCAAACCAACAGAATCATAACCAGAATAGTGACTTTGTATCTCCAGCTATTAGATCGATGGTAACTGAGAGTGTAGAAGATATGAAGATGAGAATAGATCAGTCCATAAATGATATGGTGAATGATAAAATGAGTAGGGAGTTAGGCAAGGTTCATGAAAGCATCGGCCAGTTGGCAGATGCTGTTAGAAACTTATCTCTGCGACAAGCACACCGCTCGAATGAAGGTAATAATTATCCAGCTAGTCATGAACCTAGGCGAGTTCATTTTGAACCAAGCAATAGGCATGAGATTTCACAGCCTGCTCAAAATTTAGGTCATGATAGTTGGAAGATAAGAGTCGACAAATTTGGGTTAGAATTCAGCGGGAATCATGGGGGAAGGGACCAATTGTCTGTTGAGGAGCTTGTGTTCAGGTTGGAACACATGCAGAGGCAATACCAGATACCATGGCAGGAAATCTTAAGAGACTTCCATTTACTAGTGACAGGAACGGTTAGGCAATGGTATTGGGCACTGCTTCAAACTACGGTCATAGGTGATTGGAATACTTTGCGTCTAGCTTTACTAAATAGGTACAAAACCGTTAGATCAAACTGGGAGAGGATGCATGAATTGGTAGAAAGGAAGCAAATGCCAGGAGAATCTATCGATGACTACTTCCATAGCCTGAATTTGCTTAGAGCAAGATTAGAAATGCCAGTTGCGGAAGGTGAAATGGTAAGGATTGCTAAACGTAACATTAAGGAGAGCATAGCTCGGATTGTGTACCCCATGGCTGTGTCCTCCGTTGAGCACCTACGTATGGAGTGCCTGGAAGCCGAAAGGACCTTTTTTCGAAAGGATTCACGTGGTATACCACCTCAACCGGTTAGACCGCAACGTTATGTCAGCGAAGCTGTTGTAAATGTGTTCGAAGAGGAAAATAATAACATATGTGCTGAAGTGGCAGAGGTAAATGCAGTGATGACGTGTTGGAATTGCCAGCAAAAAGGGCATGGCTTTAAGGAATGCATGTCTCTACAAAGGGCAATATTTTGTTATAAATGTGGTAGAGCCAACACAATTACACCAAACTGTTCCAAATGTTCGCAGTCTCGGGAAAACTTGAGACGGAGCGTGACCTTACCGGGAGAGCCACGTTCCAGCGAGATTGCCCCGAAGCAAGCACACAACGATTAAACGGAGAACCGGATATTTCAAAAATTTACCATTATCTGCCAATAGCGATACGCGAACAAAATTATAATGTAGTAAGAGAGCGGATTTTTAATGATGCATTATGTGCCAAGAAAGATTCTGTAAAATCACCGCAAAAAGAGTCAGATCAAACAAACGAAATTTCTACAGCTATACAAACAACAACAACTACAAATTCAGACAAAATAAAAGAGGGAAGATCTGATACAAAAAGGTTAAAATCAAGAATGCGAAAACGTAAATTCATACTAAAAATTAGAACCGATTTTATTAATAGAAAACGTCAGCGAAAATTATTAGCTGAGGCAATAAACATTTATAAGTATAAAACAGACCCCAGACCTTACGCCGAAATTTTTCTAAATGGCAACAGCTTTAAAGGGCTTTTAGACTCAGGCGCTTCAGTAAGCTTAATAGGAAAAGACTGTCGCGATATTGTTGATAAGCTAGACGCACAAATAATAGGTGTTTTCAGTAGCGTAAGTACAGCCACAGGTCAGCGTCACAGAGTGCTAGGCAAAGTTCTATTAGATGTAAAATATAAGGGAGAAACACGTAAAATAACTTTTTACTTGTGCCCGGACTTAGACCAGCAAATTTATCTAGGCATTGATTTTTGGAAAAGTTTTAATATTGCCCCAGAAATTGTGTCAACCGCTGAAATTTCTTTAGAATTAATAAGACAGGTTCACGGCGAAAACAATACAAATACGTTTCAGATACATGATCTAGATGAGGAGCAACAAAAGCAGCTAAAAGAAGTGATAAACAAGTTTCCATCATTTGAGGAAAAGGGTCTAGGGTGCACAAGTTTAGAAAAACATGAAATAAAGTTGATAGAAGGCACGAATCCAATTAAAGACAAGCACTACCCTATGTCTCCAGCGGTACAAGAGATCGCGTATGAAGAGATCGACAAAATGCTTCAATTAAAGGTTATAGAAGAGAGTGAAAGTCCCTGGGCTAATAGAACGACCGTCGTACGTAAACCAGGAAAAGACAGGTTTTGTTTAGACGCCAGGAAATTAAACGCTGTGACCATTAAAGACGCCTATCCCCTCCAAAACATCGACGGAATTTTGAGCCGGATAGATCAAACGCATTATATTAGCAGCGTCGACCTAAAATATGCGTTTTGGCAGATAGAATTGGAAGAAACAGCCAAGCCATACACTGCTTTTGCTGTTCCAGGTCGACCGCTGTACCAATTTAGAGTGATGCCGTTTGGTCTATGCAACGCTGCTCAACGCTTATGCCGTCTGATGGATAAGGTGATACCGGCAAGATTAAAACCGAACGTTTTTATATACTTAGACGATCTATTAATTATATCTGATACGTTTAATACACATATAAAAATTCTCGAGCAAGTTGCCAAATGTTTAGAGGAAGCCAATTTGACTATAGGGTTAGCTAAATCAAAATTTTGTTTCAAAGAATTGAGGTACCTAGGTTTCGTCATTGGTGGAGGTATGCTGAAAACTGACCCTGAAAAAGTAGTTGCCATCCAGAAAATTCCAGTACCGAAATCAGCTAGGCAAGTTAGGAGCTTTTTAGGGACCGCTGGATGGTACAGGCGGTTCATAAAGGACTTCGCCGCCATCTCAGCACCACTTAGCGATACCCTTAAGAAGGGAAAAAAGTTTTCGATGACCCCAGAAGCCGTGGAGGCTTTTGAAACTTTGAAATATTTACTCACGTCCGCCCCTGTCCTCCGACATCCAGATTTTTCTCGACCATTCTTCATCCAATGTGACGCATCTGAAAATGGAATCGGAGCAGTTCTTTTCCAAAAAAATGATGAGGGAATCGAAAATCCGATAGCTTTTTATTCCCAAAAGCTAACCACATTTCAAAAGAACTACTCTGTAACCGAAAAAGAATGCCTAGCAGCAGTCCTGGCTGTAAAAAGATTCAGACCCTACGTTGAACTGATGCAATTCACCGTGATCACCGACCATGCCAGCCTGAAGTGGTTGATGTCACTTAAAGATTTGAGTGGACGTTTAGCTCGATGGTCGCTTCAACTACAAGCTTATAATTTTTCAATAGAGCATCGAAAAGGTTCAGAGAACGTTGTGGCAGATATGCTCTCACGAATGCCCACAGAAGTTGCTGAAATAAATGAAGACAACTTTTTAAATTTTGAAACTGTAGCTTTTGAGTCTGACGAGTACTTGCAATTAGTCAAAAATGTGGAAGAAAATCAGAAAAGACTACCAGATTTAAGAACAGAAGAAGGAAAAGTGTATAAAAGATTAATGTGTGATAACCAGGAAAATGAAGTAGTATCGGAGTGGAAATTGTGGGTTCCACAAGAATTTACGCATGTTTTGATTGAAAAGGCCCACGATGAAGAAACTTCAGCGCATGGAGGAATGCGTAAAACATTAGAGAGACTAAAGCGTCTTTATTATTGGCCGAAAATGGCAGCCCAGATCCAGCAATACGTAAGAAACTGCCGCATTTGCAAAGAAACAAAAGCACAAAATCTTCGTACTATGCCACCAATAGGGGAGGAAGTACGTACCGAAAGACCGTTCCAGAAAATTTACATTGATTTTCTGGGAAAGTATCCAAGGTCGAAAAGGGATAACGCCTATATCTTCATAGTAGTTGATCACTTTACGAAATTTGTTTTCTTGAAGGCCATGAAAGAGGCGACTGCGAAAAACGTGATTCAATTTCTTATCCAGGAGGTCTTTCAAAAATTCGGAGTTCCAGAAGTACTGCACAGTGATAACGGTCAGCAGTTTGTTTCAACAGCATTCAAAGAAATGACCGAAACATATGGCATTACTCATATGAAAACCGCGTTCTATTCGCCCCAATCGAATGCAGCGGAACGCGTCAACCAGTCTGTGTTGGCAGCTATGCGGGCCTACTTAGAAAATGACCAACGAGACTGGGATCTGTATTTGCCAGAAATAGAATGCGCGCTGCGAACATCGATACATGCCGCTACAGGGTTCACACCATTTTTCGCCTTGTTTGGTTACCACTTATATTCAAATGGTGCAGACTATAGACTAGCCAGAAAACTACGCTCTATGTCCGACCATGAGATTGTAAATATGGACAATAGAGATCGCCTTGAAATAATTAGAGAAAAGATCAAAGCGAATCTATCAAACGCCTATCAACGAAGTGCGCAACGATATAATAAAAAAGCCCGCATTGTTAAATTCAGTCCAGGCCAGGAAATATACAGGAAGAATTATGCGCTTTCAGATTTTAAAAACAATATAAATGCAAAATTCTGTCGCAAATATTTAAAATGTCGCGTAGTGAAGCCAATTGGTAACAATATGTACGAATTGGAATCACTACAAGGAAAGCCGGTTGGGATTTTCCATGCGAAAGATTTGAAAGTCTGATAAAAAGTGCAATAATTATCTGTGATATCTTGGGTGGTGCAATGTAGGGTTAAGAAAGCAATGTGTAGGTTGAGTGCAATATATATTTTAGGTAGCTTATTTATTTATTTATTTAATTATTTATTTATGTATTTATTTATTTATTTATTTATTTATGTAATTATTTATTTATGTATTTATTTATTTAATTATTTAATTATTTATTTATGTATTTATTTATTTAATTATTTATTTATGTATTTATTTATTTAAGTATTTACTTATTTATTTTAGCTTTAATTTTTTATGTAGTTATGTTTTTTTTTATAGTTATGTTTACCGAATCCATTTGTTTGATCATAGGTGAACTGGTGTTTGCTTATTTACTTATGGATGTACTTGTTAGATTCTTTGGTTCTAAGTTAGTTATATAATATATTAGTTATTTTGAATATTCCTGATGTATTAACACAAGCACTCATCTTATAAATATTGCTTATTAAGTACGCACTCTAAAATCACCGGACCTGGTTTGAAGCAGTGACACGTTGTCACCAACAATTTGTAGTTTGCAACCTGCGTCTTTTAAATGGACCAATGTCATTTTTCAATTTTTTTTTGGAAAGTCTGTACGTTTGTAGTAAACATTAGTTTTGTGTTTTTTGTTATTTTTCGATTGTTACCCACTACCTATGCTTAACAACCACACCATAATAAATAATTTCACAGGTAGAACCTTGTAATAAACTTAGAAGGCATTACGATACTTAAATAATTCCATAGTAGTTATTAACTGATATTAGTAAGAAACAAAAAAGTCTGAACACTTACGGTTAGTATGATCCTGATAGATATTAAAAATTGATAGAATTGAATGTTGAAAAAAATTTAGATCAGCTTGCCCGGCTTGAGACTCATCAGGGTGTGGGAGTTCCCCACGATTGTAAAAGATACATGATTCAGATGCAATCACCTGTAAATAATCCCGCACACCGGCCCTACTGACGTAAACTAAGTAGCGCCGGAGTTTTGTTGCGGGTGATGCACATACTCAAAAACAAACAAAATAAAATGTTGAACGATAACTTTTGTTTGCTGTAGCTTTAGTGTTTTCCTTTTTTTTTCAATTGTAGTAAGATGCTTATTTATGTCAAGAAAACTAAAACAATATGTATATTTCTATCACTTTTTTTTGTTGTCCATTAAAATTTTTTTTGGCAACAAATTTTTTATTTGATTTCTTTCCTCTCACAAGAAAAATCATGGTCTTCTACAGGTATACTTTTTGCTGGTTAAGACACTTTACTTTTCATGACCTGATGCGAGCCGTACGGGCTGGCGTACCAGGCTGTGGTGGTTTGACACGTGGCACTGTTTGTTGTTTTGCTGGAGTGTTTGGGTTGTGTAGAGTTGTTGAGCTGTTTCCTGGAAATTGTATCTTTAAGTGACTGTGCATGAAGGTTTCAGAAGATGCTTTATGATATTAGCCATTTGTCAAGTTTTATTTGTAGGGCGGGTGCCACTGTGTGAATACCTGCATACATATATGAAAATAGAATAAAAAGTAACTTATCAGTTAGGCAAAATAAAAATTCTTACCTGATGGTACATTTATTGGAATGGATGCATTTTCAATAAGGGTCTTTTACCTTGGTTGCTTTAAGTGATTGCTGTTCCCTTGGCTTGGATCGTTTTGATTATGGCTATTGCTTTGTGTAGTACTATTGTTTTGGTTCTTGTTGATGCTAGTTCTATGTATTTGTATTTAGATGTTTATACTATTATTTATTGTGTGTTTGGTGGTGGTTTGGTGGCTGTAGGTTTTTATTTAGAGATAAATCTTTGAATTTTAATATTTCTGCCTGCTAGCGTGGTGTTTGGCTTATGTGTGATTTATGTGTGTTCAACTCGTTTGTTTTGGGTTGTAATAGAATGTTTTTGGATAGTAGAGTTGCCATTCATAAAACAGGGTTGTTATACTTATTGTGCAGACGGAAGTCGGGCATAAAAGTATGCAGCCTAGAGAATAATAGTAACAAAACATTAAAAGAATATTAGCAATATCATATATTAAACACAACAAAGCAATATGAATAGTGGTTATGTTGCTAAATATTTAGGAGAAAGAGAACTTTCTTGTAGTTTTTTTTTGTTTTTTTTATAGTAAAAGGAAAATATGGAAAAGGTTATTTAATGTAGACAGAAATTTTAGAAGATCATTAAATGGCGAACTAGTGAAGAAAGAAGTGTGTTAAGTAAAGTGCTAAGTTTTTTTTTTTTATTATTATTTAAAAAAAGTGGCAGACATTTTTACCTAATTGGTGAAATATTTAAGATTATAAAAGATATTTGATAAAAGTAAAGGTATTTATTTGAAATAAACTTATTTATTGTTAGCATGTTATTTATTAGTTGGCATAATTTATTAGAGTGCGCCAAATAAAATTAACGAAGTAATAAACTGTGGCAAAGTAGAAGGATTGTGGCGGCCATAGTGGCTCTAGCAGATGTATATGGGATCCTGGTGTTAAGAAAGGATTTATCGAGTCATATGAGAACAAAATTTACAAGAAAAGAACTTACTAGAAGGTATCCGAATCTTATTTACTGCTGGTAGCCATTGTTTTTAATTGATCAAGCGCCAAGTTTGATGATGGCCTTGGCCATCTTGAACTTCAGTCGGCCATTTCTGTGCTTTTTCGTTTATGTTGAAGAGGCTGAAAATAAACTTAAATAGTAAAAGATAATTTATATTATTAGCAAAAGTAGATAATTAGAAATAAAATTTTATAACATTTTAAGATTTTAATTTATAATATTTTTTTGGTTTAGCATTATAAAAAAATAGTTTAATTTTATATTTGTTGGTAAAAAAAAAAGGTCTAGTGTTTATTTAATAATATTCCCCTGAGTGCCTAAATCTAAAATAATTTAAAAATTTAAATCAATTATATCAATAATTCTGTTGTGAATGTTAACGGAAGGAAATTAGTTAATAACTTTGAGTTACTTCCTCTTTTTTTTTTTAGTTGGCAATCCTCCTAAAAGAGCTCATTTAGGTAGGGAAAATAGTAGCGATTAGTTACATTTCATCTCCTTGTTGATTTTTTTTCATTCCGGCAAAACCCAGCGAACAGAATTTATTGAATTTGGCATTGTTTTTTTATATCTTCGTTATTACAAATCTTTGTTTTTTTTGAACCCATACTTATTTTCTATTTAGGCATGATTTTTGTTTCAAACACATATGTTTAATATTTGTTAATTTTATTAATTCTATTTTATTACCATTTTTTTTTAAACTATTATTATTATTTAAATATTTAATTTGTATTAATTTTGTATTAGATATAAGTTTTTATTGTTTAATAAATATGTAATTTTGATATATTATAGGAAAACAAATATGAATTTGTGGTAAACGTTTTAAGATTCGGTTGGATGTGTAGGTAAGTGTGGTTTGTTAGTGTGTGTGGAATTTGGGGAACACAAGAGCAAATTTTTGTGAGGAGGTTTTTTGTGTTCCAGGTAGGGTGGGCGAGTGGAGAGTAAAACACCTGGTTCTCCCTCAAAAGTGTTTCTACGGATTTGTAAGTTTTCTTTTGTTTGTTTTTCTGTTTTGTTTTTTTTTTTTATTGGTTCTTGTCTCTGTCCTGCAGTAGGGTTGGAACCTTCCCTGGATGTGCGAGCTTAGTTAGCCGGTGACAAAACTGCAGCGACGTCTGAGGCACGTAACAACACTTTAGAAAACTTGTATTTGGGGCTATTGCCCCAGAACTTTTTCCTTTTCTGACTAATCATAGCTGAAAGAAATTTTAAAATAAAAAACAAACGTTTTTATGTTGTTTATTAAAAATTATATTAAATTTTTTGCACTTATAAAATTTCAGACGTTGTTTTCTAATTGTAGACGATGTTGCCAATGATATTATTTTTATTGGGGCGATAGAGAATTAAAAATAAGAAAAATCATGAAGTGAAAAAATTTAAAATACGGTGTAAAGGAAAAGTTTATTTCAAAAAACCTTATACAAATTTTAAAGTTATAACGAAATTTGTTTAACCAATCACCAGCTTAGATTACTATTTTATTTTTTTTTTTTCAAATGAATCTTAGTGATTGCTTAGTAAATTTCTTATAGTTTCAAAATAAGATGATCTTCATATTTCATTAAATGACAGCGTCAAGTCCCGTAGAAATTAACTAATCATTTATGTTCAAAATTTGTATGTAGAAAGTCAGCTAGGAATTTACGAGGAAGGTTGTGTATTATTCTTAAGTTTTTGTTCTGTTTGATTTAAAGTTTTTTGTTATGAGTTTTTGCAGTTTTGTCATACTAAACTTGGCAACCATAAGCCAAAATCGGTCTGATACACATTTTGTATAATAATATTTTGTTTTTTAAGTTAAGACTTGATCTCCTGTTTAATAAAGGCCAAGATTCACTATCATACACAATCGTACAAATAAACCACACAAATTTCTGACAGAATTCTGTCCTACTTTAAAAATCGTTTCAAAATGGCGTCGTAGGTGCCATACTATTATACAAAAAGGATTCGAAAGACAGATGCTTCTAATATTTTGTTGTTTTTTCTACTCATCTTTAAAAACAAATCAACTCTGATCGTATAGAAAAAATCATTTTATGAATTATTTCAAGAGATTATAAAATCGTTCAGATCTGTCAAGAAGTCTGTCAAACACATAAGCGCATATGCAGAAATTATAATCAAAGTTGTAGGTTACTAAAAAGAAACTAAAAAATAGTTAATATATAGTTATAGCTCTTATTCACAATTCATAACGAGCTAAAGAACTACTTCTAGCTGATGAAAGAAATACAACCATGAGCATTGACACATAGAGAAAATCACATGTCGATAATATATTTATCGATATATACTGTAATTAATTTAAAAGCTAAAAAAAACTACAAAAAAAAATTTGCTCTTGTAAAAGATTTATTATTTAGTTATAAAAAAAGTTATTTGATAAAAATTTGGATTCAAGTCGAGCTTATGGACGTATCTTCTGTAAATAAGAAACAAAACACATGGTAACAGAGAATTAAAATATAAGAAAAAAAATAAGTAAAAAATGGGATGGTCACCGTAAACAAAAAGAAGGCTTTAAATGAAATGACATTTGGATTGTAACTTGAATACCTGCATGAGTGGCTTGAGGTTGGTCTGCAGAACGTTGGACACGTAGGCCTCCACGCCTAATTGTCAAATTGCGAGGGTACCTTCTGGTTAAGTCCAGGAAAAAAAATATGAAAAAATTAAAATTTCCATGCACCTAGTGTTATATTGTAGTGGCTTGTTTTATTTAATATAAGTATATAATATGGTTTGTTGTCGTCAGATTGTTTTGTTTATGTACTGCTTGAAAGAGGTTTTTATTAGTTTTTTGTTATATTTTAAATGTGAGTATTGAGCGTGTATTGTTTGGCTGGTGGTTGGTTTGTATGCATATAACTTTAATGTCTTCTTCAGAATGTTTATTGCTGATTTGTTATACTTTGTAATAGAACACTATAGGCCGGGGCACATAGAATCCGCCATACGTTGCGCTTTGACAAATTCAACCAAAGTCAAAGGAACGACGGATGGGGCTGGCACAATGAATACTTTGCTGACGGATGTTAAATCAAAGTTTGCTCTCTATTTTTATTCACTTGAAATTTAATTTTTATTTTATTCACTTGTTAATTTAATTAAATTTGTATTTTATTGTTTGCCACCAAAATTGTTTTATTAAAATCACAAAACACAATTGAAACACAGCAAGAGTTAAAAGAAAACAGAGAAGAAGAAGCAGTTCATAGTTGTCAATGTCTTCAACATACGTCAAAAGTTAAAAGTTGACCAACTTTCGTACTTTGCGTTGACGGATACGTATTAATTGTAACAATGCTTATAAGAAAAAAGTTTAACGTATGACGGATTCTATGTGCCCCGGCCTTATGTTTATAGGGGAGCTACGAAGCCGAATCCTAAAAAGGTGACTAAATAAAGTTTTACGTGTATTTTGTTTTTGTAAAATCTTATTGAGCTGTCAAAAACGTTTGGCAATATGTGTGTATGTTTATGTGAAAAAAGCAATCTGTGTTAAGTTCTTGCACAAAGTTAATTTCATCAAATACCCTAAAAGAACAGTGACCATCATTTGATCCATCAAATTACAATCACTGATGATGGAAATATCCATCACTGAGTAGAACAAAGTTTCTATCACATTCTTAACGGGAAAATGAAAAACTGAATGTTACCAGTGACTTTTTTTTACAAAAAATATAATGAAAATTTTGCTTGATTTTTAAAACATATTTAATTACAAAACTTTTTATAGGCTATATTTTGAACTTTGCTAATCAATTTTAAGCGAAAACTTAGATTTAATTAACAAACAAAAAATTCATTTAAATTTAATACGAAAAGCCGTACAACGGCAACGCTGTTTCAGTATAAAATTATTGCAAATGTGTTAGTAGATAATTGTGTATGTATAAGTTTCTCTCACTAATTTCTTGCTGGGTATTTACCAATAATAAGAAGCTAATAGTCCAAGCTGTAAAATTAAAATGGATTAATGAGATATATGCAAATAGTAAGTAAATTCCATAGTACTTAAACACGAAGTCTTAGATCAAAACCTTTCCAGCAAGAAATTATTGGCAGAAACTAATACTAACACAATTTTTACATTAACACATTTGCAACAATTTTGTATTGAGCAGCGTTGCCGTTGTAGCGTTTTTGGAACTGAATTGGTATGATCCTTTAGTTAATAGACTAAATCTCATTTTTCGCTTTAGTTTACAGATAATAGTGCAACAAACTTCAAAATACAGCCTACAAAATGTTTGGTAATTAAAATTGCGCCATAGATCAAACAAAGTTTTTGTTAAATTTGTTGTAAAATGTTGCTCGGTTTTAAGGAATTTTGGTTGTTTTTGAAAGAAAAAAAAGGGAAGAAAAAATTTCTTGTCAGTTGAAACGTTGTTTGTCACAAACTAACAAATAATATGCAAGAGTGAAACAACTAATAAATGTTTAATTTCGTGACGTTAAAAAAATTGCGCATTTATCAAGTAACTATAAAAGTGGTATGTATGGTGAATTACTAAAAGCAAAAATTAAGGAAAAAATAAACAAAAAACAAGGAATTTAAAATAAATATACAAGTTCAATGTGGAGTTAGAAAGGTACGTTGCATTTGGGATTAAAAGCAACCCAAATCTTCACAGGCATGTTGCGAGTATTTAAAACCAGCAAAGCCTTCAAAAAGTTAGATTCGAGCTGGAAGAAACTATGAAGCCTTTAAATCCAAGCTTGTAAGCTGTTTTTTAATGTGTAAAAGTTTTCCTTATTTGCTTACTTTTATGTATTCCTCTGATTTTCAGTCAACAACAGTATTTAGTAGAAATACTCAAAATGTGTACCCCAACATCACTGTCGTCCAAAAGTGATCGGAAATATAAAGGTTGTTTAAAAGGTTTCAAAAATTATATTGGTTTAAAATATTTTTACATTTAAGGCATTCCTTCCCTTTCAAGATTAAGTCCAGGGTCAGAAGGATATCTAAACCCGGCTTAGAAAACTTAAGGAAAGTATGTGAGTATAAAATTATAATTAATTTTAAATTTCAAGAATCTTTGCAATTCGTTTTGCCTAAAAATTTTGATGAAGTGCAAAGTGGTTATCAAAGGATTGAGAAATCCGTCTGTCGGCTGGCTGGAAAGACTTACGACTCAAAACTTGATGATGTCGTCAGCATGCTCCCTTAGCAGAACCTTCTAGCGGTGGAAGAGTTGGAGAGGAAGTTGGTGGAGTCGAAAGGTTTCACTGAAGCAATGGTAAAGAACTTAAGTTCATGCTTAAAGTATTTTAATAATCTTACATTTATATTTTTTTAGAAATCACATTTACATATGATTAAGGAGACATCGCAGGATGTCAGCACTGTGAAGCGCTCAATTTTTACTGACCACCTACTAATTGGGATGGAATGTGGGATAAGCAAGCCCTCTGAAGGCTCTCTTTGGTTAATAACTCCCTGCAAGGTATGTACTACCGATTAGTCAATCAAAAAGTTATTTGTTTATTGCGTATTAAATTATTTATACATAAATGTATATCTTCTTTTATTTTAAGGTGTTTTCCAATAGCAAGGAGCGTTTGATTTTGAAAAAAGTGTGAAGAAGTCAGTATAGCGAAGCCACTACAGACTAAAACAAAAAAATATTTAAAGAATTAATTATTTTATTATAAATAAGTCATTTTTTACACTGTAAAATATTACTTAGATATTAAAAAAGAAACATGTATATACAAGTATATTAAAAAATATTAAATTTTGTTTTATTAAAAAACTTAGATTTTTCAAATGAGGGTATATCCACCTCATGTGATAAAATCTTCTGTCATCACTACAAAGTAAACTGCAGTAGTGTGAGCAGTGCAGATATATGTATTTCATAGTGGAAATATTCATTAGTTAGAGGGAAATGCAAAATCACATGTACACAAAAATTTCCATCAAGTTTTTCATATTTCCTTTAAGAATGTGGTAGAAACTTTGTTCTACGCAATGATGGATATTTCCATCATCAGTGATTGTCATTTGATGGATCAAATGATGGTCATTGTTCTTGTAGGGCAGTGATTGTTATTTGATGAATCAAATGATGGTCACTGTTCTTGTAGGGTTATGTATCGTTTTTGAATCTTTAGGATTTTTTAATTAGCAACATAAATAATGGGTTCTGTGTATTTTAGAACGAGACTCCAGTGGTGCTTTAGGCGTGTTGTATTTGCGTGTAGCAATTACTCTTGTGACAGTCGTCAATTGAGGACTGTGGCCGCAGCAGCTTCAATAATCTTGTTGCTACCATTTTTGGTTGTATCTGCTTCTTAGGTCGTTATGTTTGCAATAAGTAGGGTAAATCTGAAATTCGAATAATATTATCCTATCGCGGTGAAGATTCGGATGGCATTCGTTTTAAGGTGTATAGTAATTTGGGTCAAGTTTTATTTCAATTTTATCATTTTTACGATGAGGCAAGTATTTGCAAGGCGTCCAAGTATTCCAATGTTGTCATAAATTTTATGGGACGTGAATTTGAGACAAAGAATTTTTCATACAACGATGTTTATGTCGACGCACAGTGGCTGAAAATCGTTTTTCGTTGGCCAAAATTCTGTAACTTTTGAACCGATCAAAATATTGAAATATTTTTTTTTAATGGATAGATATTTAGTTCAGCTTGATTCAGTTTCAATTACATTAAAATTGATTGAGGACTTTTTAAGGAATTCGAGGTGAAAGTTGAACATTTTAATTTTTTTAACTTTCAGAGTGAAATATGGGTTTATTCTGTGTGTAACATAGTAAAATATCCCTCTAAGATCCAAAAAAGTATATATATTCTTGATCAGTGATGAAATCTAAGACGATATAGCTATGTCCGTCTGTCCATACGTCCATACGTCCGTCCATCCGGCCGTCCGTCCATTCGCCTGTCTGTATGTACACGATTCAGTCTAAACGAAAAGAGCTAGACCCTTGAAATTTGGTACATATATATCTTGAAGGATAGGGCAGGCTAAGTTCGTAAATGGGCCAAGTCGGACCAGGGGGAAAAAAATTCACCTAAGAAGAACTAAACCAACCCCTGAAAAACTACACATTTTTACAATTTTTTTTGTAAATTTGTTAAGCAAATGAAACATTTTTATGTCAAAGAAGGTTCAAGGTCTTTACCCTGGAGCCAGAAAATCATAAAAATTTATTTTTGGACCCCGCCCCCCTTTTGTGGGCGTTTATATAGCATATTATATGAAAAATAGTGTCAATAATTAACAAATTGCATTACCTAAGCCTAGATTGCATAAAAAATTAATTTTTAAGCTTTCATGACGAATGGAAAATGTACTCGGATCTTCTGCGCTACCTTCACCTCACCCCCCCCCCCAAAAAAAAAATTTTTTTTTGGTTAAGCAACAAGAAAATATAATTTGATCTTCTACGCTACCTTAACCCCACCACCCCTTTACCCCTCCATCATCCTATATAGTTGGAAGGTATTTAAGATTCGACTCGGTCGAATATAACGTTTTAACTTATTTTTTACTAATACAATGTTTTCCGTACTTAAAGAATAATGAAAGGCAATTATAATTTTTATTCGTTTGACTTAAATATTAATTGCAAATATTCAATATTTTGTTCTGTGCTATTTCTGTTCTTTAGCAGTTTTTTGGCTTCTTCATCTAAATCCCGATGGTCCACTTTCCATTGATTTCGAATAATATATTAAATAGATCTTCATTTGTTGAATTCCGTGAAATTTTCCTAGTATTGTGCTCTCTATAAAATATGTAATCCTTGTTCCTTTTTTCCTGAGCCTCCTCTGATAGATCTCCAAGTGGCACCAAATGATATTTAATGACATCTTCACCATGATAAAGGATCTTGTGAACTGTTGCAGACATATTTCTCCATGGGTAGTTAGTTGTATATATTTTTGCAGTTTCCTTAGCATAATCTCCAAATTTTCTACAGTCAATTTCTTCATTGCACGCAAGTACTTCTAGCATTATTTTAAATCTGAAAATAAGGTTAAAATCCACTCCTGTTATTTCAGATGCTGTTTCTGGATCTGAAAAGAATCTTCTTGCGGTATTGCCATCATTTGTATTGCCTGACCCTTGTTTTGGCTGGTCTATAATCAGTCCACGTTTGCGATATTCATCTTGAACATGTTTTTTTTTGAACTTCTTAACTCTTTGTTGGTCTCGTTGTTTCTTATTGATCCTGAAGACCCGAAATCCCAATCATAACTGATTTTTAGTATGTGTTCCATAAGTCGTATTCTTGCGTGTAGTGGTGATAATCCAAATTCATATGCATCGGTATTATCTAATGATTTTGCTGGGACTTGGTTTAATTGGGTTGATGTTGCTTGGCATATGATGCAGCTGGATGCAGCCTTCGTGTTAGTCAAAGCCTGACCCACTTTTCCATCTATCATTGTCAGGACTAACTGGTAGCTTACTTCAATTTGCTGCCCATCTAACTGTAATTGTAATGGCTGTAGTGTTGTAATTTGGGCCTTGATATCACTAATTTCTTTATTAATAACATCATTTGTTTCTTTTTTGAAATTTGATTGGCCTGCAGTATTTCGTAGAAGATGGTGTCTCATTTTTCCAAATATCCATTGTTTGCGTTGTACTAGTCGAAGGCTCTGAATCTTCCAAAATCTTTTTCAATCGCAATGGTACAAATGATACCATGAACATATCTGAGTCAGAAATATTTTCACATACAGCTTGTTTATATTGTTTTTGTCCCGAAGAACCATCACATCCCCATTTACTTTGTGTTTCCGTATTTCTTCAACTCATTTCCTGTTATTGATTGCAGCAAGCGTTCGGCTGTGTGATCAAGTAGAGATTGTAGTTGTAGCTCTGCCGAAATTTGTGTGATTGTAATAGTGTCTTTTGATGGCAAACAGTCCATTTTAGCTGCGGTTATGTGATGATATGCTGGATATATATTTGAGCCTTTTTCAATCGCACGCTGTCTGAATTTAATATATTGCTGTTTTGTTAATTTCAAATCCAGAAATAATGCTAATGCCTCCTCATTTGTGTACTGTATTGCATCATTCGGAGTTGGTATACTTTTAAGAATCCGTTTTGTTCTCGGTGGACTAGCTTTAACAACTTTTTCAATGATATCCACTTTTGTAATTTGGTTCTGTGATCGTAATTGATGTAGGAAAGATTCTTTTATATTTGTAGAACCAAAGGCATCGTTAATATCTTTAAGCTTCCGCCTCTTAGATCTATCGCTGCAGTTGTCCACTAATGATTTGCGTGGTCTTCCAGCCTTATCTTGCTTTGCTGTTTCTGCAGCGACAGTAAGTTGACCTTCTAACCACTTTTTATATACAATTTTTGTTTACTGTACATAACTTCTTTGTAGCGTTTTTTAGTGCTTTGACGAAATTATATAATTGCTCTTGCATTTCGGTGCTACACGAATTTAAGTTTAATTTTATTTTAACGTAACTAATAACATCTTCCTGATTTTTGTTTTTAAAATACACTTCGGCCAGTTCTTTATAACTGAAGCTCTCCATTTTCTTCTGAATATTTTTATTTGCGTTTGTTATGTTTTATCCGTACACTTAAAGGATTAAGTTATTACTGAGTAATCCCTTTATAAATTTTTAGATACATGTTCTTCACACACTGATCTTTAATTTCATAGCAGGTACCGCTTAAATTGAACAAAACTGCACTCATGCGTCAATATGGGGTTGTTTTTTAACCTTAGTGGTTTAATGTCGCAATTATTGTTATAAAATTGTTTATGACTTTGGTTGACCCTAACATTTGATAACAGGTAAATTTAGAAAGAGATCATATGCTCTGTAGAGCCCATTGTGATAATTTTATTACTTATTTTTTGCTGATCAAAACAAAGCCATTAAACCCTTTCGAAGGTATTATATTTATTTTTTTTAGTTATACGTAGCCTAAACTAAAAAAAAATAAACTTTTAGGCAAAAAAATGAAAATTTAATACACCATTGTATATGAATTTTTTTCGAGTAATTTCATTACAATGAAAAAAGTGTTCTACAGGCGGCTCGTGGCGGGTGCAAAAGCATATATAGCCTTAAAGAGGACACTTTCACCTTTCTCGTGGTTGTATACGTTTCTTGTTCCCTTTTGTTCCCTAGAAGTTTTATTCCACTAAAGTTTAAATTTGAGGAAAATATAGTAGTTTCATAAATATTTCATAACGCCCCTAATATTAAACGCTACTTACAACAACTAAAGACAATAATCCTACCAACATTATAAAAAAACCGCAGACCATTATCGATGATAGCTTGCGAGTAGTAACCATTTAATTTTGGTAAAAAACCAAAGAAAAACACCTTTTTCTGAAATTAAAAAAAAAAAGTTGAGTTTGACAGCATGCCACGCCCACAATTATCAATATTTTAACATAATTTTTTAGCTACCTTAATTTGGATATATTAACTACAAAATGACGTAAAAATTTTAAAAATCGGTGACAAAAAAAAATTTACTTTTGGCCAACGAAAAACGATTTTCAGCCACTGTGCGACGGTGCTCGCCGAATTGCACGGCAAATGTTTATATGTGGTTATTTAAAACCTATTTGAATTACAATCTAGTATTGATCGTATAATTACCGTTTCTGCGTTAAATGCTGAACCTGGAATAAAAGCCGCATCATTGATGGTGGCAGTAATTTTTAGGCAGCAAATAATACTGTGTTGTTGTAAAATATCATGGGGCGACAATGGCCTCAAGCAAGTATAAAATTATACACATCATTTAAAAACTTAAAATAATACTAACACTTTAAGTTGGTAGTGGCCACTCGCCTAATTAAAGGCCCAACTATAATGTGCATATACTAGCTTATGCCAACTTATACAACTGTGCAAATACATATAAATCAAATGTGGTAAACTATAATGTACTTGAGAGAACTTTTCGTCAAGTTTCGTCAAATGTCATTTGCTTAAGCAATGTACAAGACTGATCGCACATTCCGTACAGAAACAGCTGATTGCGCTTGGTGTATACATACTTAAATTGATAAAGAAAAAGTTGCAATGGAGAGCGACAGTGAAAAAGATTTTTTTTTAATTTAATAGATAATGTAGAAAAAAGAGCTGTTTGTATAAAAACGGACGTTTTTTATTATAACAATTCGCTAAAATTTTTTTTAATTGCTTTCAAATTAAATCATGCACACCGTTGCATCTTTTGGTACTTTAGGCCAAAAATTCACAAACAAGAGAAAAACATACAATTTTTATCGAATTTTTTTGAAAACTAGTAAAAGAAAATAAATTTATTTAGCTCAATGTTATTAAATATATATAATATATTCTTTCGATGCATTTTTCTTTACAAATTTTATTTATTAAAAATTATATATTTTTGGGAAAGTACGATTTAAACATAAATGTGCAACTGTGGCAAATAAGTTTTTAAATTAATGTAAGTACATTGTAGCCAAATAAAGTTCTTTAAAGAATTAGCTAAGCATTCGACAGGATTTTCGTTGTGTTTTTGACATAAGCTCAAGCTAGCTTATGCACATTATAGTTGGGCCTTAAGAAAAAACGTTTACGATTTCGATAACTATTATTTATTGTTTAGGTGGTGCTTCGCTTTGGTATAGTGTGCTTAGTGAATAGGTATATTTATTTTTAAAAATATCAATACAAAAGAAGCCATACATGGCCAATAAAAAATTTGTATTGTAAAAACTTTCTTACCTTTTAAGTTTTCTTTTCATCACCACGTGGTGGAGTGGCTTACCGAATTAAATAAAAGATTTGGTTACTAAATGAAGTTTTAATTTTCTTTATTTTGTACTAGAAAGTAAGAAAAATATAAAATTAATTAAAAACACCTAGGTGGTACATAAAAATTAAAAGGCATTAAATTCATAAGCAGGCAATGCATTTATAGTGGCACGCTTTTTTCTCCTGGGATTCAAAAGCATTTAGTTAACTCCTTGTAGGACTGTTTCTTTAAAAAGTTTGCTTTCTTGATTTCCTGTACACAAAAACTTCAGGTGACACTAGGAAAAAATTTTTCCTAAAAAAGAAAACAAATAAAAATTAGAATTTTATAAAAGCAAATGCTGTAAAAAGTCAAAATCAATAGTACTTACCTTTTTCGTGTTTGATGTTAAGTGTGTTGTGCAAGATCAGGCGGCACTAGCGAAACAATTTTGCTTAAAAAGAAGAAAACTAGCAAAAATTTGTATTTTAAACAAGCAAAGATATTTTATATGCCAAAAATAGAATAAACAAAATGGATTGTTGGCCTTTTGTAACATCAAACATATAGTTTTTTTTTTATAAGAATCTACATACTTACCCTGCATTTGAAGTCTCACTGATCTCATTCATGAAAACTTCGATCTCCTGCAATTGCTTAAAAAAGAAAAGATAAAATGTTGGGCAAGGGAGATACTCTGCTTTTTGGCGCAAAGTAGTCGGAACTAACCAAAAAATTTTGCTTAAATCTTCTGCCACAAATTACACTCCACTTTATTTTGTTGCTTTCATCTTTGGGAGTGTTACATAAACATCCTTCTTCCTTCAAATATGTTTTATGACACACAGAAAACCAACGCATTTTCTTTTCTTCTTTAGCACTTTAATTTTGCTTAAAATATTTTTTTTAATTTTTTTGAATGCGTAATGACTAGCTGGAACCCTTCAGCTGTTTAACCCATTAGCGCCCAACTTTTAAAAATTCCATCAAAAAAGTTTTTTTTTTTTGGTAGAAAGTGTTTAATTGGGATAAAATAATACAAAAATTCAAAAAATTTCTTTATTTTTTATATACATAAGAGAAATATAGGCTGTCCTATAAAAAGGACACTGGGACTTAGAGATATCAACCGTAAATAAAAGCAAAACAAATATAATTAATTTTTTTATTTATTTTGTTTATTAATTTAAAAAATTTTTATGCCCTTGGGGCCAATAAATTTTTGTTTATTTTGTTATTCAAATATAAAAAAAGTTATTTCGTATGGTAAGGAATGAAGCATTCCTTGCAAAGTGTTACAGCGCATTTGGCGCAAAATGAAGTTGGTTTTGATCCACAATTTTCTCCCTGACACCTTCGCTGTTTGTCTCTTTTTTTCATAAAATGTCCTTTAATATCAAATCGTATATCTGCGAAAACTTTTGAAGAGGATGTTTTTGGCCTACCAATAGACGGTTTTTGAGTGATTTTCATATAGGGGACGGCGACAGATCTCCTGTATTCTAGCAAACTAATGTTATTTTCATTTACTAGCTTGTAAGCGATCCATGAGTTTACTATGGCCATATCTATGCACCTAATAAACAGAGGCCTGTACCATTTCTTAGCTCTAATATTAGTTGCGTATTTTACCACCAAGCAGTCATGTTGATCCACTACACCCATGTAAGTGTTATAATTTTTCAACAACAGCGGATGTGGAATGCATTATTTTTTCTCTAGCCTTTCGATCCCATCTACTTGCTCTACTAAGAGGTTCTATTGTGTCAAAATTGGTGGCAATTGTAACACACTTATTGTCATTACATTTTGTGATAAGTGTTTCTGCATTTGTATCAAATGCATAATCAAACGAACCTCGTTCCTCTTTTCCAAGAACTTTTGAATCCTTCAGAGGATATGAAGATAATCTATTTTCCCTCAAAGTTCCATTCGCACGAAATCCTAACTGTTGTAAGTGAAGCAGTAAGTCTCTGCTCGTAAATAGATTGTCAAAATATATCTGATGGCTCGCTGGTTCTGATATTCCATCTAACATATCAAGCACTACTCTGGATCCTAACGCCAAATCTTCACGATCATTTTTTGCAATTGATTTACCAAAATCAAAATTATAGCAATATCCGCTAAAGCCACAAAGAGCCCATAGCTTATAGCCAAATCTAATAGGTTTTCCGCGGATAAATTGTTTCAGGCCATGATGTCTATAATATTTGACAATCATTTCGTCGATTGGCAACAGAAAAACTCGTAATACTTATAAATAAAGAAATGTACATTTAATAACGGCAAGTCCCAGTGTCATATAAATAGGACAGTCACAATAGACCATCTGTATTTCTAGGTTTGTAAATAATTTTGTTAAAATAAACTTCAGAACGGTTTTATTGGACAGTTTTTCAACTGAATAATACCATGAGAGCTAATTAAAGTTTTTGATATTTGATTTACAAACATATATATATATAAAGTTGTAAAAAACGCTTTTTAAGTTTATCATAACCATCAAAAAAATCGTTTACGATTACAACTTATATAAGGACAAACATATGTAAGAATGCTCGTTGGGATTACAACTAACTATTTAAAAAAAAATACTTTAAAAATAAAATCTATATAAAGGCCAAAAACGTTCATTTTTTGTAATGTCCTATAAATAGGACGCTGGCCTATATTGGGTTAAAATAAACTAAAGTGTTATAGAATTTTATCCTTTTTATACACTGAAATCCCACGAATATTACAAAGTTTTTTGTATCACACTCTTTTATTTTATCCAACACAATTTTTTTTTCTGAGAAGTTTTCAATCATTTTGTTGGTCTTTAAACACAAAAAAGTGAATTTATAGTCTCTCATATTTAAAAATTTTAATTAAGATTCCAAAATTTATAATTAGTATAAGTCGGTTTTAGTGTTGGTATATACTATAATATATAGATATTTAAAATATAAATTTAATATAAATTTAAAATATTATATTAAATTGTTAGTCAGAAAACTGCCTTTAGCTTAATTTTCTTTTGCCTTTGGTGATTTAAACGGGAAAGGGAACCTAAGGAAACTTTGTTAAATGAAAACTTACAGTGCACAGTGGGGCAGAATCAAAATATTTTGGAAATAATTCAGCCATTTGAAAACGGCTAGGCCGATTGATTCCAAATTTGGCACGAGCATAGAAGAGGAGTACTTGAGCTTAAGTTTTGAAGATGGTTACCCTCCACTTTCCAGGGATGGCGCTATGTGGTCTCAAAGTTGGACACCTCGCTCCTGAAAATTTTTCTAACGCTTGGCATTTCTTCAATTTTTGTCTGATTTTTAAATATTTTACATGGTCTTAAAGCTCTCGTAAATACTTACAAAACGGTGCTTTAAACTGCATGTTTATGTTTAAAAATGATCGAGTTATAAGCATTTTAAAATTAAAATTTTTGATTTTTTCCATACCCTGGTCCAGTTTTTTCGAAATATTGGGTACAATTTGAAGCAAATTTGTTTGAGTTTTTTACCGTAGATAGCAAACAAAATTTAAGATTTTCTGAAAAAAATTTGAAAGTAATATCTTTTCTGGCTTAAAAATTATACGATTTTCAATTTAAAAAATCCAAAATTATTGCATTTTTGTGTATTTTAGCCTAAAATGGGACACTAATCTAATTTTTTAGATAGAAAAAAAATTTCTTTAGGAATATATAAAAATTTTTTATTTTTATTAAAGCTAACTATATGTGTGTACGTTTAAACTAAATTTCGTATAAAACTGATCTTTCTTGTAGAAGATGTAAGTCTTTCAACTTGACCTATTTTACATCGAAATTTTGACTTTACCCCATATTTTCTAAAATCCCAAAGCTGGGATCGGAAAAAGAAGAATACTATAAAAAAGCTATATATACTCCAAATTGTTTCAAAAAGTATTTCGTGAGCCCTAGTCCATATGTGGACTTTATGGGCAAAAGAGTAAAAAATTCCAATTTTGGGATTTTTCGTCTTTATTTTGGGAATTATGGGATTTCCTTTAGCTTAATGTTGCAGATTTTTTTACCGTTTGATTTTAGTTAACAAACTACATATGCACAGAAAATTTTATCTGATTTGCTTAATTAATAAAAGTTTTATAGCATATTTAATATTTTTACTTTTCTCAAATTGGACCGTTTTTACCATAATTTTTTGAAATTTTCGGAGCTCAGCAACGAATATTAAAATTTTGTTCCATTTTTTTATTTTTTTTATGCATGTGAATAAAGATGACGCAATTTCCTATTAAATAAAAAAAGATTCACCCCAGTATCATTATTACGTGCAAAACTATGCGTTCTTAAATATGAGTGTTTCAATATGTATCTCACTTTTATACATTTATGTTACGGAAGTAAAAATTTTCATGCCTGTGTAAAAAATTGTGTAAAAAAACAATTATACCTGAATAGAGGATAACCAAGAGGCATATCTTAAATTAATAATCATTATAAAAAACATCAGATAAAAAATAAAATTTTCTGTTAATTTTTATTTACGAAAAGTCGTTAAAAGTATTTTTTATTTCCTTAAAATAATTATTTATTTTCTATAAAATAATCTGTCATATCACGATGCATGTCTAAAAGATAAAGTAAATCCTTTAATTCTGTTTTGTTAGAAGCTGAAGAAGCCTCATAATTAATCCAACGTTTTCTCATTGATGAGAGTACAGGATCAGAAGATAACAATAGGCTATAGAAAATGTCTTCGTTTTGTGACTGCCTAGAACATTTTCGAGAACTGAATATTTAAATGTACTTGAAATCGTAGTTTCTTGCTTCTTGGGCTTCTTCTGTTAATTCCCTAAGAGAAAGAATATTCGATTCCATAATTGTTTTACCATGACATAATATTTTATGTACTGTGGGCGTCATATCCCTCCATGGATATAGGGAAACGAGTAGCTGAGATATTTTTGCTGTATATTCTCCAAAGCGAAAAGAATTAATTTGAGTTTTGCTATTAATTGCCATTAAAACTACGTTAACCATTCTAAGCAACTCTTTGTCAATTCCAGTTATGTTTGAAGTAGTTTCAAAATCCCCAAAAAATTTTCTTGCAGTATTTCCGTCGTTAGTGTTTCCTCCACTACGAAGAGGCTTATCAATTATTAACCCCGTTTGTACTCTAAACTCTTCTTGGATTCTACTTTTCTCAGAAGCTCTTAGAGCTTTTAGTTCATCATTGTTTTTTGTTTTTTTTTTTTGTTATTAAATTTTCTGTCGTACTTCTGTATTTTAAGTCGTATGCAATATGCAGAAAATGCTCCAAAAATCTTATTCTAGCATGAAGGGGGATATTCCGAAAGATAGAACTTCTTCGTTGACTACGTTGGTTTTTTTTTATCTGAGAATTCTGACTTCTTCTGATCGCATATGGAACATTTCCAATAAGAAGATGTGTTAGTTATAGCGTTACTAACTTTTCCATCAATCATTGTTAAACTAAGTTGAAAGGATATGTTAACACAGTATTCTTTTATTTTTATTGATATTGGTTCCAATGATCTTATTTCGTCTTTGATATGCTCGACTAATTTTTTTGTCGTAGCATTTGATTCCTTTACATACTCAAAACAAATAGGCCTACAAAAATTTTTGGATCCTGGGGTTGTGTTTTTCCATATATCTTCAAAAGTGTTTGCACGTACTGATGAAGATGCAACCAGTGAGTATGAACGAATTCTTAGTGGTACTAAGGATGCCATGAATATGCTCTTATATGTATGTTTTTGTTTGTACTCAGGAAGGGCTTATATTCCATCACATCCCCACTTACACATTAGTACTACATCGCAGTTTTTAACCTTTTCTAGTTGGTCAGTAGAAAAATCTGAAATAATCCGTGACGCCGTATTTTCTAGCAAAGAAGATAGTCCAATAGAAGCTTTCGTTTCATCAACTGTTATTGGAGATGGCATAATCGCTTTCTTTTTTTCTTGAATAGACTTATATGATGGTAATATTGCATGTCCTTTCTCAAGTAAAGCTTTTCTCAAAATTTGGTACTTATTTCGGCTTATTTTCATTTCCAACATCAGAGCAATAGCTTCTTCCTCCGTAAAATTTGACTGCGATGTCGGAGTAGGTATGCTGTTAACAATTCGTTTCAACCGTTTTGGAGATGCGCTGGGAAGAATATTTGCGATGTGCACTGCCTCGGAAGGCTGATTTTTTTTAGCAATTCTTTGAACGTATCGGAAACTTCATCTTTTGAAACTGAAGAAAGTTTTTCGGTTAACCTTTTTTTCTTAGACTTCGAACATAAGTCATCATAAGATTTGCAGGGAGCTCCACATAATGCGATGTAGGTTGAGAATTTCGCAACAGTATCCATCCAAGTAAGATACTTTACTTTAAACTTATTTTTGTTTCCGCGAACTGATTTCATTTTTTCATCAAATAATTTTAAAAATTTTTCCAGTTTTGCAGTACCAATGACATCAACTCTGCAGTTGTATGTAGCCTTAATAAATTTTTTCATGGCCTTAATTCTATCAAGTCTTTTTGTAGCATCAGTCCACAAAAAAGAACGCAATGTCTCAAACTTCAATGTGATCGGCATGATGTTTTTTTTTTTTAATATGATATCTATTGTATTTATGCAAATATTTATATGAGTGTTCAGGTCATCGAACAGTTGGGTACCTAAAGAAGCAAAGCAGTTAGCTAAAAATTAAAAAAGGCACTTAGGTAAGACATAATTAGTCATAGGTCATCCTAAAACGAACACCGGCACCATTATTTGTAACCCTTACATTTTTAACCCTTTTTTCAGGTATAATTGTTTTTTTACACAATTTTTTACACAGGCATGAAAATTTTTACTTCCGTAACATAAATGTATAAAAGTGAGATACATATTGAAACACTCATATTTAAGAACGCATAGTTTTGCACGTAAGAATGATACTGAGGTGAATCTTTTTTTATTTAATAGGAAATTGCGTCATCTTTATTCACATGCATAAAAAAAATAAAAAAATGGAACAAAATTTTATTATTCGTTGCTGAGCTCCGAAAATTTCGAAAAATTATGGTAAAAACGGTCCAATTTGAGAAAAGTAAAAATATTAAATATGCTATAAAACTTTTATTAATTAAGCAAATCAGATAAAATTTTCTGTGCATATGTAGTTTGTTAACTTAAATCAAACGGTAAAAAAATCTGCAACATTAAGCTAAAGGAAATCCCATAATTCCCAAAATAAAGACGAAAAATCCCAAAATTGGAATTTTTTACTCTTTTGCCCATAAAGTCCACATATGGACTAGGGCTCACGAAATACTTTTTGAAACAATTTGGAGTATATATAGCTTTTTTATAGTATTCTTCTTTTTCCGATCCCAGCTTTGGGATTTTAGAAAATATGGGGTAAAGTCAAAATTTCGATGTAAAATAGGTCAAGTTGAAAGACTTACATCTTCTACAAGAAAGATCAGTTTTATACGAAATTTAGTTTAAACGTACACACATATAGCTAGCTTTAATAAAAATAAAAAATTTTTATATATTCCTTAAAAAATTTTTTTTCTATCTAAAAAATTAGATTAGTGTCCCATTTTAGGCTAAAATACACAAAAATGCAATAATTTTGGATTTTTTAAATTGAAAATCGTATAATTTTTAAGCCAGAAAAGATATTACTTTCAAATTTTTTTCAGAAAATCTTAAATTTAGTTTGCTATCCACGGTAAAAAACTCAAACAAATTTGCTTCAAATTGTACCCAATATTTCGAAAAAACTGGACCAGGGTATGGAAAAAATCAAAAATTATAATTTTAAAATGCTTATAACTCGATCATTTTTAAACATAAACATACAGTTTAAAGCACCGTTTTGTATCTATTTGCGAGAGCTTTAAGACCATGTAAAATATTTAAAAATCAGACAAAAATTGAAGAAATGCCAAGCGTTAGAAAAATTTTCAGGGGCGAGGTGTCCAACTTTGAGACCACATAGCGCCATCCCTGGAAAGTGGACGGTAACCACCTTCAAAACTTAAGCTCAAGTACTCCTCTACTATGCTCGTGCCAAATTTTGAATCAATCGGCCAAGCCGTTTTCAAATGGCTGAATTATTTCCAAAATATTTTGATTCTGCCCCACTGTGCAGTGTAATATTTATGAGTAAAACGACAAATAATGTTTTCTTTAGTAAGTTTATTAAATTTCAATTTTCAGTTTGGTTTAGTTCTTTTTGACTCCGTGTGCTTATCTACCCTCCTTTTTGTAACCTGTCAAAAATAAATGTGTCTCTTGTCCATTTTCTATGCAACTCTTTTAGTTGCCAGACTTATTACATGCTTCTTTTTTTAATTTTTTTTTAATCAAACATATACTTTCTTGGAGGTCGGACTATACGGCCACTGCTAGTTTTATAAGGAGAACTGACGTTCAGAGAAGTTGCATGTTACAATCTTCAGGGTCACTCGCAAATCTAAAACCGTCGAAATCAGCTTCATAATAAATTGATAAGTCAGATGACTCTTCCGCTTATTGATCGGGTAGTTCAGATCTTTGACTTAAATCTTTATTACTATTATAATGACTATAATTGAATTCGGACAACTAGACTGGAATATTATCGACTGGTAAATTAATTGTTGACTTTTCAGTATTGTTTTTGTAATTTGCGATATGATCTTTATATAACAAGTCACTTGAGTTATATTGATTATTTTAAGTTGTGGTTATGAGATGTCTATTACGACGGAAATAACGATTAAAATTATCAACTACAATATATGAGCGATCATTAACTTTTTTTACAATATTTCCATATCGCCATTCCCTAGAATTTTTCTTGAACATTATTCGATCACCTGGATTCAAAACCAGCAAATTTTTAGCATTACGATCAAAATATTTCTTTTGCGCACTTCTTTTCTCTTCAAATTTCTTGTTGATCACTTTTTCATTTATAGTGTTACGAACTAAGAGTTCAGTCGAGACTGGCAAATGTGCTTTCACCTGCCGACCAAAAAATGACTGAACAGGAGAGAGGCCCATGCTAGCTACTGGTGTCGCGTTATATTCTAATAAGTAGTATTTAAACTTCTCAATATCTGGTGCCTCGTAACATCGTTTCAAAATGCCTTTAGCAATAGGGGGTACCGTGGGCTGGAAAATATTAATTCTATATTGTTATCATTAGCATAATCATCAATCTCGCTTGAGTTAAAGCGAATATTATCGTCCTTGATTTGATTTGGGTATCCATATTTGCAAAATAGTAAATCAAGTGTACTTATACATTGGCAAGCAGATTTCTCAACTAACTTTTCGGAATAGATAAAACCTGAATACGCATCAATCAAAACTATGTACGAGTGTATTCATAAATGTCAGTACCCACTCTTTGAAACGGATACTCTGGTACAGTATCTTGTATTAAGGGTTGTTCCGTGTAAGCTTTTCACATATGCCACAACTCTTGATCAACTCAGTTATGTCATATGTTATACCTGGCCAAAAGAATTGTGTGCGTGCACGGGCTAATGTTTTCTCAATTCCCAGATGTGGTTCATGCAAACTTTTACATATGGTCTTTTGCATGTTCATAGGAAGCACAAGACGATGATCTTTCAGCAAAAAACCGTTCTCGTAATGCAATTCCTCTTTTATAAAACAACTGACTGAAATCGTCCAACTGATGACATGAAGGCCAGCCTGATTCTACATCCTGCGCAGGCGTGGCGTGACATCATCAATGTCTCGTTTCATTAGGGGTTCGAGTGGGTTATGGTCTGAATGTGCAACAAATTCGCGGCCATACAAAAAGTAGTGGAATTGTTCACACGCAAATACAATAGCCAGTAACTCTTTTTCGATTTGGGCCCACTTCTGGTCGTTTTGCGATAAAGTGCGGGACGGATACGCTACAGGCATGTCGTGTTGCAATAACACACTTCCAAAGGCATCCTTTGACGCATCAGTCTGGATATAAATTGGTTGCTCAGGGTTGTATAGAGCCAAAACAGGGGCGTTTTTTATAAATTCAGAGAGGTTTTTTTTCATGTTTATCTGTCCAACTAAATTCAACGTCATTTCGGGATAGCTCTCGCAAACTAGCTGTACGTCTTGATATATTCGGTTTGAATTTACTTAGAAATTTGTACAATCCAACAAGTCTCAAAACATCCCCTTTGTTTTTCGGTGTTGGCATATTAACTATGGCTTCAATATAACATCTATCCGGTTTAACACAGTTATTGAAAAATATATATCCCATCAATTTAACCTCTTATGTCCTATATTATATTTTGCTAGGATTAAACTTAATATAATTTTCCCGAGCTCGTTGCAAAGCAATTGCAAAATTCCATTAAAATAGATTTCAACACCTGGAAAATCCCTAAACATTTGGACCATCCGACGTTGGAATATTTCTGGGGCGCTATTTATACCAAAAGCCAATCTATTCCACCTATTAGGTCCAAATGCAGTAATGAATGTTGTTAAATCTTTGCCGATCGAGCTCAACTTGCCAAAAACTATTCCTTAAATCAAGTACAGTAAATACACGTTTTCCCTACAAACGCTTTAAAATGTTTTCAGACTGGGGAATCAGAAAATGTTCTATCCTAATGCACATATTTAAGGGCCTTGGGTCGAGGCGAACAGGTGGTGATACATTTGGTTTTTCTGGTAATTATTCACCTAATTCGTGGGATAATCAACTGGGCTTATGATTCCCCCTTTTTCAAGTTTAATTAATTCTTCCTTCAACCTACCGTGTAATGTCATTGGAATTCGTTTCCTATAATGTAATACCGGAATGGAACCATCTTTCAATATAATTGAACAACACTAGGAAATTTTCCTACTCCCTCAAAAATATCCTTTTCTTTCTCTATAAACTCACTAACCTCAGAAGGAAATGCAAAGGCAGCCTCAACTGTATTTATCCGTCTTATTAAATCAAACGAAACACACGTATCTAGCCCTAGCAATAGTTCAAAAAATTCGTCGATAACTAGAAAATTCGCATTTCTATTCTATTTGAATTATAGTCTGTAACTTTCACATGAGAAAAAAGAATATTTAATTTTTTTATAATATTCATTGGAATGCAGCATCCAGTTTAAATTCAATTAGCAGATTTTAAATCAGATATCGTTTTATCCACCTGTTCCGACTTATGTCAACAGAGTTTACTCTACAATAACAATCAATATTTTCAACAATATGTATGAAAGGAACTTACTCTACAATTAGAATTACCTTAATCAGAATAGTTCAGTGTATAAGCTTGGCGGCCACTAGTAATTTCCGGACGTTTATTCTTAGCTGGCTTCTTTTCCTTAATATCATGCTGTTTTGACATCTACCTACAGAATTTCGCGTAATGTCTGTGATGTCCACAAGAATTGCATGTCCCGTTATTAGCTGGACAGCTGCGACGATAACGCTCCTTAAGTAGTTGCCCACAATTAAAACAAGTGGGTGCTCTTATAACAGAAACCGGTTTTAAGGAATTTTTGTAAATTTTGAAAGAAAAAATAAGGAAGAGAAATTTCTTGTCACCAAACAAACAAATCATATGCAAGAGTGCAGCAACTAATATATGTTTTATTTCGTGACGTTAAGAAAATTGCGCATTTATCAAGTAATTATAAAAGTGGTATGGTGAATTATTAAAGCAAAAATTAAAGAAAAAATAAATAAAAAACAAAGAATTTAAAATAAATTTAAATTAATTTACTAGTTCAATGTGAAATTAGAAAGGTAAGTTGCATTTGGGATTGCAAGCAGTTGAAGTGCAGAGTATTTAAAACCGCCACAGCCTTTAAAGGGTTAGATTCGAGTTGGAAAAATTGTAAGTTGTTTTTTAATTTGTAAAACTTTTCTTTATTTGCTTAATTTTTTGTATTTCTCTGATTTTCAGTCAACAACAGTACGAGTACTACCAAATACACTCAAATTGTGTGCCCTAACATCACTGTCGTCCAAAAGTGATCGGAAATACAAAGGTTATTTATAACGTTTAAAAAATTATATTGGTTTAAAATATTTTTCCATTTAAGGCATTCCTTCCCTTTCAAGATTAGGTCCAGGGTCAAAAGGAAATCTAAACGCGGCTTAGAAAACTTGAGGAAAGTATGTGAGTATAAAATTATAATTAATTTAAATTATAAGAAGTTTTGCAATCGTATTGCCTAAAAATTTTGATGAAGTGCAAGGTGGTCATTAAAAAGGTTGAGAAATCCGTCTGTCGGCTGGCTGGGGAGACTTACGACTCAATAGTTGATGAAGTCGTCAGCATGCTCCCTTCCAGAACCTTCTAGCGGTGGAAGAGTTGGAGAGGAAGTTGGAGGAGTCGAAAGGTTTCACTAAAGCAATGATAAAGAACTTAAGTCCATGATTATAGTATTTTAATAATCTTACATTTATATTTTTTAGACATCACATTTACATATGATTAAGGGGACATCGCAGGATGTCAGCACTGTGAAGCTCTCAATTTTTACCGACCACCTACTAGAAAAATATAATTGGGATGGAAGGTGGGATAAGCAAGCCCTCTGAAGGCTCTCTTTGGTTAATAACTCCCTGCGAGGTACGAACTACAGATTAGTCAATCAAAAAGTTATTTGTTTATTGCGTATTGAATAATTTATACACAAATGTATATCTTCATTTACTTTAAGGTGATTTTCAACAGCAAGGAGCGTTTGATTTTGAAAAAAGTGTGAAGAAGTCAGTATAGCGAAGCCACTACAGACTACAACAAAAAATATTTAAAGAGATAAGAATTAATTATTTTATTATAAATTAAGTCATTTTTTATACTGTAAAATATTATTTAGATATTAAAAAAGAAACATGTATGTATATTAAAAAATATTAAATTTTGTGTAATTAAAAAAAGTTCGATTTTTCAAATAAAGGTATATCCATCAATCGTGACGGGTATATCCTTCAAGTGTGATAAGAACTTCTGGAATTACTACATAGTAAACTGCAGTAGTGTGAGCAGTGCAGATATATGTATTTCATTATAAGAAGATTCATTAGTTAGAGGGAGATGTAAAATCACATGTACACAAAAGTTTCCATTAAGTTTTTCATTTTTCTTTAAGAAATGAATATTTCCATCATCAGCGATTGTCATTTGATGGATCAAACGATACCGAACAGGTCCTCAAACCGACCATTATATGAGAACAGAGAGTTATAAATCTCTACATCCCGCTTACCAATAAGCCACAAAAATGTAGCAACTTTGTTAGGCTCCGGCTCGTTGCTTTTTTTATTGGCGAGCATGTTGATAAAAAATTGCTGCTTCCAGTTCGGCCACTCATGGACAAATTTGTGCAATCGAGTGGCTGTGGCAAACGTGATTCCATATTTTATTTTACCTTCCACTTTTGACACCATGTAATATTTAGGAGCAAAACGACAAATAATGTTTTCTTTAGTAACAGCCTGTTTATAGAACACGTCACGAACGAAACGAAACCGGATGGCATATAGACGAATACGTAATAATTAGCGTCCATGTAACACGTTTCGGTTTTTTCGTTTAACTTACGTTGTGTTTCGTGTAAATAAATGTTGTGTCAAATGGTAGTACTGCCAATGTATTAATTAATATTTTTTATTTACTTTTTTATATTTACATTTTATATTTTTGCCTTAAATGATGGTAACCCTGCTTCGGCGCTTAAAAAAACAGCTGTTAAAAAAATTTGTTCAAGTAAAAAGTTTAAAGAATAAATAAATAAAAAAGTTTAATAATAAATAATAATTGTTAAAGTGTGAGTGTACTGATTATATGAATATATAATACTTTTAAGGTAGATGCATACGTAGATGTTTTATTAGTGAAAATGTTAAAACGAATGGTATTTTTCCTTCGCTCAGCTTTGACGTTTCTGACATTACAATGCGCGGTACATAAACCAGAAACAATTGTCAATTGTCAATTGTTACGTTTAAAAAAAAAAAAATGACATTCGTGTTTTAAAGACCCAAAGATGAAAAACGGTAACGTTTTTGCGCGTCTAAACGGCAGATTGTGTTCTGTAAACTGGCTGTAAGTTTATTAAATTTCAATTTTCAGTTTATTTAAGTTCTTTTTAACCCCGTGTGATTATCTAACCTCTTTTTTGTAACCTGTCGAAAATACATGTATCACTTGTCAACTTTCTATGCAACTCTTTTAGAGTTGCCAGACTTATTACATATACTTCAAATTTAGTGTTGCCAAAACCCATCTAAAAGAGAGCTCACTTAAGTATGAATTGCTCGGTAAATTTAATAGTAGGTTTCCTAAGTTTTTGTTTTTTTTATATCCGGACTACTTTTCTGTTTTAGGCAGAAAAAGATTTTATATTAGGCGTCATAATTTCATTTTCGTTATTTTTTTATTTAAGCACTCAAGAACTATTTTTATTTTGTGTTAGCGAGATTGTTATTTTTTTAAATATTTTTTTTTTTTTTTTAGATTAGTGCCACTAATTCTTACATGTTGGTTTTAAGTTTTTTTTGGATTTATTAATAAATATGTAATTTGTTTCTTTTAACATTAACAAAAAAATTTCTGTGCTAAATTTTGGTTCAGAGCAATGTTTGCTGTGGGGTAAATAGCTCAGGGTAAGTGTGTGTACGGTTTAGGGGACCCTTTGTAAATGCGTTTTGATGGAACAAGTCGAGGTCGGCAGGGCAAGTAGAGAACATTGCCATTTAGTTCTCTCTTTTGAGTGATTTCCGTAGTTTTAAATTTGTTTTGTGGCTGGCGTCTTAGCTGTAGTGCTAATTGAGACACATAACATATGACGATTCAGTATAATAGTGCGCCCTGGCCTTAAGCAGTATGGTGTAAAACATTTGTTTATGATATTCAACTCGTTCTATAGTGATTTAAAAATACTCTCTATTATATCGAAACTGTTTTAAAAGGTTATAAATATATATAAAAAATGACAACATAACGTATAACGATAATGTTCATGTTTTGGAGTTGGCAAAAAAGTGTAACCAATAACTCGGCGGCTTAAATTTAGCCAAACTTTAGCTGAAATATGTCTGCGGTGGCTGTAAACCGGCTAATAGCCATTCGGCGCAGGCCTCTGTTCGATTACGACGAAGTCAAGAAGAAGATACCAAACTCTTTCACTCCATTCACACAGGCAAATTTTACTTTGCAAAGATTTGATTTTATATGGAAGAGAGGGAGAAAAAATGATAAGCAGTACAGACTTTGATGTACTCGCAAAATTGCTTTGTTTTTCGTTCATTGCTTGTATACAGTTGTATATATGTACATACATATATTTTTGTTTTATAAGCACCAAATGCAAAATGTCCAAAATTTAAGAACGATCAAACAGAAAAAAACAAAATTTGTATAAGAAAACTGCGGGCGAGAAGATAACAAACTAAATGTAACAAACGAAAATATGAACTCAATATGAAGAGAAAATTTCTCTCTCTTTATACTGAGAAGCAAAATAAGGAAAAACTAATTTTTTTAAAGTAGGCTGCAATACGCACTTTATTATTCAAGTGTGACCATAATTTTTGAAGTTAGTAACGAGAAAAACGCCAACATTATTATTTCTCAAAATATAACTGATCAATCTTTTTTTATAAACAATAAATTCTTGCACATATTTCTTTACAAATACGTAAATAAAAATTATTGCTTTGTGCACCATATTAAATTAATAAATAAAAACTAAAATCTAAATTTAACAAGAAAATTTATTATTTGGATTCTTTTTTATATTAATTTACTTTAGTTGTGCTTGATGCCTTCACATATAAAAATTTCATGATATTCTAATGAAATATTTATTATTTTACACTAAAAAAAAAAAATTTAACTGCGGGGAAAGCATATCCATATGGCCATTTCACTAGTGCTCATATGGCTCATCAGTGGATTCAATTAAAGTAAATTAATATAAAACATAAATACAGTAGACGCTCGTAAATTAGATCCACTTTGTTCCTGAGGTGAATCTAATTTTTGAGAAGTTCTAATTTCCAAAGGTTTTTTTTAATATGTATAAAGCAACATAAAAGTGTATCTTTGCTTAAAAAAAATAAAAAAACTCTTCTGCGTAGATATTTTAATTTTATTTATATTAAGCGAGCATAAAACATACTATTTCATTGAAATATATTACAGCTAATTTAAAAAAAATATACACACATATGTACAGTGGCGAGCAGAAGTAAGTGCATGTTTACGAAACTGACTTTTGTCATTAATAAAAACAAAACCATGCAAGCAAATGAAAAACATTTGTTAGTTCTATATTTCTTATTTTATTTGTTACAATTACAAGTTAAAATACATTAAAAAATGAGATCAATTCAAAAAATTTTAAGGGAAATCGAAAATAACCCGCATAAACTCAATTTTGCACGTTTCAGGAAAATTAATAGTTAACCCAATTTCAATATTTATTCCAAAGACCCTTATTAGAAATAACTAGGTTTATGCGTTGGCATGCTTTCTACCAAATCTTCGATAACATCTTTTGGAATTCGATGTAATTCCGTATTTACACGATCCCAAAGGTTGTTCGTGTTTGTTGGAGCTGCTTTATACTGCTCGAGCCGTCTTTTCACGATTGACCAAAGATTTTCAATCGCATTGAGGTCGGGACTTTGTGCCTACCATTCCATCAGTTGAAAATTTCGTTTCCCAATCCATTCCTTTACAATTTTGACTGTATGCTTTGGATCACCATCCTGTTGAAAAATAATTTCTTTTTTGGGATAAGCACATTTATCCATAAAATTGGGAAGATGGGTTTGCAGTATCTGTAGATAGTGCTCTTTTCGCATGATGCCATCTACTAAATGCAGAGGGCCAACACCACACTATGTAAAACAACCCCAAACCATTATGTGTCCGCCGCCATGTTTGACAGTTTGCTTTACATGGTGTCTTTGAACACGTTTACCGGGTCTACGCCAGCAGTACTGCTGTCCATCTAACGAAACGATTAAATTTAGATTCATCAGGTTTTGCTTTTTTAGCTGCTAAGTTATACCCGATGTTATGGAGCGTTCTTCTAGCAGTCCATTCGCCTACATTTTTGTTAATTTCCAGAACAGCATTCTTTAGTGTTAGCAGCTTGTTTTTTCTCATTTTTGACATCATTAGTCTAGCATCTGAGTCCGTTAATAATTTTTTGCGACCTTTGATTTGCGATTTAGAGGTCACATTTCGTTTTTTTTTTAGCTGCAATCACCGCCGATTGACTAATACCAAGTCTCCTGAAAATGGTACGTGAAGAACAGTCCTCCTCGGTCAGGCACCGCTCTCAGTGGCTTTATAAGAACTCTTTAACACTCTTTGAGGCAACTCGTCCCAAGCTTGCTTGAGTAATATTATTGCATCACGTATTGAGAAGGTTTTTAGAAGGTTATTCAGTTCACCATTTTCAGCTATTAATTGGGTAAGTAACTTACTTCTGTAAATAAGTGTTGTTAATTTTATGGGATTATGATCTACTGGTTGCACAGCTGCTGTCACATTTTGTGGAAAAAGCTATGCAACTATGTTCCTATCGTCGGAGCGAAGACTTTCAATTGGAATATGAGCGGAACAGTTGTCAATAAGTAAAAATGGTTTTGGAGGTAAATTATTTTCTCTAGAAAAAAAGAATGACCTGGTAAACAAAACCATAAATTATTTGTCAAAATTTTTAATTACCAAACATAAGTTTAAGATAATTTTTCCTTACTTCCTTAATAAATATGTTATAGAACCAATTACTAAAGATACGGGACGTCATTCAGGCACTTTTTAAAAAATCGTAGTGAAGAGGATTATTAAACCATTTCATACTCTTCGGTTTTTTGGCTTTTCCAATTACCATTGGCACCAATTTATGCAAGCCATCGGAGTTTATCCAGGTAAAATTGAAACAAGTTCTTTTTGGATTTTAAACCCGGGAGCACTTTTTTCACAGGAAGACACATATGTTCTTTCGGGAAGACAACGAAAGAATAATCCGGTTTCATCCACATTGTATATTTGTGAGTGTGTAAAACCCATCTCATCCAGCTTAGCACGGAACTTATGAATGAAAGGATTGACTGCGTCAACATCACTGGAAAGAATCTCACCACCAATTTTTAAAAATCGAATGACATGTCGCTTTTTAAAGTTGGAAAACCATCCATAACTTGCTTGAAAATTATGATTATTATTAGGATATTCTTGTTGAAAAATCTGTTTAGCTTTTTCTTTCAGTATTGCTCCAGTCATTGTAGATTTTCTTTCACTTTGATTCACGACTTTCCTTTTTAGGACATTCACAACTGTGTAAAGATTTGTTCGTTGCTTTCTGATAGGTGTTGGTAACTGCTTTTAATATAGCTGATCTATTTGATTTGATATAGCTGATGTCAGATTTTGTTACGTTAAAATCAAGAGCTAAGCGCTTTTTCTGAACGCCTTTGTCGAATTTTCCACTATCTTTAGCTTCGTTTCTACAGCTTCGTTCGACAGAATTTTCTTTTTACGTTTATTTAGCATTTTATATAAAAAACAACACTTTATATACACACTTTTCAAGTTTCACTGCGCAAATGTAACTAACCGTTTTAAATTTCACACACTGTAACGACACGTTTTCAATCTAGCCGGGGTAGGTCAGCGGATGTGCAGTGTCGTACATAAAAAAAATTAATTTAAAACAAACGCCTTTGTTTTGTTTAACGATATAAAATTAATTTTATTATTCTTTTTGTTTTTTTTTTTCTTTATTTCGTTACTTAAGTTTAACCTTTAAAATATTTAAATAAAATAGTTTGAAATACAAATTGGTTTACAAATGAAAAGAAAATTAGTTAGCCCAGCCACACGTGAGTCCATTAATTAAGTGGCAAATCGGACAGCAGAAGCTAATGCAGGAAGCGATCTACATTGCGGTGGCATACGCACGACCAACAAGGGTTGACCTATTCCACTGGGCAGCGGGAACTTTGAAGGCATACGCACAATCTACGTTCCGGCGGCCCAAGTTTCAGCGATTTCTGACCGATTTGTCCACGAAATTAATTAAAAAAAAAGGAGTCGTCAAAGCGTGTACAACGGTCTAGCTAGGAGACGGAAACACCGAACTTCAAGCCACCCGAAATACCCGGATTGATTTCTTGGTTGGAAACTATAAAGAGGAATAGATCTTTTATTGGAGTGGCATACGCACAACTTCGATAACAGATCTTGTCTCCACAGATCAGGCCTTAGCATTCGATGGCATACGCACGATCAAATGATTCGACTGTTCAGCTCTATAGCTGCCAACTGACTGACTTTCTAAAATCAACTTACCCTCTACTTAACTTACAACAGACTAATTTGCGCACACGCATAAATCATTCAATTACTCTGTCTCTCGTGTAGCTGGGAAAATACGAGTCTTATTGCATCCGATGTTCCACTCTTGAGTGTATAATGACACGCAGTGTGATCCACTCAAACGTGAAGTGAGCGAATGCATACGTAATTCTTACAGAATTTGTTCATAAAATTACATGAATACATTGTTCATATTAACTAGTTATTATAAAAACAATAACACAAATCAATATTCTTTATTTCAATCGTAAATAAGAGAAAATAAACAAAAGCGAACAACAAAATGAGTACAATGTATATTATATCAAAAAAATAAAGAGTATAATTTATGGAATTCTCTTCGTGTGGCTCAAACCAGCATATACAAAAAAAGTACAAAATACTTCGTATAAATAATAACATTTTTATGTAAAAAAAAACAACAACAAAGGCATTTGTTTGTTTGCTACGGAATGCACAACCGTTGTTCAATTATTAGTGAACCCCAAAAACGAGTTTAGCGACTTTTGGTCGTCACACTACCCCCTCCCATTTTCCCAAACTTTTCTAGTTTAGGCGGGTGGTCGTACCAATACCGGCCTTCGAACGGGTGATGCGATAATCACGGCCATCATGTTGGATGACGAACCGTAAGCGACCCTTATGATTCTGAGTTGCGAGCGTTGCGTCTATGGTTGCCTGTAGTTCTGCGGAGAGCTGTTCGCAGGGAAGGTCGGAAAAAGATTTGGCGGATGGTTGGGGGGTTTCAGGAAGGTTGGCTACACACAAGGCCGAAGTAGTAGATGGTGACAAGCATGGTGGTGTTACCTCTGGGTCTGTGCCGGATACCTCCATCCAACCTCTTCCCGGCGTTCTTGGCAAATTTATTGCTGATGACTTGTGGTCGAAGGGGGGTTCAATTTGAAAAATGGGTTCGTTCTCAGCGTCTGGTGGTGGTGGAGCCGGCATAATCGCAGGTGGACTTCGCCAGCGCTGTCTACCTCGAGTGTCGAGCACGATGATTCGAGCACGCCAGGTCCTCTCGTAGCACCGCATATCATGGTACCAGTACTGCCTGTCCTGGGTATCAAACGAACCATACCTGACCCGTTGTGGAGGTGTTGGTGGACGAAAATTCTCATTCTCCCAGTCGATGGACGATGGTGCGCGCGATCGCTGTGGGGACTCCACACAGGGAGGTCGACGATCAACAGTCGTATCGGTGTCACCGAAACATGAGCGGTATATTTCCTCTAGCATCTGCCCATCACCATCTGCGGCAAGAAAACTCAATTCGTCTAAACTAAGGAAAACTTCCTCTTCCTCTGACAACGGTGGCGGGTGTGGTGCAACTTCTTCGGCTGGTTGCTCAGGCTCATCTAACGATATATTTCCCAACGGCGGTGGGGAGGTTGCGATGTCGTCTAGATTCGAAGTGTGGATGGCCTGGCTCAGAGGTGAAGGGCTAGGGATAACTGCCTCATCCTCTTCGTCACTATCGGAGATACATATGGTGGTATGATGGAGCCCAGGAACCGGGTGCTTTTGGGGCGGTGACGGTTGGACGGTCATTCGGTAGTGATATACGGGGCCTTTGGGAATCATGGTGGATGCTGCGTGTTTTGGTTTGCGGCGTCTAGGACCGCGTCCACGTGAACGTCTGGCTGAGCTTTGAGGTCTTGGGCCACTTGTGGTTGGGATGTCGTCATCCTGCAGAAATATGGTTTTGTGTATCTTGGCCCGTTCCTTTTCCATGTTCTGCCTGAATTTACGACGGGAGACCTCAAATTTTTGTTGTTCACTGTCGTTTTCCATTTTGCCTTTGTTAAAATACGCTATGACGTCCATTTCGAGTCTTCCTGGAAAATCTAGAAAAACAAAACAGAGGGGTACAAATAATCAAGGGTTATAGAATAGCTTAAATTCATTCACGTGGGCGGAGCGTCTGTTAGTGCTATCTGTTAAGCTAAGGTCGACGATGACTGGTGAGACAAACCCCCTAACAACGTATGGACCGTTGAATTTAGGAGCCAGTTTGGCGGCGAAACTATCGGTAGCCTTAGACAGCGGGTGTTGCCGCCCTATGTTGGGTTTCCACCCTCGTCGGCGTAAATCGTAGTGAAACTTTTGCTTCTGCGATGCTTTTTCTAGATTTCTTCAAACAATCTGGAAAATTTCCCGTAGTTCCTCTGCTCGTTTATCTGGTTCGATTTCCCGAGCGCCTGTTCCGATGGAGACTTGGTCGTATAAGGCCTTCGGCAAGCGGGGCTCTCTCCCTTGGGAGTCCCGTGGACTCAGAGGTGCTCGTGTTGATTGCCAACATTAACTCAGGCAGTAGCGCATCCCATTGGTTATGATGTTGTTTAGAGTACTGGGCTAACATGGTCTTAATCGTACAGTTAGCTCGTTCGGTCGGATTTTCTTGGGGAGTGTAAGGGGCTGAAAACTGGTGATCTATCCCGGTGTCCTGTAGATATTTTTTTAGTTCCCGCGAAGTAAACTGGGTTCCATTATCTGTCGGAAACACTTTTGGAACTCCATAGCGGGCAACTATTCTCTCTCTCAGTGCCCTGATGACTCCGGCAGCGGTAGCTTGGCGTACGGATATAAGTTCCACCCACTTTGAAAAATAGTCAAAAAGCACCAACAGCATTGTATGCCCGTGTTTGGTGCGAGGTAATGGTCCGACAAAATCGGCGCACACAAGCGACCAGGGTTCCTCAGGGACTCGTGTAAGCATCTTTCCCGCGGGCTTCTGTTGTGCAATTTTGTACCGCTGACAGACGCCACACTTCTGAACGTATTGTCTTACGTCTCGGGACATTCCTGGCCAGTAGTAGCGGGTTGCAATTTTATTTAATGTTTTCGGAACTCCTACGTGCCCACCGGCCGCCTGATCGTGGTTTTCCTGCATTACTCGTTCTCGTAGTGGGGTAGCTACACACAATTTCCATGGTGTAGTGTCGTCGTCATTGATTTCCCGCGTAAAGTGGCGGTACAGTTGTCCGTTTTCAATTACGTAGTCTAGGAAGTTTTCAGGACTCTGCCGGACCTCATTTAGTTTGGTTTCCAACCAGGGACAGCGCGGAAGTGTGTGTGTTGTCGCCAGCATGAGTTCGGCGATTGGGTGCCGCGAGAGCGTATCGGCTACTACATTCTGCTTCCCCTTACGATAACAAACAGAAAACTTGTACTTTTGGAGTTCAAGGGCCCATCTAGCTAGTCGTCCGGTGGGGCTGTCGATGGAGTTTAACCATTTAAGAGCCAAATGGTCGGTGACTACACGAAACTCATAACCCTCCAGGTATGCTCGCATTTTCCAGATACCCCATATGATGGCGAGACACTCCTTCTCCGTCGCGGAATAATTTTTCTCAGCGGCGTTCAGGTGTCTACTAGCGTAGGCGATAACCCGTTCTGCTCCCTCACTTTCTTGAGTTAACACGGCCCAAAGCCCGTAATCGCTGGCATCAGTTTGAAGAGTGAAAGTTTTAGAAAAGTTTGGGCACGCCAAGACAGAAGCTTTTGTGAGTTGCTCCTTTAGATGGAGGAATGCCGACTGTTATTCCTGGCCCCATTTCCAGTGCTTGCCCTTTTTAAGTAATTGGGTTAAGGGTTGTGAAACTTCTGCGAATTTTGGAACAAAACGCCTATACCATGATGTTATTCCTAGGAACCGACGGATTTCTTTAACGTTGGTGGGTGGCGGTATTTGTGTGACTGCGGCGATTATATCCGGGTCCGTCTTAATACCGTCCCGGGTGACTACATGGCATAAGTATTTCGTTTCCTCCCTAAAAAATTCACACTTGTCGATGTTTCTCCTCAAATTTGCAGCGCGCAGCCTCCGAAAAACCTCCTTGAGATTATTGAGCTGTTCCTCAAAGGTGGACCCGATGACAATGATATCATCTAGGTAGGCGAAAGCATGCGGTTCCATGTCGGCGCCGATAACTGTGTCTAGGGCCCGTTGGAATGTTGCAGGTGCCGAATGTAAACCGAAGGGCATCACCTTCCACTAGAATAGTCCTCTACCGCTAACTGCAAAAGCGGTGTATTTTTTGCTGTTTTCTTCCATTGGAATTTGCCAATACCCATCTTTGAGGTCCAGGCTGCTAATAAATTTGGCATTACGTAGTCGATTCAAAATGTTGTCAATCCTGGGGAGCGGATAAGCGTCGGGCACCGAACGGGCATTCAGCTCCCGGAAATCCATGCAAGTGCGCCAGGTCCCATTCTTTTTCTTGACCAGAGTAATCGGGAAGCTGTAGGGGCTGTGTGATGGCTCAATGCATCCGCTTTGAAGCAACTTATTTACTTCTTCGTCTATGATGGCTTGCATAGCAGGATTTCTAGGGGCGTAGCTTATTTTAATGGGCCGGTCATCCTTCATCACTATTCGGTGCGTAGCGACGGTTGACATTCCGTTGAGCTGTTGCAATAGCGGGAGTTCTGAATCCAGGAAGGTCCGAATACGTTGTTGGGTGGAGTGCTCTTGACAATGTTGTAGGCTACATTTTTGTGGTTTAGTCACCGGCTTGATACTGAATCTTACCTGATTAATATTCTGGTGACCATGGTTTGGTGGTCGGTCGACCAACCCGGCGCAAGTGATAGTAGCTCCCAGTTTGCGAAGCAGATCAATTCCAAGTATCTTTGGTTCTGTGGCTTCATCCATGATCAGGAAGTCATGAGTTGTAGTGGTGTTTCCTAGCGTGATATGGCAGCTATAGGCGGTGGAGATCTGCTTTCGTGAACCGTCAGCAAGGATCACGTCCATGGCTACAGGCACTAGGTGTGGTTTCTTTGACACCTGGTTTACAAAAACGGGCATGACGAAACTGCATGTAGCCCCCGTGTCTACGATTGCGTTTATAGGCTCGTTCTCTACTAAAATGGTTGCTCGCAGTTTGTCCTCCTCCCATACCAATTGGGTGGACGGTTTTGGGGTTTTTGGCGCACGTCGGGTTTCGAGGTGCTGTTGACGGTTGTAATTTGGGGGGGTCATTCTCCTGATCATCCGGTGATGTTCGCCTCTACCTGGGGGGGCCGTAGGAGGGATACTCTCCATTTCGACCGCAAGCGTAATCAGCTCATCGAGCGTCTTAAAGTCTCTCCTACGTATGAACCATTGGTAGTCTGGAAGCGAATTTCGAAATATCCTTTCCATCTTTTGTTCCTCACTTAGTTGCGAATGGCACATCAGATCTTGTAAGGCAAGCACATAGTCGCGAAAATTTTCTCTGGGTCGTTGGACGCGACGTCGGATATCATCATCCAACTTCTCGAAATATCTTGGCGGCAAAAAGAAAGTACAGAAATCGCTCTTGAATGTGGCCCATCTCTCCCATCTCTTGTTATTGTTGCGCAACCAGATTAGCGCCTTGTCGCGAAGAAGTTCCGGCATAACCTTCAAAACGCATTCGAGGTCAAGCTCATACAGTGCCGCTAACTCCTCGACGCGTTTGAGGAATCCTAATGGATCCCTACCACCATCAAACTTAAGACCCCATTTACGAATTATCTCCATCGCAGCTAGAGTGTCTCCTACATTCGACGGACGTGTCGTGGGTTGCAAACCTACTGAAGTCTTTAGGATCGACTGTTCACCGGAGGTCGGAAACGTTGCGCTCGGTACGGCCAAATTCGTAACTGGTGTTACGGGAAGGTTGTGCGCCTCGTGTTTGTTCTGCCATTCTTGAATGACAATGGCTTCCCTCTCGTTATGTTCGGCTAAGACGTACTTCGCCAGCCTCTTACGCATTTCCTCGACCGTGCCGTCGGTGTGCAAACTTCACTGGGACAGGTATTGCTCTAATTCTTCCTTTCTTAGGGTATAAATCCAACCTGTCTTCACCATGACGTAAAATGAACCAACGCACAATTCGGATTTTTTTTTTAATGGCGTAACGTAATAAAAATATCCAATTTGTAGGCACTTTTTTTTTTTTTTTTTAAAGTGTCCTTGCTCGGGCGCCAATGTAACGACACGTTTTCGCTCTAGCCGGGGTAGATCAGCGGATGTCCAGTGTCGTACATAAAAAAAATTAATCTAAAACAAACCCCTTTGTTTTGTTTAACGTTATAAAATTAATTTTATTATTCTTTTTGTTTTTTTTTTTCTTTACTTCGTTACTTAAGTTTAACTTTTAAAATATTAAAATAAAATAGTTTGAAATATAAATTGGTTTACAAATGAAAAAAAAAATTAGTTAGCCCAGCCACACGTGAGTCCATTAATTAAGTGGCAAATCGGACAGCAGAAGCTAATGCAGGAAGCGATCTACCATTGCGGTGGCATACGCACGACCAACAAGGGTTGACCTATTCCACTGGGCAGCGGGAACTTTGCTGGCATACGCACAATCTACTGTCCGGCGGCCCAAGTTTCAGCGATTTCTGACCGATTTGTCCACGAAATTAATTTAAAAAAAAGGAGTCGTCAAAGCGTGTACAACGGTCTAGCTAGGAGACGGAAACACCGAACTTCAAGCCACCCGAATACCCGGATTGATTTCTTGGTTGGAAACTATAAGGAGGAATTGATCTTTTATTGGAGTGGCATACGCACAACTTCGATAACAGATCTTTTCTCCACTGATCAGGCCTTAGCATTCGATGGCATACGCACGATCAAATGATTCGACTGTTCAGCTCTATAGCTGCCAACTGACTGACTTTCTAAAATGAACTTACCCTCTACTTAAGTTATCATTCAATTACTCTGTCTCTCGTGTAGCTGAGAAAATACGAGTCTTATTGCATCCGAGGTTCCACTCTTGAGTGTATAATGACACGCAGTGTGATCCACTCAAACGTGAAGTGAGCGAATGCATACGTAATTCTTACAGAATTTGTTCATGAAATTACATGCATACATTGTTCATATTAACTAGTTATTATAAAAACAATAACACAAATCAATATTCTTTATTTCAATCATAAATAAGAGCAAAATAAACAAAAGCGAACAACAAAATGAGTACAATGTATATTATATCAAAAAAAAAATAAAGAGTATAATTTATGGAATTCTCTTCGTGTGGCTCAAACCAGCATATACAAAAAAAGTACAAAATACTTCGTATAAATAATAACATTCTTATGTAAAATATAAAAAAACAACAACAAAGGCATTTGTTTGTTTGCTACGGAATGCACAACCGTTGTTCAATTATTAGTGAACCCCAAAACGAGTTTAGCGATTTTTGGTCGTCACAACACTAATGTACAAAGTGCAAAGAAAATAAAAATTACATAAATATATTGGGATTTCCCTTTTTTTACTATGTTCAGGCCAAATAAAAACTATAGAGCCAATTTTTAAGTGTTAAAAGCTAACAAAAAAATAAAAACGCTCAATAATTAGAACCGACAGTTCTAATTTCAGAGCATGTAATGTATTAAAAACGTTGATTCTAATTTCCGAAGGATTCGAATTTCAGCGAGTTCTAATTTACGAGCATCTACTGTATTATTCATTTCTAAAATTGTGATTAAAACGAAATGTTAAGGTTTGGAAGAGAAAATGCGATGTCTGTAACAACATACGTTTATTGTTATTTATTAATTTATTAAAAATGCAGCAAAATAATAACTTTGTTTATTTTTATGTTTTTGTTTTTTGTACAACATTTTCTCATACTAGGGATGGACACTGTAAAAAAAAACATCGATGCATCGCAAACATACATCGATGTTGCATCGATATTTCATAAAATACATCGATGTGTTTTATACATCGCTTATTTTTTTTAATAATTTATTATTAAAGTTTAAATGTTTGTTTTATTAGAATTATTATATTTTCGAAAAATCTTAAGCTCTTTTTACATCTCCCAATATTTTTTTTCAATACTGTTTAAAATAAAAGTTTACCAAGTCTTTCTTTGTTGAGTTATCACCTGCGCCGCTTGTGAAAATAGTCTTTCAGACGGAACCGATGTTCCCACCATTGTAAGGTATTTAAAAGCGATCTTGTAAAGTTTAGGAAACTGCGATTTATAATCTTTCCAAATATCCAACGGATTTTCGTGCAGTCTTCCAACAGGAGTCCTCAAGTAAACTGAAAGTTCATCATCATATATCAATCTACACGTTCTGAATACAAGTTGACGTTTCGATGCATCGAAAGAAAACATCGATGTTTTCCGATTGAAAAAAAAAAACATCGGCTTATATCGATGTTTCGATACAATACATCGAGTCTTTTTAGAACATCGATTTTTTTTCCATACCTACCTCATATTCAAGTATATATTCCATACCTAACTATTTTTTTTAATGGCTATTGGAGCACAACAATTCTAAGGTGTCGATATTAAATTCAGTGCTGCCATCTTTAAATTCAAGAATATGTAGCTAGGTTTTATAAATTATATGGCAACTTCTGTTAAATTACGAAGCCAAAAGTGAATATCAGCTCTTCTTCTCTTTTTATTTTGAGAGAGAATTTTCAAGTTAACAAACTATCTTAACAAACCGAAAATGAACAGTTCTATAAAGTCAAGCAAATTTAATAAATTATTCAAAAGTTAAAGTAATAAAGTAAATAAAAATCTATTTATTATAAAAAAAAACTTTTGTAAAAAAGACTAGGAATACGTTACTAATACTACATTTGGGCATTCCTATATACTATATATAGTCTTATATCTTGAAAACTAAGAGCTGTTCCTGAACGAGACCAATTGCGAATGAAAGCCACATTTGCTGTCTCCAATTTGGTATATATATGTGTTATTTATTGAGCATATTTTATTGAACCAAGTATTAAAAAAAAAGGAAAGTTTCATCTTTTACTCATTCTACATATGGGCTTATATCTCGAAGACTAAGAGTTGTTTTAGGATGGGGCCAATTGCGGATGAAAGCCACATATATTGGCTCTAATCTGGCATATAGCTTATATTTGTTTTGCCTATAAAGGAAATTTTTTACACTCACTCATTCTTGGCTTATATCTAGAACATGTATAAAAAAAAATTTAATTTGAATAACAATACATGTTTTTAAAAGCAATATGTCTTAAACTTTTAGCTAGAAAAGTCTTCGTTTTTAAAGATTTAAACTAAATAACTTACCATTTTTCTTTTGAACAATAAAATCACACCATAAAAAACACTAGTTCCTAAAAAATTAAAAAGGCGCCATCAAGGCGCATTGAAAACTTTTGAGCAGTCAAAAATGTTTGGCAATATGTGTGTATGCATCTGTGAAAAAAAAAAGAAAGACGCTAAAAATATATTGAAATTCATACAAATATATTGCCAGACATTTTTGACAACTCAAAAGTTTGTACAAATACAAAATACACGTAAACGCTTATGCATTCACCTGGTATTAATTTGCCAAAAATTAACAAGGCATCACTTTATTTTTAGCACTTCGGTATAGACATGCCAGACTTTAAATTTAATTTCATAAACTTATAAGTAAAATATTTTCATACAAAGAAAGAAAAAATTCTTAAATATAGATTATAATAATGCTGATGAAAAAACTAGTAGAATTTTTTTATATTCCAACAAATGAACTAATTTTAAATTTAGTTTCAGTACAAGTTTTGAGCTTAGGGACATAAGAATGTGGTCTCATTAGACGGCCGTTGATTCTCATGATACCGTTAGAGTCCAGAAAGGGGTTGAGGGTTAATAGATGACTTTTTCGAGACAATGGCAAACTTTCACTTAACTGATCATACTCATGTTCAAATAATGTTTCTGACTAGCGATTATTAAACGGGATTTCGCCAGATTTAGTTCCGCTGAGTTAAGCACTTGGGGATCTATGTTATCACGACGAACTTTACGTTTCGAGAGATTGTAAAAACGAAACACATGACAAATTACCCGCAGTGTTCGAGGGAAGGAAGGACCGGAAGTCTGAGAAGTCCTTAAAAATATCCTTGCTGCTAATCGTTTTCGAATGCACGTGAATTGGTTTAATTTCTTCTTTAGTCGAGATGTCAGCAGTCCGAGAAGGCTATTCTTCGAAGGGACGTTTTAGCCACGCTGGACTATGCTACCATAAGTTATTATACAATTCAGAGGCAGTGAGACCACAGGCTACCATGTCGGCGGAGTTGTCTTTTGAATCGACGTGAGCCCACGAATCGCCACTAACTTTTTCAACAATCGAACAAATTCGATTTTCAACGAATGTTTTCCACTTATTGGGGGTTTTTGCTCCAAGTTAGGACGATGGTTGAATCTGTCCACTAGTAAGGCTTGTAATTGTTCAAGTGGAGTTGCGACTGAATCGAATCAATCATATTAGCCATTAATGTTGCTTCACATAGCTCTTTACGGGGTAGTGAGACGAATTTTACGGGAGCTGCCTTTGTTTTTGCGGCCAAGAGGTGAGTGGAGACAAGCCCTTCGTTTTCCGCTCGAATTTACAGCGTTGCTGCGTATGTCTTTTCTGAGGCGTCACAAAAACCGTGTAACTCAATACAATAAGAGGAATCGAAATTAGTTCTATTTTTAAATAGTCATCCAGAAATGTTTGCCATTCTTTCAGCGTTGACATTTGAAGATTTTCGTCACAATCCATAATGTCTCTCCTAATTTGTTTCATAATCATCTTTGCCATTATGATTATAGGGAAAAGCCATTCGGCGGGGTCAAAGAGTTTTGCGATTTCAGCTAAAACTGCTCGTTTTGTTATCATGGACTTGTCTGGTTGGGATTTTAGTGTAAAGTAGAAGAGGTCATTTCCAGCATTCCATCTTAGTCGAATCGAAGAGTTTTAGAAACTCTTCACCCAATAGGTGACTTACGGGGAGATCTTTAAGTAAGACATCGTTGTTTGCAGTCCATTTTCTCAGCGAAAATCCGAAGGATTTAAAGATGGCTGTAAGTTCGTCTCTTAATTTCAGAGCAGCTGATATAGTGTGCGCTCCTGCCAGCACGTCATCGACATGCATACAATTTTCAAGATTATTTGACACTTGAGGATAATTTGATGTACATTCCTTAGCTAACTCCAGTAAAGTCCTTATGGCCAGGTACACCGAAAGTTCACGCCGAAAGTGACTGTGTTAAGCTCATAATCTTAAAGTTGTTCATTGGGGGAATCGTGGAAAAAAATTGGTTGATAAGAGGTGTGAGAGGGATGTACGAGGATTTGGCGGTACATTTTCCCTATATCCGCATTGAAAACATATCTGAAGTGCCTCCAGCGGAGGACAAGTATGGTCAAATCTGCTTGTAAGATAGGGCCGAGGTGAAGAAAATCATTGGGGCTTACTCCATTGTATGAAGAGCACGAAGCATTAAATACTACACGTAATTTCGTGGTAGTGCTAGCGGGTTTGTAAACGGCATAATGATGCAAATAGTATGCGCCCTGATTTCCACTTATGGGGGTTACTTTGGTCATTTGAACTAGGGTGGTGTATTCAGTGATCATACGATCATATTCCATTTTTAATTGGGGTTTTCTGGCCAATTTTGTGTCATTTCGTAAAAATTGGGATAGAGCAATATTTCTTGATACGCCAATATTGAGGTTTACGGGTATTCCTGTCTGAACGGTAGCGAAACAACATAGCGGCCTTTATTAGAAATAATAATATAATAATAATGTAGTGGATTGATATAAACTCTCGAAGATCGAGGTTTTCTCGGGATGTCTTGTAATTCCTAAAATCGTTGTATTTGATTCGATAATGCAAATTCATAAAAAACGAGGCCACCAAAGTTTTATATGGGTTGTTTTTCACCTTACCCGTCACGATCCAGCCAAAACTTGTCTTCTGAGCCACCATAGACTGATTATTGCTTCACTGTAAGCCGTCACGAATTCTTAGTGGGTAAACATCACCTCCTAGCAACAAGTCTATTTCAAAGCAGGCATGGCGATAGGTATCGGCGAGTTGAAGGATTAGGAAGACGTCATCTTCCAATGCAGAGAAGGGGGAGTAAGGCAGTTGGCCCGTAAGTTTTTTAACGACGAAGGCATCTGCACATGTTTCGAACAATTTGTCAGCTGGAGAACAATTTTTAATGTTGCATATTTGTGTGGATGTCGCCGCCAAGGAATCGTTTAACCCGTGACCGTCAGCTTGTAGCGGACGAGTTCTAAGACCAAGCTTAATCTTCAACTTTTTGGAGATAAAAATAGCTTCCGACGCCGAATCGATGAGCGCTCGCACAGTACATTTGATGTTATCATTGTAAGCGTCAACAAGAGCTGTGCCTAGGATGACTGAGCTTCAGGGGGATTGCAATTGTGTCGAATACGATTGCAGTTCTCGTGTTGTCGCATCTTTAGAAGTAGAAGGGGTTGTATTTAATTGTTGTGGGGGTGATTTGCTCTAATGGACCGATTTGGCACTAGAATTTGCGTCACCAAGAAATTTGCTTTTGCATTGTTTAAATTCATGATAGGTCCTGAGACAATTCGTGCATCGTTTTTGATGTTTAACAACGTTAAAACGGCCTTCAAGGATATGCCGAGAAATGAAGGACAGAATCTAAGCGGGTGAAATTGGTGGCAGAGAGCACTTTTTCCGAATTATTCGTCACATTAGTGCTATAACTATTAAGTTTCTTATTTTCGGGTAAGTAAGGTTTTTTGAATTTATTTGATTTATTAGGGTTCGGGGTATGTGAATTCGCAAACGTTGAGCGAATATCGGCAACAGATTCTAAGGTCTGAAACCTTGACATAAGAAAAGCATCCACTTCTTTCCAGGTTGGCAAATTATTGGTGTGGTATACACAGGTATGCACAAAGATAATATTCCAATTGCTTGCAATTATCTAGTGTGCGCTGTATACGCCTAATATTAGGTCTAGTCTCTTTTGAAATTGGAGATATTTTAAAAAGAGATCTTAATAGTACGTTTACCAGCACTCTATTGTTCTCGTACCGATGCATAAGATTTTTTTTCATGCCATATTGAAACCGTCATTCATAATTGGGCTAGTTTTCAAGAGTTCTTGTGCTTCGCCCTGCCTATTTTTCAATAAGACGCGCATTTTCTCGACGGGTAAGAGGCGCTTGTTGTTTCCGTATAGGGCCATGAACATATCACGGAATGTTGGCCTTGATTTATAATCACCATCGAAAAGTGCAATCGGGGTATGATTCTAAAACCGGGGCATTTGTCTCTGCTTTCTTGGATAGGTTACAAATAAGTTCGTTTACCCTTGAGAGAAGTTTGGTGTAACCATCAAATGTGGAGAAGAAACGTAACGAAACGGTTCCACGAGAAATCTTTTCTTTTATCTTATCGCTTTTTTCCAATACGTTATCGTAGACCGATCTGAATTCGGTACATAACCGTACGATTTTATCCTTTTGAATTTTCAAAACATGGATGGAATATTCATCAGTTGCTCGGCTGTGGAAATAGGTTTCAAATTCGACAAGGCGATCGGAAGCGCGGATCAGCGACATAAAGAGTGACATTTTATCGAATTATAATAATCTTCAAAGTATAAAACCGAAGCACGTATTAAATTGTCGCAAATACATGAGGGTATAAGTGGGTGTTAATAAATTTAATTTAAAAAAACTTTAAATTAACCGAGCATTTATATTCCTATTCTCAAAAAAATAAAAAAATATTCCGTAAAAAAAATTTTTTAAGTTTTCACACCAGCCTCGTATATTAATGCGAAGTGGTTGATAGGTGTAAGTTACGGGTTTATTATATTTTTTTTAACTTTTAAAATTCCTTTTTTATTTATTTGAAACACTTTTCAGACCAGCCTTGTATATTAATGCGATGTGGTTGATATGTGTAAGTCAGGGGTTTTTTATATTTTTTTCGACTTTTAACAATATAAAAAAATGAGTTTATTTTCAAATAGAGGAACTATATATTAAGTTTAAAGAAACTGATATACTTCTTTTGCCTCATATATAAGTAAAGTGGGGTTTAATATACTTTTAATTAGTAAAATGTATTAAAAGCATAAAAATAGTGGGTTTGTACTTTTTTTTTGTTATAAACAATAACAACCGAAAACTTTTAAGACAAACCACGTAAATATTTTAATGCTGTGCATTTATGTATATTTAAAAAAACACAATTCAATGCAAAATAAAAGCAAAACAAGAGAGCATGACAATGTTAATATACGAAGTAAGCGACACTGCCGGTGATACCGGCAATTAAACAAAATATACTTAAAGTTATTGAACTTAAAGATATTAAATTTCATTATTGCAAAATACTTAACAGTTAGATTTATTTCATATTTTTATGCATACAATTTGGTCATTGAACTTAAATATCAAATTTCATTATTGCGAAATATTAAGTAGTTAAATTCATTTTATATTTTTATGCATACGAAATATTTAAATTTTGTTTATTAGGCTATTTATTATAAATTAAAATTTTCATCATTTTAACCAATAGGAATTAAGCAAATGCGATATGTTAAGTAATTAAAAGAAAAACGGCAGTCTTTGCTAAACTTCGAAACGAAATAGTTCTAATTTAAAGTAACTTAATTATTAAAACGTATTGTGAAAATAATTAAAATAGTAATTAAATAAAACTCATTGTGAAAGTGAATAAATTGTCTTTCGTAGTCCTTATTAATGACACGGCGCCGTTGGTAGCGCCTTAACTTAATTTTTTTTAGTTTAAATCTAGCTAGGGAACTTAACTGGCGCCCGAGCAGGGACCTGAGCAAAAGGTCTCCTAATAAAGGATTAAAATTTCTGCGATCTCTACGGAGCACTCCAGGATTTATAAAAATTAAAAAAGTTGATAAAACAAAAAACAAAAGTCATCCTCCTTCACCAAACTGGTATTTCTGGTAATCCCAATTTAATACAAAAATTACAGAAGGTTACCAGAGTGAAAGTGAAGCTATCCGTACCGCAGTAAGCTCCCGCGAAAATCAAAGTGGGTTGCCAAAAAAGAATAATACGGACCTTCCGCGAGGATAACAAGTTTCTTAGCTAGATCGCGTCGGCAATAGTGATAGCAAGGACTCGCAGGGGATGTGATGCTCCTGCTTAAACAGAATTTTTTTTACACAATAAAATATTATACTTATTAAGAAAAGTTAAAAAAAAAAAAAAAAAAAAAAAAACTTTAATAAAAAAAACCTAAAATACTGCAATTTATGAAAAATCTTTTAAATTGAAAAAGTAAAGTAAAAAAATAAAATAGAAAAATATATCGATATACATATATCAAGAATTACAGAAAGTAAAATTATACCTTAAGTGAGAATTGAAATCGAAAAACAAAAAAAAAAAACATTGAATTGATAAAGAAATCTTAACTAACGCAATAGGAAATATATATATATATATATATATATATATATAAAATTAACAGGAAGTGATCCAGTTGTTGAAAAATATCAGGTGAGTGAATCCTTTTACCACATTTATATTATTTAAGTTATTATGGACGAAATAAGGGACACTATTATTGCCCTTACAGGAGCAGTTAATAGATTACTAGAACAGGCAAAATGTATGGAAAATAGATTAGCTAAGATAGAGCAAGCAAGGGATATGGACGCGCTTAGGGATAAATTAAGCTTGTTATAACGGAACGAATCTGTCGTTGTAGAAGAGGTTGCTCCAGCCTTGCAGCATCCACGCAATGAGGAGGACCTTAAAAATATTAGCAGGTTACTGGATAGCGTAAACGAGCTACGGACTTTTGACGGCAATCCTTTACAGTATGTGTCATGGGTACATGCCGTCGAGATGATAATAAAGGACTTTGCGATTGTCAGAGATAAACCCATCTATCGCTTCATTATGCAGAGCATAAGGCAAAAAGTGATAGGAGAAGCGGACGCTGCTTTGGTCTCCTATAATATATTCGATAGTGACTGGCAAGAGCTGAAAAAAATACTCTCGCTTCACTACGCAGATAAGAGGGATGTTCAAACACTCGAACATCAACTTAATCAACTTTCTCAAGGCTCATCAAAAGTGGATGAGTTCTATTCGACAGTTAAACATCAGTTGTCATTAATTATCAACAAGCTTAAAACCGAATCGTTTAGTGAGGAAACAGTTAATGCTTTGATAGCCACCCATAGAAATAGGGCCTTAGATGTTTTCATACGCGGACTTAACCCCGAATTGTCGAGAATGGTTATAATTCAGCATCCAAAGACTTTACCAGAAGCATACTCAGCTTGCTGAGAATTACAAAATTTAACCATGAGAAATAATATTTTACACCCAAAAATCCAACCGCGAACAAACGTTCATGCGCAAGCTCATCGTGCGATAAACACGCCGCCAAGACCCCCTAAAACTTTTGTCGCTAACAACAGACCTAATAACTTATATTGGCAACATAGGAGCAATAATCATCGATATAATTCCTTTGATTCAAGATTTAAATCGGCACCCTTGCCCAACGCTAGCAACCGCAATCCTGAACCAATGGAAATTGACCGCTCAATCCAGACTCGTAAAGTAGATTACATAAACCGCCCAAGACCAATAGAAAAAAGAAGTGCAACTGAGATGTACAGCAAGGACAAAAAACCACGTCTCTATCATTTAACTACTTATCCGAGAGAGGTTGCTCCTGATCAACAAGACGAGGTAGTTCAAAACTTTGATAGTTTAACCACAGAACAAAATATAATGGAAGGAGGCCCTCAAGCCTACCTTACATAGAGTACGTAACAAAAAACAATGAAATATTAGAATTTTTGATCGATACCGGCTCGAACAAAAATTTTTGTAGCTCAGCTCTGTCTGCCGGAAGTATAACATTATCAATACCCCTCACTGTTAAAACTGCAAGAGGAGAAATTAAAATCACAAAAAAAAATAATAGGAAAATTTTTCGCGGGATATGGAATTTTAGATCCCATCGCATTTTACGTTTTGCCGGGTCTCTGTACCTTTCACGGGATCATAGGGGACGATAGCCTTGAGTCTCTCGAGGATGTTGTTGATAGAAAAAAAAAATATTCTGTTATTAAAAGGGAGTATTACTATACCCATTAAAACCAAAATTTCAGAAAGTTTAAGCTACGTGCTTAGTGAATCCGTGTCTGTCGAAACAAGAAATCAAATTAATAATTTCCTTGATAAGTATAATACCTTATTTGGGCCACTGGACGATACACAAGCTGTAGCAACGAGCGTGCGGGCAGAAATTAAAACAACTACGTCTGATCCTATCTACACTAAGAGCTATCCTTATCGAGCAGCAATGAGGGAAGAAGTAGAAAAGCAAATCGCGAAATTGTTGTCAGAAGGTATAATTCGTCCCTCCAAGATCAAAAAAACCAAATTCGGACGGTGAAAAACAATACCGTCTTGTCATTGACTACAAACGCCTAAATGCTGTGACCATCGCCGATACTTATCCCATTCCAGACATCAACGCTACTTTAGCAAGTCTAGGTAAAGCCAAATATTTCACCACGTTCTAAAGGAATATATAGGAAAAATGTGCTACGTCTACATTGACGATATAACTGTATTTGGGCGCAGTGAAGAAGAATTTTTACATAATGTGCACACAATATTTAAAAGATTGGAAGAAGCAAATCTTAAGATAAACATTGAAAAAACTCATTTTTTGCAGACTGAGGTGGAATTCTTAGGCTATCTGGTTAGTTCCGAGGGTATAAAACCTGACCCAAAAAAAATTGACGCTATTGAAAAACTCTTGCCTCCTTGCAATTTAAAAGAGCTTAAAGGCTTTTTGGGAATGACCTCCTATTACAGACGATTCATTAAGAACTATGCCAAAGTGGCAAAGCCTCTTACAAATTTGACGAGAGGCGAGAATGCGCAGGTTAAAGCTACTCAATCGAGAAAAGTACCAATTAATTTACAGGGCGAGACACTTTTGGCCTTTAAAAAATTAAAAAAACTCTTAACTTCAGCCGATATCCTTGCACTTCCTGACTTCGATAAACCTTTTAATTTAACCACTGATGCTTCCAACTATGCCATAGGAGCTGTTCTCTCACAGGGTGAAATCGGTAAAAATAAACCTATATCATACATCTCTAGGTCGCTAAATAAAACAGAGGAGGGATATGCTACAGATGAAAAAGAAATGTTGGCTATCGTGTGGGCACTAGACAATCTGAGGAATTATTTATATGGTGCAACATGTAGAAGTCCCAATCAATGTTTTCAGAAATCAAATAATTATTAAAATTGGTCCCGATTTGCAATCACAGGAAACTCCTCACAAAAACTTTCAGCGACACTATGTTTCATCACCCGAATGGGACAATGGAAAGCTCTTAGACATTCTAAAAAAAAGATTGAATCCCAACTTAATAAATGGTATAAAAGCTCCCGAAGTGTGCTTACAAACTTTGCAGGAACTCTATTTACAACATTTTTCCACGTATAAAATCAGAATTGCACAAAAAGAAGTTACCGACATTAGGTTAGAAGACCACCAATTCGAAATAATCCAGAAGGAGCATCATAGAGCGCACAGAAATGCTAAAGAAAATAAGAAACAGATATTAGAAAGGTACTATTTTCCTCGAATGTATGCTTTAATAAAAAGTTTTGTAGGGCGTTGCGAAATATGTAATAGCAATAAATACGATAGAAATCCTTTCAAGCCTCAACTCCAGGAGACACCCATCCCACTTATGCCATGTGAAATTTTGCACATGGACATAATCGAAATTCAAAATCACAAATTCGTGTCCGTTCTAGACAAATTCTCTAAATTTGCAAAACTTTGTCACATAAGTGACAGGTCTGTTTTGAACATCAGAGAGAAACTAGTTAAAATTCTATACTATTTTACGGCACCGAAGATCCTAGTGATAGATAATGAAAGACGTTTTCTTAGTCCTTTAATTAGGGATTTTCTAGAAAGATTAGGGATTAAAATTTATTTAACGCCATCACAACGTAGTGAAGTAAACGGGCAAGTGGAGCGTCTCCACTCAACACTAATTGAAATCTATAGGTGCTTAAAGATAGAATATTCTGAACTTAGTGTACGAGAATTGATGTATGACGCGGTAGATAGATACAATAGTACTATACACTCGGTAACTAGTAAAAGACCCAGCGACATATTCTTTTACAGAACGGGGACTTCTGATATGGACAAGTTGATTGACGCACGTTCCAAGATCAATAAAGACCTCCGAAAACTTATCAAAAGAAATGCAAAAGAAAGGAACAACCGCATAAATAAAAAGCGTTTGTTGCCGAGGAAATACAAAAAAGGCGACACAATATTCGTTAAAATAAAGAATATAAAAGCTAAAAGTAAACCAGTTTATAGAAAAGAAGTAGTAGAAAAAGACAATAGGGTAACAGTACGAACGGCAAGTGGTAAAAGGATCCATAAAGCTCACATAAAAAACCTTAATAAAAATTTAAAAGAAAAGTAAATATAAAATAAAATCCTTTCCTTTCACAAGATAAAAAAAAGGCTCAATTGCCGCATAAAATTGAAAAAAGTATTACTACAACCAAAAGATATTATTCTCACAGAAATTTTGTTTCATATAAAAGCATTAATATGAATAAATACAAAAGGAAAAAATTATACTACACAAAACAGAGAACATCAGCTAGGCCTGGACAGTATTTAGACGATGCGTCGTTGATGCCCTGCCTTGCAAGTCGCATAAAGGCATAGTACGCAATGGCGGCAGGGTATAAGATCATCGCCTTAGCGTTCCTAAGGAACCAAAAAACTCTCCATAAACTGGCTGATGCAGAATTTAAGAATAAAAAAAATAAGAAAAAATATGATAGAATTAGAAAATAATATTTATAATAAAATATAACAATATATATACATATGATCCCTTTCAAAAAAAAAAAAAAAAAAAAAAAAAAAAAAAAAAACTGCTTTGCATTTACATACCCTTATATTTCCTAACTGTAAAATTATTTTGCAGAAAAATGTTTCTAGTAATATTCATCTTCACTCTTATACACACGGGCATAAAAATACCACAAGCTGCACAAGTATACCATTACGATGCCCCCATAGTCACCATACGAGCAGGTAACGCTTGGACCATTAACGGTAACTTTAAGCTAGTTCATGTTGTGAATTTATATGAGTATTCGAAGATTGCTAAGAATATCACATTGCTGGTTGAAAAACTCATACCTCCTAGTAGAACCAAAGAAATTATCAACTATCACCTGAGTCAAGTGCAGGATAGGCTAGCAGAGCTGGGGAGTGAACGAAGAAGAACAAGAAAATCAATTGATTGGAAAGGCTCCGCCTGGAAGCAGGCAACCCAGACGCTGCAGATTGGAATGCAGTCCTGAAAAGCCAAGATGTAATAATTCATAATAATAATGAGCAGTATAAAATAAATGGACAACTCTATAAGACCACAGATGACATCGTGCAAAAAACCAACAGTCTCATTAACAGAATGAACGAAATAAGCAATGGTAAAGAAGCTGAGCGAGTCGGACAGGACACTGTCAACCAAGTCCTTATTCTTAAAGATACTATAAATTAAATTGTGCGGGCGTGCCAACTGGCCAAAAGCGGCATCGTAAACACAAACCTTTTGGATAGAGCAGAAGTAGAGAATATAATCACCGAGATAGAAACGTTGCCTTACGCCATTGCAGTAGAAGCGATAGAATATGGAAATCCGTCTATATATACCAATGGGTCTTTTTTGCTATACGTCTTGTCCATCCCGAAGCTGAAGGCAAGCCCCTATCACCGACTAATCGCCAGAACAACAATCAGAAGGGGAAAGCAAATTTAACTACCATATAGCAAAATTCTAATAAGTCAAAATGAAACCTACGGCATAAAAAGTCAATGCCTAACTATAAACCAAGCAACAGTTTGCCAAAAAACATCCCTGACTCAGTTGGCTGAGGAAAGCTGCATACCTCAAATGCTTAAAGGAGGTAACGCTAGCTGTCGATACAGCATGGCTCAAAATCAAATTGTCGAGATGTTGTCACCAGACACAATTTTCATAACCAACTTCGTCGGTTTAATGAAAGGGCCAGATCAAACTGAAATGCTGAATGGTACCTACCTGATACAACTTTCTAATGAAACCCTACTCATAGGTAATGAGACATTCTCCAGCACATCTAGTATCAAAACGCAACCACTGCCTCCTGTCCTAGCAAGCGTAAAGGATGAGAAACTACTGGTGAATATCGAACAGGTTCACAACATCAGCGTAACAAATATAGATAACCTCCAACAACTTGGAACGAAGGTTAATTTGTCCTTTGTTGGCCAAACTGGCATAATGGTTATACTGGGCATCTGCGTCGGGGCGTTGTGGTACAAAATGACAAGGAATCTGAATTTGCCTGCCGTCAAAACTCTAGCTTCAACTGTAGTCACCTCTCAACCGACACACGTGATCTGCGGAACGCAGATTTTTAAGGAGGGAGGAGTTAGCGACACTGCAGGTGATACCGGCAATTAAACAAAATATACTTAAAGTTATTGAACTTAAAGATATTTAATTTCATTATTGCAAAATACTTAGCAGTTAGATTTATTTCATATTTTTATGCATACAATTTGGTCATTGAATTTAAATATCAAATTTCATTATTGCGAAATATTAAGTAGTTAAATTCGTTTCATATTTTTATGCATACGAAATATTTAAATTTTGTTTATTAGGCTATTTATTATAAATTAAAATTTTCATCATTTTAACCAATAGGAATTAAGCAAATGCCATATGTTAAGTAATTAAAAGAAAAACGGCAGTCTTTGCTACACTTCGAAACGAAATAGTTCTAATTTAAAGTAACTTAATTATTAAAACGTATTGTGAAAATAATTAAAATAGTAATTAAATAAAACTCATTGTGAAAGTGAATAAATTGTCTTTCGAAGTCCTTATTAATGACACGGCGCCGTTGGTAGCGCCTTAACTTAAATTTTTTTAGTTTAAATCTGGCTAGGGAACTTAACTACGAAAAAAAAATAACAACAAAAACTTGATAATAAGTTAAAAAAATTTTGAGTGGATATCGTTATTATTAAGGCACGTTTGTGATGTGGAACGTGTCTTAACAACGCGACAAAAAAAACCGCTCGAAGATTTTTTGTTGGTATGTTAGAATGTTTGTATATATGTTGATCTGTATAGCCTGGTACTCTGTTCATATATGTGAAAATTGTTGAGCAACATTGATTATTTCATGTGCAAAATTTCACATTTAAAATGGAGTGTATATCTCGCGATTTGGAAGAATTTTACGTTTTATTATTTTCACATACACTACATTCACATACACTAATTCATATGATCAGCTGTTGTTTAAAAAATTCCTCATGAAATAATGCCTCTTTGCTTTATTTCCCAGCTTTGATAAAATGTTGCCAGAAACATTTCATATGTTTTTCTACAGCAAAAACAGAGTACCAATTCTGCAACATTTTTTCATGACTTTTTCATACAAATTTTTTATGTATGTAGTTTGACATCATTCCGCATGAAAAACTGAACAGAGTACCTCGCTTATGTATGTATTTAAGATGCACTTAAGTTAATGTGTACATAAGTGCATATAAAACACCAACAAAAAATCGTTAGGGGGGTTGTTAACACTCTGATACAAATGTAAAAAAACATATATTCGGGGGTTCTCATACACCAATTCTGTTTTGTTGGAGTCCATGGAAAACGAAAATATGTTTGGTTTTTTTAAGTCACTTCGAAAAGTGATTTTATAACGGTAAATGTGGAGAAAATGCGTTTTCTTAGATTTTCTGTTTTAAATGGGCATAACTTCTTTTTTTTACAACGGATTTCTATTATTTTTTCAATTTTTAAAAGGTGCAATTACTCTCTTTCAGCATATTACTCTCTTTACAGCATATACCTTTTTAAAATCAGGCAAGAAATGGCTAAGTAACAGTGGTTGAAACATAAAAAAAACGCATCAAAAAACAAAAAAGTTTTTTTCACCGGGTTCTAGGCTGCTTATGAGATACCAAAAAATGTATTTATTTATTACTATGAGACAGAAAAATTAACTAGATTTCAGAAATGGGTAATAACAATAAAATCGGTTAAAAAACGGATGACTTATGCAATTTTTTGTGTTTTAACTTTTGGGTTTTTATTTAAAAATAACATGTATTTCTTTGCTTTTTATAAACATCGCTGTCAGTATCACGCTTTAAAGACCAGCAGTAGTTAGAAAGCATGCTGATTTTATTTTTTCCTATATAACGCTGTTCAATTTTAGATATTTTCTGGTGAAATCTTTCACCTTGCTCATCACTCATCCGTCCTAAATTTAATGGAAATTTTTTCAAATGAGCATGTAGAAAGTGTAGTTTTATTGACATTTTGCAACCCATTGCATGGTAGGCAGAAAGCATATTATTTACTATCTGCTCATAATTTTCACTTTATGTGTTTCCAAGAAAATTTTCGCACACTGAGACAAAACCATTCCATGCATTTTTTTCTTCAAGATTCATTTGTTGTATGAAATCGTCATCTTTTACCAATTTTCGTATTTGGGGGCCAATAAAGATACCTGTTGATTACACACAAATTAGTTTTTATTATACATGCGTTCATAATATACTTTATACCTTCTTTTAATTTTCCGCTCGTAATTCGGGGAAAAATCTGTTCAAGGTATTTGAATGCAGGTCCATTTTTATCAAGGGCTTTCACGAATTGCTTTATTAAGCCCAACTTTATCTGCAACGGAGGTAAAATAATGTCTGTTGGATTTACTAACGGGATATTTATACTATTGTTTTCACCAATAATAGCTGTTGTATGTGGTTTCCAGTCTTTCTGTATATAATGCTTAGAAGAATCTCGGCTGTCCCATTCACAAAATAGCAGGGATACTTTATGTTACCACCTTGCAAGCCATTAAAAATTGTTAGTACTTTCAAATCAGCCACAATTAGCCACTTGTGCGTAGTATAACCTATGGCATTTAGTATTAGAGACACACTATCATACGTTTCTTTGATGTTTGTAGCGTAAGCCAACGGTACTGAAGGAAGCGATCCATCGTTATGCAAAAGCACTGCCTTTAAACCTTGAAATATAAGATAAACATATATAAGTAAAATAAAAGGAACTATATAAAAAGTACTTATATTACTTTTTGTTGAACCATCAATAAATAATCTCCAATCTTGAGGAACATGACTATATCCAAGTTGTTCAAACAATTTATTCACATCATTGTAGTAAGCCAAATCACTAGTTTCATTGCTTTCGTTGAATAGTGATTCAAACAAACTGGTTTCTTCTGTCCTGCGAAATGTAATGTTAACATTTTCTTGCAAATAGTTCCACTGTTTAAGTCTTGAACCTAAAAGTTCGGTTTGTCTTTTCGACAGTTCTAAATCCCGAACTAGATCATGGAATTCGCCTTGGGACATAAAGTGTTGGCTTTTAAATTCCCTTTCGGAAGGAGCATATTCTGATTGGGGGCTTACAACATGGCTTGGAGATGACTTAAACTCAGTTAAATCTAGTGATATTCTTTCAGGAACAACGTCGTTTTTCTGACGCGATACAGTCTTAATTACACTATCAACATTTTCGTATTTCATATGTTGTCTTATTTTAAAATAATATCCTCTTAATTTCGTTAAACAAAATAGCAATTATTTGGTCTATGTACACGTAGTGGAAGCCAGTTTACCGGTTCGAGAAATGGCAATACAAAAGAGCCATCTGGACAATTTTTCCAGGATCTTAGTGTTGCGTAACAAGACGAACAACAAACCGGCCCTGTTCTAAGGGACGACTAAAATATTCTTCATAAAGGGGAATAATATGCTTATTTACCGACACATCTATTTTATGTCGTTTATCCACAAACAATCCACATATAAGACAAAAGTTGTTTCTCTTACTACACATTTTTATGTAAACTTTATTAATAACACTTTGTATTAGTTCACTTATTAAGTTGCACCAAAATCACTCCGATGGTTATTGTTCACTTACAAAAATTAAACTGTGCCATTTTCTCAACCGCAGTCTTTTATACCAAATTGTTGGTACTATTGTACGCGATATTGGTCTTTACCTGTTGAACCCATTAGTTAAAAAATTAACATTTTTTGTAAGTCAAAAAAAAAGAAAAGTTTAGAACGTGTGTTTTTTAAGTCGCACCTAAACAGGTAAAATGGCTTAATTAGTATGCTATTTTTACTGTATGATATACTCTTTTTTAAACACTCCCCTTTCTGTACTCAAACAGGTACAATGGACATTAATGAGTTAACTAGAATTTGTTTTTAGGCTAAATCTTGTTGTGGTTGGTGGGTTTTCAGAAAGAATGTGCAGGTCAAAATTGCATAAGTCATTTATTTTAAGAAATTTCTAAATAAAAACCAAAAGGTTAAAACACAAAAAATTGCGTTTTTCTCTACATTTACCGTTATAAAACCACTTTTCGAAGTGACCTAAAAAAACCAAAGGTATTTTCGTTTTCCATGGACTCCAACAAAACAAAATTGGTATATGAGAACCCTTGAATAATTTTGGTGTTTCACAGTGTTATTAAGTTTTATAATAATTTTATGAAAACTATGTTAGCAATTGTTTAAATATAATAATTGTTTAAAATATATTGCTTGACCTGCGTTTGTTTGGGGTGCTTACTGCGATAATTCAAAAATAGAAAGGGGGGGCTTGTGGTCAATATCCGTTACGATTTTTTTTTTTTTGGAGTTGAAGGTTTCGGGTGGATCAGTGTCCGGCTCGAAGGACCGAAATGTCAAGGAAGGAGGTTATCCGGGCACTAGTCCTGAAAGGTTTAGTTTCACCTTGTGTTGGGTTGTGAAAACTTTCCTTTATAATAATATAATTATCCTTTTGGTATTGTTTATGTTTTTAGATATAAGAGACACTTGTTTCAGTTTAAGTTTAAAGTTTATATATTTATTTTATAGTATTAAAGTTTTAATATATTAACACTAGTTGTAAGTTTTAGCACTAATTTTAGTTTGTAGCTTATGTATGTATTTTTATAGCAGAGTGCGTTTACTATTAAGAAAAAGAGATCTTTATTTGAAGAAAGACAAAATGGTTGTGAATTACAATGGCGGGTATTTAACTATTAATTACATAAATAACAAAGTTGAATACATGTACAAATAACGAATATAAGATTAGATGACATAAGCAGGGTGACTCCAATACTCCTCCTTAATCTGGAATTTGTTATTCTACTCCCAAAGATTTCCGGAATTGCTAAAATTTTGTTCTGTCAAGAGGTTTTGTTAAAACATCCGCACCTTGCTGATTTGCGCTAATATATTCGAGTTCAAATTGACCTTGGCTTAACGTTTCTTGAATAAAATGATGACGAATGTCGATGTGCTTCGTCTTTGGATGAAATCCTCCACTGAGTGCTATTGATATGGCACTTTGGTTATCGCAATGGATTTTGAACGGTTTTTGATTTTTGTTGAAGTGTGGTTGTAAACCATACCACCATAGAGCTTCTTGAATAGTTGCTGATAGAGCTATATACTCAGCTTCACACAATGAGAGAGCAATGATTCGTTTCCTTTTTGAACACCACGATATGCTCCGGCTTGATATATGAAAACGTAACCTGTTGTTGATTTTCGATCTTCGAGACTTGATGCCCAATCGGAATCCGTATATGCAGTAATGTTGCTGTTGACGATTTATAAAATAATTTTAATTGTGAAGTTCCGCGTAAATATCGTAAGAGGTGTTTGACAGCATTTCAATGTCGCGGTCCTGGATTAGCATTATAGCGACTAAGCTTATTTACGGCAAAGCAAATATCTGGTCGTGTGCATTGTGAAAGGTACATGAGACTTCCTATTGCTTCCTGGTACGGCATGTTTCGCATGTGTTTAATGTCTTCATTTGTTGTCGCACAATCACTTTTAGATATTTTCAAACTAGCGTTCATCGGAGTTTTGACTGGTTTTTCATCTTTCATTCCAAACTTTTCAAGAATGTTTTCTTTGTAAAGTTCTTGATCGAGGGCTATGAAGTCTTGTCCACCAGATATCCTCATTCCAAGTATATGAAAGGCGGTAATAAGATCTTTTATATGAAATTTTTGCTTTAAAAGTTGCTAAATGTTTTTGAGCCAATTGTCATGATTGCAGAATAGTAAGAGATCAGCCACATAAACCGCTGTCATCAAAATTTTTTTGTATTCGAGTTTGTAAAATAGGCATGAATAATATTTTGATTTTGTGAGTCCAAACGATATAAGTGCATTACTTAGTTCTTGATTGCAAATTCTACTCGACTGTTTGAGTCCATATAATGATTTATTTACACGGCAAACTTTAGACGGGTTATTTTGATCTATGTAAAGAAGTGGTTGTTCCATGTTGATTTCATCCTTCAATTGTCCTTGTAAAAAGGCTGTTCCAGCATCCATCTGCTCTATTTTAAGATTCATCTGAGTAGCGACGGCAAAAAGGTATCGCAGGGAACTATGTCGTACGACAGGTGAGTATGTCTCATCATAGTCTATCCCCTTTCGCTGTGAGTATCCTTTTATGACTAGTCGCGCCTTGTAACGGTGGATGGAGCCTGTTATATCACGCTTTGTTCGGAAAACCCATTTACATTTGATTGCCTCACGGTTTGGCGGTAAATCTTGTAGCGCCCATGTTTGATTTTCCATTAGAGATTGATATTCTTCTGCAATCGCTAACTTCCATTTATCCGAATCTGGACGGGATAGCGCTTCTTCTAGCGTTTCAGGATCTTGAGCTATGGACTAAAATAAATTTAGGGCAGTATTCGATTGCCTTGATAATGAATTATAAATAAACTTGCCTGTATGATTGCGCCCCTCACCGCTGAGCTTAGACATTTGTGGACTATCAGCACAAGCCGGTCTATTTTGGTGCGATGGAGCAGCCACGAGTCCGGAAAATCCATGGAAGTCATCCTCGGCATCTAATGATGAATTTTCTCCTGATCCCAATTCAGATTCAGCTGACTCAGTTGATGTGCTTTCGATGTCAGTAACAAAATCATTTAATTTAGTTGGTTTTTGATGGTTTCTTTCACTGCGTCGTAAAATTGGAGAATTCCGTTGACTTGTATCAGCTGTTTGTTATGTTGGTTTCGGTAGGCTCGCTGTATTCGGCTGGTTGATAATGTGTTGTTGACCTGAAATATTTGGCTGATTTGACATGCTCGGTTAGCTTGCAGTGTTTGGAGAGTTTGGCATGTTTGGTGAATTTGATATATTTTGCTGGTTTGGTTCACCCTATTGTCTGTATTGTTGTGCATATCATCAAATTGATCTAAATCCATACTTATTTTGCTGTGTTTTGTATTTAAAATTAATTTAGTTGGACATTCCGCATCACTAATATTCTCATCAATAAATGTTACTTTTCGGCTTTTGAAAATTATGTTTTTGTTGATGTCATAGACACGGTAACCTTTTGTATGTTCATCAAAGCCTGTCAAAATACATTCGTATGCTTTTGGATCCAATTTTTTACGATTGATTTTTGGTATGTGCACTATGGATATAGTTACAAATACTTTTATATGTGCCAATTCTGGTTTTCTTCCACTCCAAGCCTCTTCAAGGGTTTGACTTGTTCCTTTTGAAGGTGGTCGATTCAATAAATATACGGAATAAACTACTGCTTCAGCCCAAAAGACTTTTGGTAATTTTGCGTCATAAATCGTACATCTCGCTTTTTCGATAATCGATCGATTTTTTCTTTTGGCGACTCCATTTTCTTCAGGTGTGTGTACGTTTGTGGTTTGGTGACAAATGACGTTTTTCTTAATAATTTGTTGAAAACTTTTATTAAGATATTCTTTACAATTGTCTGTGCGAAGAGTTTTTAATTTTTGTCCACTTTGTTTTTCTGCAAGCGTCAAAATTTTTGGAAAACGCTCGAGACTTCAAATTCGCTTTTAGTTTTCAAAAAGTAGATAAAAATTTTGCGAGTTTTATCGTCTATGAATGTTAAAAAGTAACGTTTACCACCAATTGATTCTTCTTCCATTGGTCCGCATATGTCAGAGTGTACTAACTCAAGAGTATTTAATGCTCTTGTTGCATGTTTATTAAATGGTAGTCTTATTTGTTTACAAATAGGACAAATTTTGTAATCACCTGTATTTGTTGTTGTAAAATGAATACCAGTTGCCAACTCATTTTGAAGTTTTTCTAGACTTTTGAGGTTAAGGTGACCCATTCTTCTGTGCCATAATTCTAAACTAGCATGACAACTACAAGCAAAGGCTTTATTCTGAGATTTCAAAGTACAATTTAACTTAAACCATTTTTAATTTTCGGTAGAAATTATTTTATTATATGGACTTATTACCTTCACACCACTATTCTTAAATATTATTGTATGGCCTCTTTTAACAATTTGACTTACCGACAGCAAATTTGTTGATAGTTCTGGAATATACTGGACATTGTTTATTTCAATTGGTGAGTCGTAACAATCTGGTTGAAACACGATATTTCCCGATGCTTTTATTCTCATTTTACTTTTATTTGCAGTTGTTACGATTCCGCTGTCCTCATGAGAATTATCGAACAAATTTCGGTTTAAGGTCATATATGACGTAGCGCCTGAGTCGAAATACCAGTCATCGCTGTGTGAATTTTCCAAAGCTGACAGAGCTACTGCTGAATATGGGTCAAAATTGTTTTCTGTTTGTTGAGCCTTTGTACGGCAATTCTTTGCAATGTGGCCAAATTTGTGACATTTTCTGCATTTTGGGCCTTTTTTATAAGTTCTTGTAGGTACTAGACGATTGGCAGCTCGAGAAGCAGAATTTTCACTAATATTTGGTGTCTCTTGAAGCAATTTTTTTTTAATACTGTCACCGCTAATGCTGATTCCTAAATTTTCAAGTGCCATTATCATAGGACGATAGCTTTCTGGAAGTCCGGCTAACAATAGAGAACCAACCCACTCTTCACTTATTGCAAATCCAATGCCATTTAATGCTTGAGCTGTAGTGGCAATTTCTTTAACGTAGATGTCCATGGAATTGCAGTTTGAAAGCGTTGTTGTAATCAGCTTACGCAGGAGTGCTACTCGGCGTATTAAACCACTATCTTCGTAGGCGTTTGCTAGAGGTTGCCAAAGCTCTTAAGTTTTTTTTGCTTTCTGTATATGGACATAGCACAAGGGATCAATTATTAGTGTCAACTTACTTCTCGCTCTTCTGTCTTGGTCTGGTTTTAACGGTGTCTTTGGGTTTCCTTGTTCATCGATTTCGTAGTCGATTGTGGTTGTCCAAAGATTATCCAGATTTCCCTACCAAGCAACCTACCAATGATTAATCCATTTGAATTAATTTCCGGCTTCGACATTTATAACGATTTCCACTAGTCACTTTATTAACTTTTTTCAATTTTATTATTTAATTGTGGCCATAAACTTCCCAGCAAGAAATGCTTGACAGAAACTAATACTAACATAATTTGTACACTAACACATTTGCAACAATTTTATATTGAACAGCGTTGCCGTTGTAGCGTTTTTGGTACTGAATTTGGATGAAATTTATTTTAGTGGACTTAATCTTATTTTTCGCTTGAGTTTATAGATAATAATGCAGCAAACTATAAAATACAGCTTACAAAATGTGTTGTACTTAAAATTGTGCCAAAGGTCAAACAAAATTTTTATTAAATTTGTTGTAAAAAGTTAGTCGCTTTTAAGGAATTTTTGTAAATTTTGAGAGAAAAAATAAGGAAGAGAAATTTTTTGTCAGTTGCAACGTTGTTTGCCCTAAACAAACAAATCATGTGCAAGAGTGAAACAACTAATATATGTTTTATTTCGTGACGTTAAGAAAATTGCGCATTTATCAAATAGTTATAAAAGTGATATGTTAATTTAATAAAAGCAAAAATTAAAGAAAAAATAAATAGAAAACAAAGAATTTAAAATAAATATACTAGTTCAATGTGGAATAAGAAAGGTAAGTTGTATTTGAGATTGCAAGCAGTTGAAGTGCAGAAATTGTGTCCAATAAACCTGACACTGGAAACCCAAAATTTCACAGGCATGTTGCGGGTATTTAAAACCGTCACAGCCTTTAAAAAGTTAGATTCGAGTTGGAAGAACTTATGAAGCCTTTAAATCAAAAATTGTAATTTGTTTTTTGGTATTTAAAACTTTTCCTTATTTGCTTAATTTTATGTATTTCTCTGATTTTTAGTCAACAACAGTATTTGGTAGAAACACTCAGATGTGTGCCCCAACATCACTGTCGTCCAAAAGTGATCGGAAATACAAAAGTTGTTTATAAGGTTTCAAAAGTTATATTGGTTTAAAATATTTTTTGATTAAAGGCATTTCTTTCTTTTTAAGATTAGGTCCAGGGTCAGAAGGAAATCTAAGGAAATCGTATTGCCTAAAAATTTTGATGGAGTACAAGGTGGTCATCAAAAAGGTTGAGAAATCCGTCTGTCGGCTGGCTGGGGAGACGTACGACTCAAAACTTGATGAAGTCGTCAGCATGCTCCCTTTGAAGAACTTTCTAGCAGTGAAAGAGTTGGAGAGATAGTTGGAGGAGTCGAAAGGTTTTACTAAAGCAATGGTAAAGAACTTAAGTTCATGCATAAAGTATTTTAATAATCTTACATTTATATTTTTTTAGACATCACATTTAGGATGTCTGCCTTAGTTTTTTTTGGGATGGAAGGTGGGATAAGCAATCCCTCTGAAAGCTCTCTTTGGTTAATAACTCCCTGCGAGGTATGTACTATAGATTAGTCAATCAAAAATTATTTATTTATTGCGTATTAAATTATTTATACATAAATGTATATATTCTTTTACTTTAAGGTGTTTTCCAACAGCAAGAACGTTTGATTTTGAAAAAAGTGTCAAGAAGTCAGTATAGCGAAGCCACTACAGACTACAGCAAGAAAATATTTAAAGAGATAATAATTAATTATTTGATTATAAATAAAGTAATTTTTTATACTGTAAAATATTAGTTAGATATTAAAAAAGAATCATGTATATATATTAGAAAATATTAAATTTTGTTTTATTAAAAAAGTTCGATTTTTCAAATGAGGGTATATCCATCAGTTGTGACGGGTATATCCATCAACTGTGATAAGAACTTCTGGCAATACTACATAGTAAACTGCAGTAGTGTGAGCAGTGCAGATATATGTATTTTATAATGCAAAGATTCATTAGTTAGAGGGAGATGCAAAATCACATGAACACAAAAGTTTCCATCAAGTTTTTCATTTTTCCTTTAGAGTGTGATAGAAACTTTGTTCCACGCGATGATGGATATTTCCATCATCAGTGATTGTAATTTGATGGATCAAATAATGGTCACTGTTCTTGTAGGGTTACTTGTGTCCATAAGCTACTCTGGGCCCATAACGTATAGCAGAATGCGTTTACTATTAAGAAATAGAGATCTTTATTTGAAGAAAGACAAAATGGTTGTGAATTACAATGGCGGGTTTTTAACTATTAATTACATAAATAACAAACTTGAATACATATACAAATAACGAATATAAGATTAGTTGACATAAGCAGGGTGACTCCAATAATTTTATATATTTATTCTAAGTTTTAAGATACACGAGTTAATTTCACAATGGGCTTAAATCTAGTTTACGGACGCAGATTAAAAATTAAAAAAAGGTGTCTACAGGGTGTAAAATTAAATTTTAAGCAAAAATTTTTAATGGAAAATTTGGGGCTGACCCTTAGTTTCGGAGTTACGGGCCTCCAAAGTTTGCATGTACAGTATGGCATATATCGAGTATTATGTGGTGTAGTGAGTCAATATGGGTATCATTGGAAATGTAATTTTAATATCTATTAAATTGAAAAGGAAAATATCAAAAAAATAAGAAATCAGGTAAAGTCCAAAAAAGTTTTTTTTCTTTCACGAAAACATATTTAGCAGAAAATCTTTATTAAGCGAAGCCGGTGTTGGTCATACCAAAGAGGAGAAAATCCTTCCGCCCAGCCGAAGGCCGTTTACTCAAAAAATCCTACCATAAAGGAGAAAATTTTTGCGCCCGGCGGAAGGCTGGCTACGCAGAAAATCTTTAGTAAGCGAAGCCGCTGTTGGTCATACCATAAAGGAGAAAATCTTTAGTAAGCGAAGTCGGTATTGGTCATACTAAAGAAGAGAAAATCCGTGCGACCGGCAGATCAAGTTATTGTTATATGAAAAACCATTTTTTTTGTTACATGTTTTTTTATTTTTTGCTATTTTCCTTTTTAGTTGAATAGATATTGAATTTACCTTTCCAATGATACCCATAATGCCTCATTTCACCACCAAGTACTAGATATATGCCATACTGTACATACAAACTTTGCAAGCCCGTAACTCCGAAACTAAGGGTCAGCCCCAACTTTTCCATTTTTTGCTTAAAATTAAATTTTACACCCTTTAAACAACTTTTTTTAATTTTTAAGCTGCGTCCGTAAACTAGATTTGTTCCTCACAATGTTTTATTAGCCTTGAGATAGTAATTTTTAGTGCACAGTTTTTAATTAGGTTTAAGATAATAGTTTTTAATTTTTAATAAAAAACTCTAAAAAAACCACCACCTTATATTACAGTTCAAATGTAACTAAAATAACCACAGAGAGCAAGAATAAAATCAAAAGAACTTTAATATTTTCATTTCTCTTTTCGTGTATGTGGATAGTATCAAAGTATATCTATAACAAGTACATGAAGGAGCTCAGGTGATAGTTTTATTTGTGTGCGTGTTTATCACGTTTTGTGTCAAATTCTGTTTACATTTTTTAAAACGTCTTTTCAAAAAGTAATTTAAAAATAAAAATTGAAAATTGAAAAAAAAATTAAACAAAAAACTGAGTTTGTGTTTATTGTAAACAAATTGAAATTGCAAATAAAGTTCAGTTGATGTTAAAATAACTATAATAAAATTGCAAATTAAGTGCATAATTGTGTTGTTAAAAGTTGTTTAATTTTACATTAAAAAAATGCAGTATATTTTATTACCATTTCTTTATTTTTATTTTGATATTCATTTCTCTTGTTTGTTTACGTAGTTCTTTCAGTTTTTATTATGTTTTATCAGGGATGGTAAACTAAATATAAAATTACACTTTTCTAGCCCAAATTGCATTTAGCATCCTTTTATTAAATTCTTGTTTAAATTAACATTGATATAGTAATAAAAAAGTCATTCTGTTATTTTCTTTTATAATAATTAAGCAAAAATCATATTAACATTTTATTAGAAAATATATAAAAAATTTCCCACTTTGCTATCTCTTACCTGTTTTTTTACATAAAACATGATTTTACACAAACAAAAATCCTGTTGTTGTTCTAATGTTGTACGTGTTGTAGACCTGCATGTACGTGATATAGATATACTTTGGATAGTATATATAAAAATAATAAACAAAATAAATAGAGTAAGCACTCCGGGGCATTTGAATGTGGGCAAATGTAATTTCTAATATAAACATAAACGTTGGCGTTTTCGAAAGAATACAGGAAAGAATAGACACGAGCAGAAATAAGAAAAAATCGTCAAAATGTATCAAATTGGTATTGCTCAACAAATATAAGCTATATGCCAGATTAAAGACAATATACATGGCGTTTGTTGGGGTGCAGTTGTGCAAAATATAGCATAAATATTCCAATCAGAAAGAAAACACGGTGAATTAACACTTTTTATATAAAACAGGTTTTATTGTGGTTATAAACACCTTCCTGTACACATGCGAGTTGATAACTAACTCGTCACAATGTTTTTCCAAACTTTACAGCTTATTTTGTGGTTACAGCTATTGAGATAATAAGATGTTTGCTCTTTTCACTACATTACGCGAGACAAAAATACGACTTAGATATAACTCTTAATTTCATATAAACATCCCGGCCCCCTTGCTATTATGCAACCTTGGGGAACCAAAAGATGATTATGAATATTTGTTAAAAAAAAAAAAATATATATATACAAAGAATTCAAAAAAACATGTAAAAAAACATGTATATGCAACCTTGATAGGTATAAATTTAGGGTAACTAATAATAAAGTTTATATAGAATAATTCGAAATTCATAAAAAAAAGATTAATAATAACTTTATAGTATTATCTGAGAAAAAAAAACAATAGCATCTCATATGATTAAATTCATTGTACATATGTAAAAAAGTATTTGACTAATTTGTGTAAAACAATATCAAGTTTAAAAAAACAAATAAAGAAAAGTAAAAAAAAAAACATCTACACTTTAAACTTTAATAGTCCAACCTAGGACAGTGTCTTGTGCCATGGGAGAACCAACGGATTCTGGCTGGATGCTAGGTTTTATTATGCGTGGGTACACGTCAGCACCAAGTATGAGGTTTACACCGTCGTTCCTAAAAAAGTTGGGGTCAGCGAGTCGTAGGTTGGTGTACAGAGAAGCCACTCTCTCGTCAATCTCTTCCTTAGGCTGCTTGCGTGGTAGATCACTTACAACCCTCGCTGATACTATAATTTTCGGTCCTTCATCAAAACGGGGCCTGATTTTAATTTGGCACCACCGATCGTCACCAATGCGCTTCACTGGAAGCTTGTAGCGTTCTACAAGAAACTCTGCTACAGAACTCGTGTCTTCGCAAGGGTGCAGTATCCCTCGGACGTTGCCCCATTCTTTTCCCTATGACTTGGCATTGTTATGGCTGTAAATAGACATAAAAGTACATTGTTAGTTTTGTTCGGGGTTGGGGAGTAAAACTAATTTTACGATGGGCCCAGTTATGACACCATTGGCAGTTCGTATGTCGGCGATTCTAACTCTGTTATCTCGACCACGGGTGACATTTTCTATACGGCCGAGACGCCACTGATTTGGGGGTAGATTATCTTTTCTTATGATGACAAGATCGCCTATAGCGAAATCACGCTGAGGGTATCTCCACTTGTTACGCTTGTGGAGCTCTTTGAGGTACTCCTCCTTCCACCTTTGAGCAAAATAGTGATGCAAGATCTTTAATTTTTGCCAACGGTTCACATGACTCAATGGATGATCTGACAGGTCAGGTTCTGGGGGTGATAGCAATGGGTTACCTATAAGGAAATGACCGGGGGTAAGTGCACATAATTCAGAAGGGCTATCGCTCATTGGGCTAAGTGGCCGAGAATTTTGACATGATTCGATTCTGGCTAACATAGTGGAAAACTCTTCGTAGGTAAAACTCTGACAATGAGAAACTCGTTTAAGATGCATCTTGAAGCTCTTCACGCCGGCTTCCCAAAGTCCACCCATATGAGGTGCACCCGGTGGAATAAATGCCATTCTAGCAATGCAACACTATGTTGATCAAGCAGTTTTCGGCGCACTAGTGAGAAGAATTGGGCCTTTTCAGCATTCAGTATATGTGAAGCGCCAACAAAAGCGGTACCATTGTCCGAATATATAGCACTGGGCGAACCGCGGCGTGAGAAAAACCGTGCAAAAGCAGCTAAAAATGCTTGAGTTGATATTTCGCTGGTCAATTCGAGCCTTTCGTGATTTTGCAGCCCCGGCCAGCATAAGTTTTGACATCAAAAGGGCCCGCAAAATCGACCCCAGTGTTAGTAAACGGGCGAGAAAGGGTTGTTCGTTCTGAAGGTAAGGCAGCCATTATCTGTTGACTTTTCTGGCGCTTTTGAATTACACACGTTTTACACTGCGATAATATAGTTTTAATTAGGACCTTCAGCTTGGGAACATAGTAATAAAGCCTCATAAGTCTATACAATAAGGCATTTTGACCGTGGATAGAGTATTTGTGTAGATAAGTCAAAAAAAACCTAGTATAACTTCCGTGATAAGGCAACAATATCGGAAACCTCTCATTGTAATTTAAAACAGGCGAGTTAGTTAATCGACCGTTAACCCTCATTATTCCAGCTGTGTAGAAATGGATTAAAAAGTAAAAGATTACTTTTCCGGGGTAGCTCTAAGCCTTGCGATAATAAGTTATATTCATGTTCGAAGTACAACTTTTGGCAAGAGATTATCATCCGCGACTTGGCGTGATCTAGTTCAGCTTTAGTAAGTTCATTGGTTGTAACCAGCTTATGTCTTAGCTTTGCGTTGCACCTATAACAGAAACGGAATACCTGACACATAACACGCAAGGCTTTTGGAAAATCTGAAATATGTGCAAGGAGTTCCGTACTGCGGATTTTAATCACGTGAGCTAAAACAGGCTTTATCTCCTCTTCGGTGTCGAAATTTTTTGGGGTGCAGTTGTGCAAAATATAGCATAAATATTCCAATCAGAAAGAAAACACGGTGAATTAACACTTTTTATATAAAACAGGTTTTATTGTGGTTATAAACACCTTCCTGTACACATGCGAGTTGATAACTAACTCGTCACAATGTTTTTCCAAACTTTACAGCTTATTTTGTGGTTACAGCTATTGAGATAATAAGATGTTTGCTCTTTTCACTACATTACGCGAGACAAAAATACGACTTAGATATAACTCTTAATTTCATATAAACATCCCGGCCCCCTTGCTATTATGCAACCTTGGGGAACCAAAAGATGATTATGAATATTTGTTAAAAAAAAAAAAATATATATATACAAAGAATTCAAAAAAACATGTAAAAAAACATGTATATGCAACCTTGATAGGTATAAATTTAGGGTAACTAATAATAAAGTTTATATAGAATAATTCGAAATTCATAAAAAAAAGATTAATAATAACTTTATAGTATTATCTGAGAAAAAAAAACAATAGCATCTCATATGATTAAATTCATTGTACATATGTAAAAAAGTATTTGACTAATTTGTGTAAAACAATATCAAGTTTAAAAAAACAAATAAAGAAAAGTAAAAAAAAAAACATCTACACTTTAAACTTTAATAGTCCAACCTAGGACAGTGTCTTGTGCCATGGGAGAACCAACGGATTCTGGCTGGATGCTAGGTTTTATTATGCGTGGGTACACGTCAGCACCAAGTATGAGGTTTACACCGTCGTTCCTAAAAAAGTTGGGGTCAGCGAGTCGTAGGTTGGTGTACAGAGAAGCCACTCTCTCGTCAATCTCTTCCTTAGGCTGCTTGCGTGGTAGATCACTTACAACCCTCGCTGATACTATAATTTTCGGTCCTTCATCAAAACGGGGCCTGATTTTAATTTGGCACCACCGATCGTCACCAATGCGCTTCACTGGAAGCTTGTAGCGTTCTACAAGAAACTCTGCTACAGAACTCGTGTCTTCGCAAGGGTGCAGTATCCCTCGGACGTTGCCCCATTCTTTTCCCTATGACTTGGCATTGTTATGGCTGTAAATAGACATAAAAGTACATTGTTAGTTTTGTTCGGGGTTGGGGAGTAAAACTAATTTTACGATGGGCCCAGTTATGACACCATTGGCAGTTCGTATGTCGGCGATTCTAACTCTGTTATCTCGACCACGGGTGACATTTTCTATACGGCCGAGACGCCACTGATTTGGGGGTAGATTATCTTTTCTTATGATGACAAGATCGCCTATAGCGAAATCACGCTGAGGGTATCTCCACTTGTTACGCTTGTGGAGCTCTTTGAGGTACTCCTCCTTCCACCTTTGAGCAAAATAGTGATGCAAGATCTTTAATTTTTGCCAACGGTTCACATGACTCAATGGATGATCTGACAGGTCAGGTTCTGGGGGTGATAGCAATGGGTTACCTATAAGGAAATGACCGGGGGTAAGTGCACATAATTCAGAAGGGCTATCGCTCATTGGGCTAAGTGGCCGAGAATTTTGACATGATTCGATTCTGGCTAACATAGTGGAAAACTCTTCGTAGGTAAAACTCTGACAATGAGAAACTCGTTTAAGATGCATCTTGAAGCTCTTCACGCCGGCTTCCCAAAGTCCACCCATATGAGGTGCACCCGGTGGAATAAATGCCATTCTAGCAATGCAACACTATGTTGATCAAGCAGTTTTCGGCGCACTAGTGAGAAGAATTGGGCCTTTTCAGCATTCAGTATATGTGAAGCGCCAACAAAAGCGGTACCATTGTCCGAATATATAGCACTGGGCGAACCGCGGCGTGAGAAAAACCGTGCAAAAGCAGCTAAAAATGCTTGAGTTGATATTTCGCTGGTCAATTCGAGCCTTTCGTGATTTTGCAGCCCCGGCCAGCATAAGTTTTGACATCAAAAGGGCCCGCAAAATCGACCCCAGTGTTAGTAAACGGGCGAGAAAGGGTTGTTCGTTCTGAAGGTAAGGCAGCCATTATCTGTTGACTTTTCTGGCGCTTTTGAATTACACACGTTTTACACTGCGATAATATAGTTTTAATTAGGACCTTCAGCTTGGGAACATAGTAATAAAGCCTCATAAGTCTATACAATAAGGCATTTTGACCGTGGATAGAGTATTTGTGTAGATAAGTCAAAAAAAACCTAGTATAACTTCCGTGATAAGGCAACAATATCGGAAACCTCTCATTGTAATTTAAAACAGGCGAGTTAGTTAATCGACCGTTAACCCTCATTATTCCAGCTGTGTAGAAATGGATTAAAAAGTAAAAGATTACTTTTCCGGGGTAGCTCTAAGCCTTGCGATAATAAGTTATATTCATGTTCGAAGTACAACTTTTGGCAAGAGATTATCATCCGCGACTTGGCGTGATCTAGTTCAGCTTTAGTAAGTTCATTGGTTGTAACCAGCTTATGTCTTAGCTTTGCGTTGCACCTATAACAGAAACGGAATACCTGACACATAACACGCAAGGCTTTTGGAAAATCTGAAATATGTGCAAGGAGTTCCGTACTGCGGATTTTAATCACGTGAGCTAAAACAGGCTTTATCTCCTCTTCGGTGTCGAAATTTTTTGAATTCTTAGGCCATTGACTTTGCGACATTCTAAGCCATGAAGGTCCATGCCACCATAATTTGCTAGCTATAAGCTGTGATACGGTGAGTCCACGAGTTGCCAAATCAGCGGGGTTATCTTTAGAATCAACATGAAACCAAGATTGATTCCCGACCTTCTCGACTATGGACGAGACTCGATTCTCTACGAAAGTTGTCCACCTATTAGGAGGTTTTTTTAACCACGCCAAGACTATAGTCGAGTCGGTCCACAAAAACAGTTTATAGCGTCGGAGATTGAGTTGGGATTGAATCGAGTCTATCATTCTGGCCATTAATTCGGCACTACAAAGTTCTTTTCTGGGCAATGAAACAAACTTAACAGGGGCGACTTTCGTCTTCGCGACAAGTAGATGAGTTGAAACAGAAGCTAGATTCTCTGCTCGCAAGTACAGAGTTGCGGCATATGCTCTTTCCGATGCATCGCAGAATCCATGCAATTCGATGGAGAATATCGGATCGAAGTCAACAAATCGTGGAATTTTTATGTTTTCTATATTCGCGTAATCATTTATAAATCCATGCCAACTAGATAATGTCGTCGGCTTAAGATCTTCATCCCAGTTTGTTTCATCCTTCCAAATTTGTTGCATGATCATTTTTGCAACAATAATTTTAGGGGCCAGCCAACCGGCAGGGTCAAACAGTTTGGCGATTTGAGACAAAACTGATCTCTTTGTAATTGAAGTTCGATCGGGGTAATCCTTTAAGCGGAAATAGAAATGGTCACTTCCAGCATTCCATCGTAAGCCTAAGGTCTTGGTGGTACAAGAGTCGGACAGTTTCAGGAATTCTGCATCTAGTAAACGATCGGGGGATAAACCTCTCAGCAAGTAATCACTGTTTGCTGTCCATTTACGTAGCGCGAAGCCAGCGGATTGAAGGACTTCGATTATCTCATTCCTTGCTCTCAGAGCAGCCGAAATAGTGTGGGCGCCCGCCATAACATCGTCTACATACATATTATTGCGAAGAATGTCGGCTGCAATGGTGTTAGCTAACTCAAGCAGAGTACGTATCGCCAGATAAGGAGCACAATTCACACCAAATGTAACGGTACTAAGCTCAAAATCCTGTGGGGTTTCTTTAGGCGAGCTGCTGAAAATTATTCTTTGGAACGGGGAGTGTGAGGGGTTGACTAGTATCTGGCGATACATTTTTTCAATATCGGCATTAAAGACGTATCTGAATAGTCTCCAGCGCAACACTAAAATGGTTAGATCTGACTGCAGAATTGGACCGGGGTAAAGCAAGTCGTTAAGACTATTACCGTTTGAGGAGGGGCTAGAGGCATTAAACACTACACGTAATTTCGTGGTAGTGCTATCGGGTTTTCGAACCGCGTGATGGGGTAAGTAATATACGTTAGTGTCCGTTGACGGCTGAACTGTTTTCATTTGATTAAGAGATAAGTATTCGGTAATGACTCGATCATATTCAGATTTCAATTGGGGGTTCTTAAGCAATCTTGATTCATTCCTAATAAACTGAGATAAGGCAATGTGACGAGAAGAGCCAATGCTTAAACCATCAAGACATTCACGTCGGAATGGCAGCGAAACCACAAAACGTCCGTTTTCCTCACGATACGTTGTAGACTGGTACACAGTTTCGCAATAATGATCGTCGTCAGAGAGACGAGTTTTCTTCGGCACTTCCTCAAGCTCCCAGAATTTTTGCATTTGATTCGTAAGGGCAAGTTCTTGATAGAAAGTTGAAACTGAAGACAAACAGTCTTTCATACCAACTTTGCCCGTCACGATCCATCCAAAAACCGTCTGTTGTGCCACTAAAGCTTGATGTTTGTCCCATTGCACACCATTTTTAATGAGTTTGGGATATACGTCACCTCCTAGAAGAACGTCGATATCCAAGCGTCCGTGACCGTTTGAATCAGCCATGACCAAATCTGAGAAATCGCCATTTTTCAGAGCTGACAATGGGTAGTAAGGGAGTTTTCCCCTTAATTTCTTAACAACGAAGGCATTCGCATAGGTTTCAAACGAACTGTCGATGGGTGATCCGATGCGGACATGGCAAAAATGAGTTGCAGTGGCGGTCAAAGCATCGTTCAAGCCACGAACCTCTGTCTGTAAACTTCGAGTGTCGAGGGAAAGTTTGCGTTGAAGATTTTTTGAGATAAAGGTCGCCTCTGACGCAGAATCAATTAAAGCCCGAACAGTATACTTAAGAAAGTTAGAATATACATCGATAAGAGCAGTACCGAGTAAAATTGTGGAATTCGAAGTGGACTGTATTTGGGTAGAATACGATTGTCTCGTTTGAGCTGTAGCTTGAGCTGAAGTAGAGGGATGAGTGTTTAAGCTTGGTATTTGAGGGGAGTTTAAAACACGAGAATCATTCACGTTTGTATTCGGGGGTGAGGCTACAGTACGAGATATTGATTGGGGGTTAGGGTGTTGAATTGCATTCGATACGTGTTCTGTTCGGTGAAGCAAAGGATGGTGTTTTTGTTTGCATGTATGTCAAACATATTGGCTCCTACATTTCTTGAATTCGTGAGAAGTTCCAAGGCAGTTCGAACATCATTTTTGTTTTTTAACGATCGAAAACCTTTCGTCAACAGACATTCCGAGAAATACAGGGCAAAGTCTGAGGGGGTGATCTCCTGGACAAATCGAACATTTACCAGGCTTGCTTTGAGCAACATTCGTGCTATAACTCTTAAGTTTTTTATGATCCGCGGGGTGAGATTTCTTTAAGTTAAAAGACCTATTATTATTTGACGTATGGGGGTTAGCGAAAGTGGCACGAATATCCGCTACCGACTCTAGGGTCTGAAAACGCGTAGTTAAAAAAGCGTCCATTTGTTTCCATGTCGGCAGCTCTATGCTACTAGGAAGGGACTGCTCCCATAGACCAAGAGTATTTTCTGGTAGGCAAGTCGAGCAGATGTACACAAAAATGATGTCCCAACTTTCCGTATCGATCTGAAGAATTTTAAGATTTGTCACACAGTCGTTTATTGTCCGTTGTATACTTCTAATATTTCCACCAGTTTCCTTATAAATTGGGGTTATGTTAAAAAGGGTCTTCAACTGCGCGTTGACTAGTATTCTTTTATTTTCGTACCGATTTACTAGATTATTCCATGCCATTTCAAACCCATCCTTAGTTATTGGACATGTCTTAAGTAACTCTCGGGCCTCCCCCTGTGTTTTTTTTAGCAAATGACACATTTTCTCGACTGAAGATAATCTTTGGCAATTCCGATACAACGCCGTGAACATGTCACGAAACGTTGGCCATGACTTATAATCTCCATAAAATATTTCCGTGTCGCAGGGCGGCAAAGAAATATTAGGAGCGGATTCACTCTGAGGGAGTGAAGCTGAAGTCGAAACCTTCTTGGGATCAGCATTTTGACAAAGAGCATCTAATAGCTCATTCGACCTCGATAAAACTTTAACGTGAGCTTCAAAGGTTGAATAAAAACGCGACTTCACTGTTTCGATTTGGACTTCCTCTTCCAACTCATTAAATTTATTCAAAATGTCATCATAACACGATCGAAATTGTGACCAGAGGCGGACGATTTCATTCTTCTGGACCTCAAGGGTATGAACGGAATGAATGTCAGCTGGCAGACTAGCAAAATATGCTTGAAACTCTACTACACGGTCAGATGCACGGATAAAAGAGTCTAATATGGACATAATGACGCTTATATAATGGTTTACGTGTATAATGTAATACCGAAAATGGATATAACAAAGCAAATCTAAATAAATCCGGGTTGTGTTTACAAACGATAACTCTAGGGGGTGACAGGACACTCGTCCAATGGGAGACCGATAGTAAAAACATCCGAAAAATAAACCAATGAGGGAAATAGTACGCGTAATTAAAGCACGATTGTTTAATTTCGGCAATTTATATGAATGTTAAGATATGTATAAATTTTCGTTTATATGTTATTCCTTCATATAGATACATGTGTATATATATAAATTTTTTTTTTCGCAGTGCATACCTTACTAACAATTAGTGCATTATAAGCTGCATACAGTTATTATTCACTTTACTTGGGTTTAAATAATTCTAAGCAATTTTATTTACTTTCTTGTGTAATTAAATGTAGGTATTTATTTTTAATGAAGCTTTAGTTTATTTATCTTCTATTGGATTAAATTAAACTTTTGTTTAAAAAATGATTGTTTCCTTTTTTTTTTTTCAATGAACTAACACTTTAGTTATTGAACCGTATTCAAAATATTATTTAACCCTGTTAAACTTTAAGCAATTGTTATTTGGTTGACTTTTATTTAATTAAATTAAAAAATTTTGTAATTATTTTAATGAGAAGAAGCAAATAATTTTTTTGAATTGAAACAGTGTAACAAGCAGAAAAAAAAAATAAACATGAAACTAATTTTAAAAAATACTTTAAGTTCTCCTGACGACTGTAACTTGTAGGTTTTTTCATTTATTTATGCAGTTGTTTTGCATTTATTATATGTATGCTTGTGTTTGAACTTTGATCACTGCATTGTTTAAGTTTTTGTTTTTGTCAAACTCAAAACACAAATTCTGCTTAATCAAATATTAATAATGTTCGATCCGTTATTCTTTGCAACTCGTGGTTCGACCAGACTTCAAACCTTAATGTTTAATAGCTCGTATTACGTTTACAACATCCTGTTGCTAACTCTTCAAGTTCGAAGTTGTTTGATTTTTTATGGGTTCTCATCTGTTCTGTATTTAACACTGTTGGAGGATTGCTCGCTCAAAAGCTTTCTTTCTTGTATTTAAGCTAACACACTCAATAGATATTTTTTTACACTCAAAAAATATATTATTGAACTGTGTGGAATTTGTTTAACTTTATGGGGGGAAATTTTATTTTCAGCAAATAATAACTGTACGCTTATATGTACTTTGTTTTTGCAATTTTTTTTTTTTTATATTATATTAAAGCACTTTTTTTTATTTTATTAATTTATGTAAAAACACAACACTTACTTTGATCTCTATATTTCCTTAGGATGATTTAAAGGTGATTCCAAAAGGGATAAAAAGGAAGATTCCTTGTATGATGATAATCTTCGGGGGTTAAAGTGGGGATTCCTTGGGGTGATTTTTCACGGGGTTTGGAATTATTTTCTTTCAACAAAAGAATATTTACACAATAAAAATTCCTTGATATTCGATATCTGGCTCGATTGCATAAATATTCCAATCAGAAAGAAAACACGGTGAATTCACACTTTTTATATAAAACAGGTTTTATTGTACATATGCGAGTTTTCCAAACTTTACAGCTTATTTTGTGGTTACAGCTATTGAGATAATAAGATGTTTGCTCTTTTCACTACATTACGCGAGACAAAAATACGACTTAGATATAACTCTTAATTTCATATAAACAGCGTTCATTCATAATTGGTCCCATCCAGGAACAACTCTTAGTTTTCGAGATATAAGCCTATATGTAGCTACCATTCATAATTGGTCTCATCTAAGAACAACTCTTAGTTTTTGAGATACAAGCCCATATGTAGTAAAAGTGAAAGTTGAAAATTTCTTTTTTTAATACTTGGTTCAAGAAAATATGCTCAATAATAACACGTATATACCAAATAAAAGACAATATATGTGACTTTGATCCACAAATGGTCCCATCCTGAAACAACTCTTAATTTTTTAGATATAAGCCAATATGTAGTATGAACGAAAGTTAAAAATTTCTTTTTTTTTAATACTTGGTTCAAGAAAATATGCTCAACAAATGTAAGCTATATGCCAGTTTGGAGCCACTATATGTCGCTTTTATCCACAATTGGTCCCATCCAGGAAAAACTCTTAGTTTTCAAGATAAAAGCACACATGTAGTATAGGCGAAAGTTGAAAATTTTTATTAAACCTGGGTTCAAGAAAATATTCTTAACGTATAACACATATGTACCAAATTGGAGACAATATACGTGGATTTTATCCACAATTTGTCACATGTTTTTTCCCACTCTCTGTTAAAATAAAAACCTTGCAAAGTAAAATTTGCGTGTGTAAATGGGGTAATATGTTAACTAAGGTGAAGCGATCGAATATTTTAAATGAACTAGTTCGTTTATGCAGCTTCAAAACGAATTAATTTTACCAGGTGGTATCGTTGCAGCAGCTGACAATTTTTTGTTTAATTTTGGAATGTGTAGAATAGCTGTCAAAACTGAATCACTTTATATCACAAAATTTTTTTTTTATTATTCTTTAAAAAAAATTGTAAGAAGAGTTTTAAATCAATTAAAAAACGAATCTTAGTAAAAACGTTATTGAAAAGAATAAAAAAGTGTAGTAATTATTAGTGTTCTAAAGTTTATCATACACTTAAGTGCCTGTTTTTCTTTTTATTGTTGTGTTCTTTGTATTGTTGTATCCGCGCTGCCACCTAATGTGAATTCGCCTTGAACAGCTTATAGCAGTTTTTCAGTTTACGATTGGGGACGACAAGCAGCAAAGATAAGCGATGTCTGCGACAAGCAGTATGAGCTTAAAAAATTTTATTAGGTTTGGAATTAATCGTTTTACTGGGTTGTATCTGCTCGAATGGAGTGCAAATATTATATCTATATCAAAAATATTTACGGCAAATAAAAGAAAAATATGCAATCAGTATTATTTAATAAACCGTAGACGATTTTTATATAACATTGCTTTTGGTCATTCGCTAAGTGTATTTGGTTTATTTAATAACGACAAGGAATTGCCGGAGGATAAATTGATAACAACTATAAAACAGTCTATTTTGTGCATTCAGCGAGAACAATTTGAAAAAGCTGAACAACTGTTACACTTGGCTTTAAGGATGGCACAAGATTTACAAAGCAAGGATGGTATTACCTACGTATATGACATAATGGCAAATTTAGCAATGGAAAGGGAACAATTAAAAAAGGCAGAGATACTGTTTGTTGATGTATTGCGTCGACTATTAGGTGATGGTCTAAATGATGATAATCCTAAGGTAAATATATAAAAGTGCATTTATTGGGCTTAGTTCTATGAAGAAACTATAATAAAAGTAATAAAATTATGGGGTGGTAGAGATTTACTGCCAGTCCCACGATGACGCAATCGTTCGTTCGTTCGCACAGTTGCATTCAAAACAAAAACAAATTCTTAAAAAGTTATTTTATTTATTTAGAAATTCATTCGTAATACATTTGAACGATTGATTGCGATACCGTGGGACCGGCAGTTAAAAAATAAAACAAATAAATTGAAAACAACTAGCACTCTCCCACAGAGACCTGCGCCGAACGGCTAAAAGCCGGCTTACAGCCGCCGTCGATGATTTTAAAAAGCCGCCGCCGCCGCTATTTTTTCAGTTAAAATTTGGCTAAAATTTAGTCGCCGTCGTATTGGTCACATTTACCTGACTGCAAAAATGAATATTTTATTTTAGCGTTTTTTATTCCAGAAAATATATATTTTTTTATTTCAAAGGTTAAGCTTATAGGTTGTTAAAAAATAATCAACAATTTTAAAGCTAAAAACTGCCCGATACAATACAGAGTATTTAAAAAAAGGGAAAGCATATAAATTATTAAAAAACAACTATAGAACTAGTTTAATATTATAACCAAATTTAATAAACCATACCGTTTAAATTTTGATGTGTGCGGTTCATGTTTGTTGAATTTTAATAAAGTGAAAAAAATAACCGACTGATAACTTTTTTGCATACAATTTTCTGAAAATGGATCACAAATCAATTTACACCGATCAAATTCGTTTGTTATTTTGTTAGCATAGCCAGAAAATGTACGAAAACAGATTTGCACACAAATTTCTCTTAAATAATTTTTCATAAACAGGTTTATAATTTATATGTTAAAACTGTAAGCCAGATAAAAAACTAAAGTCTGTACTTTTATGGCCTCTATAATTAAGGTAACAAGTAAGTATTTTTTAATTCTCTATAGCATTTAAGCGCATTAAAATTTTCTCTAGCTGATCTAGTGCCTTGGCAAATTTGATTTCAACATTAACACAGACCGACAGATGGACATCGCTCAATCCACTACGCTATGCATAAAAACTCAGAATATATACTTATGTATACTTTATAGTTTATAGGTTCGGAAGTGGATATTGTAGAAATTATAAACGGAATGAAAAACTTAATACCCTTTATCCACTTTTTGTGGTGAAAGGTATAAAAACACACAAAGAAAATCTAAAATGTTATTTTCACATATGTTACAGGGGTATTAATTTGTCCGCTTTGTCGGTAAATTTAGTAAACGTAATTGAAAAACAAGTGCTAGCAGATTACCCCATTTTAGCCCCTGACTAGACATGCAATTTTTGTTTCTAAAGTTTTTTAAGCAAATTTAAGTTATTAATATATATCAAAATGAAAATTTTAATCGTAAAAATTACCTTTTTTTAAGAAAATGATTTTTTATATTATAGTTAAAGTAAATTATATTAAGAGACTTCTATCTAATTCACAAACAGGAGGAAGAACTTATTTTTGCTAATTTGTATGAAAAACACTATTAAAGTATTTTGTATATATAAAAATCGGTAGTAGTAAAACTTATATGATGAAAAAACGAACAAAATTTGCTGAATTGCCATCACTGGGTAAAGTGGATATTTTACTTTTATCACCCCATAAAGCTAAAATAACACCACTGGTAAAAATAAAAAACGTTGAAACTTAAAAATAATACTAGGAAAAACTGATTAAACAGAATTTCATTTTACTTTTTATTGAAAAAATAAATTTTAAAATAAAATGAGTGAAAACAAAAATTAACATCTGTTTTTAAAAAAAATAATATTAATGAAGAAGATTCGAATTCCAGTTCCGATATTGGACTAAACGAAGTGGATTCGGATATCCAAAAATATCAAGACATATTGAACTCAAAGATACAAATCAAAAATAAATAAAGTATTGCTTTGGTAAAAAAAAGCTGCAGGTGGTTCTCTCGTTTGGAACTACTTTGGACAAATGAGAGTTCATAACAAAATTGTTCTAAAAAAGTATTTTCTGTGTAAACTTTGAAACAACACCAACGCGATTAAAAGGGTAAATAGTAAAAAAATTATATTTTGCTACAGAGCTTTGAAACCTCAATAGGTACAATTAAAATTTTTAGAAAATATGCATTACTATATATAAGTTTGTCATTCCGTGTGTAATTTTTACAATATCCATTTCCAACCCTATAAAGTATATATATATATATATATATTCTGAATTTTTATGCATAAAGAAGTAAATTGAGCGATGTAAGTCTGTCCGTCCGTGTCACAAAAAAAAAATTAATATGTCAAGTATATAATTTGAATTTGGCAATTAAAGAGTGACCCTATAGTTGCTGCAATTTGATGTATATTGCCAAACTATTGAATAGTTAAAAAAGTGTAAGGTTTGGAGATATAAGTGTATCCCAATAGTTTATGTAACCTAATTTATGTTGCCATACACTTAGCTGTTATAGGCAGACAGATGAAATCTGTTTTGAAGTCGGTTTTTTTCGTAAGAATTATTTCATATCGTTTGAAACAATGAAGTAACTCTAATCAAAAAAATAAATATATGGGACTATGAAATTTTAGAGTTTTTTGAAATATCAATATGGGTATCATTTAAAAACTTTTAAAGAGATCTTTAAAGAAATACTAAAATTTTTTAATAGTGTTTAACCAATAAAAAGCCGATGGCATTTTTATGTAAAATAATATATATGCCGTACCAAAATTTTTTTATTATTTGATTCTCTCGCTCCAATATTTGCTCTCTCTTACTCTTTATTAATTTTGCATTACATTTTGCCAAAGAATTTAATTCCAATTCAAAAGAAATAGAATTAATAGAAATTAGAATGGTTCTTTTCGAATCGAAATACAGAGTAACCAACCCCCTATTTCATATGGGTACATACTTATTTTGTAAAAACAATAGGGTAACGTTTTTACACTTTGGCCTAATTTTAGCACTGTCCTTGTATGTGGCTTTTTTGAACACATACAAGGACGTCGCTTTCACATTTATGACTTTACTATTAATCTATTACACGCACATAAGTTTTTTCTTTGGTAAAGAAAATGTAAAATTCGGCATGGTCGAATACATAAACTTTGGTCTATTTATTACATATATTTAAATTTCTTCGTCTCAATAAAGAAATAAACAATTTTAGATTTGGAATGTCACCATTTAAGAAATGTACACAATATTAATGTAACATCAAAAATAGCTGATTTAACACAAAAAAAGACTAAATCCGTTTTGTCTGGGAACAATAGTATTCTCAGTAACCCAGAAACCCAAAAACTTAACGCTAGGCTTCTAGTGGAAATGTGTTGCAAAGACCTACGCCCATTTAACATAGTGGAGAGTCTCCCATGAATTGCAACTTACGGGCTACTTTTCACATAAAAGTACGATTTTGTACTTTGTTCTATTATTATTCACCCCTATCGGCAACAAAGTGCAAAATTGATCCCATGAAAGTTGTATTTCCCTCGAAGGAAAAAAAAAAAACTATCGTGATACTCCCGTGAAATAACTTTCCCTTTTTTAGAGTAGAAATACAAGCTTGCGGTTGCGGTGCCGGATTCTGCATCTTATAGTATGTTTCCACTGCACCTGCTTCGCTCTCTATTCTTGCTTCACACTCCAGTCATGAGCGAATCTACTTGCTTCGCCATACAAAATTATGAGAGCGAAGCTGGTAGATTCATATTGAATCTACTTGCGAAGTATGATGGAGAAGAAAACAAGCTTTTTGGCAAACTTTTTTTTTGTTTTGGCAAACTTTACAAAGTTGCATGGAAAGTACCTTTTCCTATGCGTGTGAATATGTTTTGTTTTTTTTTTTTTTTTTTTGAGAGTGTATTCGTGCCACGTGCTTTCATATTTTACATTAAAAAAATGTAAGCTAATATAGCCATAAAATACGAATCGATCCTGGTATAGTTTGTTTCCTGAAAGACTGTACGAAAAAAGTTATTAAGCGGCAAACTTTTAAAATTTTTTAAAATTTCTCAAATATGTAACTTTAGTTTTTCGCTTATATCTCGAAAACTATTCCGCGTGCACATATACCGCTACACACGATCGAAAGAGAACAAAAATACGAATCAATGTGGTATAGGTTGTTTTCTGAAAGATGTACGAAAAACGTTATTAAGCGGTAAACTTTTAAAATTAAAAAAAATCGCTCAAATTTATAACTTTAGTTTTTCGCTTATGTGCACGCGGAATAGTTTTCAAGATATAAGCGAAAAAATAAAGTTATAAATTTGTGCGAATTTTTTTAATTTTAAAAGTTTGTCGCTTATAACTTTTTTCGTACAGTCTTTCAGAAAACAACCTATACCACGATCGATTCGTATTTTTATCCTCTTTCGATCGTATATAGCGGTATATGTACACGCGGAATAGAGATATAAGATATATAATCGCTTCAGTCGATTTCTGAATGGACTTTGAGAAATTCGATGACCATTAATTGCAATGATTTTTGGACCTAATGATCACTTTTTTATCGATCTTAAAATTTTTTTAGGCGGTTTCAGGTTGGAATTTGTTGATCAAATGAGGTGCCTAGGTGTTATTTTAGACAGTAAACTAAACTTTAGGTTTCATATTGATTTAATTTCAAACCGTATAATTCTTATACTACGTAAAATATATTCTACTAATACGTACCTACCTCTTTTCATTAGACATAGATTGGCTTATGCTCTCTTGACTCCTCATGTAACGTATGGACTTGAGGTTTTTTCTGGCACATCGTCTACCTATATGAATAATATATACCGTATTTTTAATAGGATAATACGTTTTGTTTACAATTTGAATTGGAGAGTTCGTATTTCTGGCTACGTCCTGAGATTTTTAGGTTGTTCTACCGCTAAATTTGTACAGATGCGCTGCATTTTGTCATTTTATAAAATAATAAAAGATCGTCGTCCTCGTCCACTATATGAAACCTTTACCTTCTCCCGCTCAACTAGAAATCCTCAAATTATTATACCAAAAATTTCCTATTGTTTGTACGAAAAATCATTCTTAATTAGTGTTCGTGTGTAAAGAATAAAAAAGATAAATAAAAAACTTGGTTTAAAAATTTTGAATTAATTTGTTTTATTTGTTAAATATTACCTTTTTTCAACAATTGGGGTTTGTTCTCGTTCAAATTGCTCTAAACGAATGAATATTTTTAGAAATTGAAAGATGGCCACACAAGTTTAATTAAACCGTTAGCGGTTTTACTCGTTAGAATCCAAATTAATACTCCGAAAATACAAAGTTGATAAAACTGGAGTATAATTTAGATTCAAACAGAGTAATAAAAAGGCGAATTAATAAAGTCACAAATTGAAGACATTTTACATTAAACATTGCCGGCCACCTTGCACTAACACCGTTAGAGGCAATTTAAAAGCAAGAATTAAGTATATTAAAAATATTTTATTAAATAAAATTATATTTTCAACATAAAGTTAAAATTTTATGGTTTTTACGACAGACCCAAAAACTGAATTGCGTAGCAATGGTTTTTACCACAGACCCATAAACTGAACCCTTACGGGATGGTTTTGACAGATCCATAAACTAATAATTATAATTACGTAGTAATGGTTTTTACCACAGACCCATAAACTGGACCCTTGCGGGATGGTTTTGACAGATCCATAAACTGATAATTATAAAATTTTTCGCTTATAAAGGCGATTGGCCGGATATTACCCAGCCGAAGATGGTGTATTGCGCCAGTAGACAACCCGGGCTCGAAAAACTTCTTCCTGTGAGCACTTGGGAGCAAACCTCAGGACCGAGAACTAAAGCCACCTGACCAGAATGGTAAAATTTCGGATCCGCGTACTGAAAACCTGGAAACTGGTCCCGCACAATCTCCGCCACGTCCATTATAGGGGTTTTAATTCCGTGCTTTTTCTTTACTTTTGCTGTAATAGAAATTTGTTTCGACTAGTCATAAATAGACGTGATCAGGATTCGGCAATATGAATTGGAAATAGGTATCCCTAACTTTCTTACCAAGTCTTCACTTATGTAGCTAATGCTACAACACAGATCTATTATTGCGCGAATCTGATACTTTTGACTCCCTATTACCAGCTTAGCCTGAAGGGTCGGCGAAAGGGTTGTCACATGACGAAGTGGCAATGGAGTTGCAACGGTTGCAGAAGCACGTGACGAAGCAGGTTTTTTTTTCTTTTGTTTTCCGTCGGCGGATTTAGACACTTTGCGAGTAGGGGAGTGCAAAAGGGTGTTGTGATTTCCCTGACATTTGAAACATTTTCCGGTACTTTGACAGTCTTTTAACAAATGGTTGTTTGATAAACAACGTGAACAATAGCCAAATACTAAAACGTGTCGCAACTTTTTTTCGTGAGCTAAGTTACGAAACCGGAAACAACCTCTCAATGGGTGATTTTTCTTGCAGAGGACGCAATATGGTGCACTGGGCTTTGTTCCAGAAGTGGCTTTAGAAGCAGCTTTACAACCAGCGCTGTCTACTGGACTCGATGTTTCAACCTTGTCATCATTCAAAATACGAACAACCGGCGAATCCACCCTTGAAGCCGTCTCTGCTGGTTTTAAAGAAACTGGCTCGGGAGCCGCATCCAAAGACGGAGTCGTCGCTGCCACCGCACTTGCGTCGGATACCTCCATCGCTTCCTCGTAATCTTCAAGTAAAGCGTCTTCAAAAAATGTAGGTAAGGCGTCCATAGTACTAGGAAATAATGAAGGTTAATATATGATATATAATAAATTTTAGTTGGTCAAAATGACCAGTTTGGTGATAGGTCGTCTTACAATCCCATTTTCCGTCCGTATGTCCGCCACGCGAATGTGATCATCACTTCCAGGATATGTCTTAACAACACGACCTAATTTCCAAGACGTTGGAGAAAGCTGTTCATGGCGAATCGCGACTAAGTCACCTACAGATATGTCCCTTTCAGGAAACTTCCACTTGTACCGTTTATGCAAACTTGACAAATATTCATCCTTCCACAGAAGGCAGAAGTGATGAGTAAATGCTTTAACTTTCCTGTAGCGATTAACGAGACTAATAGGCGTTTCGTAAATTGACGGTTCAGGAGGAGCTAAAATTGGTGAACCTATCAAAAAATGACCTGGTGTAAGAGCCACTGGCTCATTAGGGTTATCACTCATTGGGCAAAGCGGCCGAGAATTAAGACAAGCTTCTATTGTAGCCAGAACTGTTGAAAGTTCCTCAAACGTATATTTGACCCCTTGAGCTTCTTTGCGAAAGTGGAGTTTAAAACTTTTGACTCCTGCTTCCCACAAACCTCCCATATGGGGAGCACCAGCGGGAATAAACCGCCATGACAAACCAGTAACATTAAAAGTAGAACACATTCTAGCTTGACTCTCTAATAAAAACGTCCTAAAATCCCTTTCTAATTCTCGTGAAGCGCCAACAAAATTTGTACCATTATCGGAAAATATTGTATTCGGACAACCTCTTCTGGATATAAAGCGATTAAAAGCAGCCAAAAACCTATCCGTGGTCAAATCTGATACTGCTTCCAAATGTATTGCCTTCGTAGAAAAGCATACAAAAATACAGATATATGCCTTTAAAACTTGACCTGATCTAACGCTCGAACTTTTCATATCAAATGGACCTGCAAAGTCCACACCAGTAGTCGTGAATGGCCGATCTAAAACCGTCCTCTCTGGTGGCAAGGCAGCCATTATCTGTCTACATGAGCGCTTACGATCAAGAATACAACGCTTACAACGGTTGACAACTGTGCGGACCAATTTTTTCAATCTTGGAATCCAATATTCGATTCGTAAAATCCTTAGCATTAACTGATTCCCTCCATGAATTGAAATTAAATGAACAAACTGAGTCAAAAGAAATGTAAAACGACAAGAATATGGCAACAAAATCGGATGTCGTTCCGTATATACTAAAGATGGAGATTTTGCTAATCGTCCATTAAGTCGCATAACTCTTTCTTTATCCAGAAATGGATTTAGAGTTAAAAGAGAACTCTTTGAAGAAAGAGGTTTTCCCTCCAAGAGACACTTATAATCATCAGAAAAATGTACTTTTTGGGCAATAATGGCCAAACGGATTTTCACCCGTTTTACTTCTTCGCTAGAGATGCTAACTGACCCATATGAATAGCGACCTTTATGTGCCAAATTATCAAAAAACCTAAATACGTATGCAATTACTCTAAGGGCACGATCAAAAGAAGAAAATCTCTCCAAAATATCATCATAATCATCAAAGAATGAAGCATGAGATTTTACAGCACGTGCCTCCAGATCAGTGTCAATTATAGTCAAATTTCTCTGATTCCATTCAAATTTATTTTTCTGAAGCCAATGTGGCCCATACCACCAAAGATCACAATGTGCTAAGTCTGAGGGCGATTTGCCTCGACTCGCTAAATCAGCAGGATTATCCTCTGATTTAACATGGTGCCAATTATGACTGCCAACAATTTCCTGAATTTTACAAACTCTATTGGCAACAAAAGTTGTCCAAGAACAAGCGTCCCTTCTAAGCCAGGAAAGGACGATCGTAGAATCAGTCCAACAATAAATCTGACGAAGTGGCACGTCAATTTCGCCTAATACAGTTTTTAAAAGATCAGATGCTAAAACTGCAGCACAAAGTTCCAAACGAGGTAAAGAAACTGACTTAATGGGAGCAACCTTGGTCTTACAGGTTAACAAATTAATAATTATATCGCCGTTAGGTTTTTCAATACGTATATATATCACCCCCGCATATGCCTTCTCTGAGGCATCAGAAAAAACATGAAGCTCAACGGCAGACCCAGGTTCATAATGAACCCATCTTGGAATCTGTATATAATTAACCTCATGGTATGAAGCAACAAATCTTCCCCATTCCGCTTTTGTCGTTGGCCTTAGTAAGTCGTCCCACTCTATATTATCCTGCCAAACCCTTTGCATGATCATTTTCGCAACCACAATCACCGGACCTAAACATCCCACGGGATCAAATAGCTTAGCAATAATAGACAAAACTTCTCTTTTGGTATATTTAGATCGCAACGTAATTGGATCCACTTTAAAGTAAAATGCGTCCAAATGAGCATTCCACTGAAGACCAAGAGTTTTCGAACTACTTGACTCAATAAAAGTCAATAGTTTGGCATCAACCAAATGATCAGGAGGAAGTTTTTCCAAGATGGCCTTTTCATTAGATGTCCATTTTCTAAGTTCAAATCCCGCTGATATTAAAGCTGCTATGAGTTGATCACGAGCGATCAACAAAGTGGAGACATCATGAGCCCCAGTAAGTACATCGTCAACGTACATACACTTTTGCAGAATATGTGCTGCCAGCGGGTACTCATTTTTAATGTCGTCAGACAATTGTAGTAATGTACGAATGGCAAGGTACGGTGCACAGTTGATCCCAAAGGTCACTGTCTGCAATTCATACTCCCTAATTTCCTCCGAAGGATAATTTCGAAAAAAAATACGCTGAAATGGAGTATGTGCCCCATCCAATCTAATTTGCCGATACATTTGAGTTATGTCACAGTTAAAAACAAACTTAAAAAGTCGCCAACGTAGTATAAACAAGACTAGATCCGCTTGTAATGTGGGTCCCACATAAAGACAGTCGTTTAGGCTATTGCCGCTAGAAGTTTTATTAGATGCATTAAACACTACCCTTAATTTCGTAGTTTTGCGATCTAATTTTATCACCGGATGATGCGGTAAATAACAAACCATATCAGGGTAATTATTTGTTACAGGTTTCATATAACCTAAAGATAAGTATTCGCTTACAACGTCGTCATACATTTTCTTTACTAGAGGTTTTCGTAAGAGAGAAACTGTGACATAACATTCCCTTTAGATGAACCTAAAGAAATTTTTTCAGGAAAATCCGCTCTGAATGGAAGTGTTACAACATAACGACCATCTGGATCCCTTCGAGTGGTACTTTTAAAATTCTTTTCACAAATCATATCTTCAGGCGACATTATTCTCTTTTTTGGTGGTTCCTCTAATTCCCAAAATCTAAGTAAATTTCTGTTCAAATTATCCTCCTCAGAAAATTCTACTCTAGTTGAATAAACTTGCAACGAAGATTGACGTAGAGGCCCCGTAATAAGCCACCCAAATACCGTTTTTTGAGCTATTAACGACCCTAAAATGTTCCGCTGAATTTCACCTGTGATAATCAAAGGATACAAATCCGCACCTAGTAACAGATCGACAGGCCTACAATCAAAGAATTTAGGATCTGCCAAACGTATATTTGGCAAGCTCCTGCGAAGTTCATCCTTTACTATAAAAGATGGTAGATTACTGGAGATTTTTGGTAAAACAAGTGCCGTTGTCGTCAAACAAATCGAAGAATCCAAAGGAGAACCTATTTCAATATAACAGAGTTTCCGAATAGTGGCAGAGACTGTTTGGTTTACACCTGAAATTTTGGCATTCGTAGAATGCGCAGAAATTTTTAAACAGTTCTGCAATCGCTCAGAAATAAGGGATGTTTCTGGAGCGGGATCAATCAGGGCACGAGCTGGGTACGTAATACCCTAGTGACGTATATTCACCATTGCCGTCCCTAATAAAACAGTCCGACTCTGAGAAACATGATATACTTGACGATTTACAGGAGCCGAAGATACTATACCGCGAGAGGTAGATGGCTGTGCTGGCTCTATGGGCCCAGGTTTATCCTGCGTAAAATGAACGCCTGAACTCGCAGCCGAGCTAGAAGAATTCCTAACAGAATCCTCCGAAGGAGATGCATTTCTGTGTAACAGGCTATGATGTCTCCTATTGCAACTTGAACAATTATGAATACTCTTACAATCTTTAACTTCATGTGCGCGCGATAAACAATTAACGCAACAATGAAATTTTTTAACTGTTGAAAATCTTTCCGAAATCGAAAGATTTTTAAATCGTTTGCAATCTCGAAAAAAATGGCTTTGATTTTTACAAAGAACACAATTATTTGACGTTGATGAACTCGCATAATGTGCCTTTACCTTCTGTACAACTTTCTTCTTTTCATGTGCGGAGTCCCTGGTATCGCGTAAACATTCTAATGTCTGAATCCTTTCTGTCAGAAAGGCATCTAAATCCTTTCATATAGACAAAACAAATTTGTCCTTAATACTTTGTTCCCACAAAGTAACAGTAATATCTGGAAGTCTCTGCACATAAACAAAAACAATAATTGGATCCCAATTCTCGGTCGACACATCATAAATGGACAAGGCAGACAGGCAGCTATTTATGCCCCTTTGTAAAGACTTAAGATTTACAGAAGTCTCCTTATCTAAAACTTGAAGGTTGAAAAGAACTTTAAGTTGGTTGTTAACCAACATACGAGGATTTTCATAAGCCTCCCTGAGATTTTTCCACGCTATATCAAAACCCTCATTCGAAAGTGGGCATTTAGAGACGATCTCTTTCGCCTCGCCACTGGTTTTTCGCCGCAAATGGCATAGCCGCTCAATATTACTAAGACGCGCACTATTCACATATAACGCAGTAAATAAATCCTTAAAGGTGGGCCAAGAAAGGTAATCCCCTTCAAACGTGTCAACGTCGCAAGATGGTAACGACAAAGTGTGACCTGAAAGATCAGCACTGCACGGATGTGCCATCTGGGAACTATTACATTTAATTTCCGATTCAAACTCGCGCTTCTTTCTATTAACTTTTCCTAAACACGTAAAATAGGCCGTATATGTAGCGCGATACTTTGCCGTTATAGCATCACCCTGATCCAATTTTGTATCCTTACAACTTTTTAAAAAATCTAAACACTCCTCCTGTGTCAACTTAACTTTGTTCCACAAAAGTCTTAACTCTTCGCCATGAAGCTCTAATGTATCGACTGTGTGTTCTTCATCTTTTATATCATTAAAGAAAGCTTCAAACTCTATAAGAGCATCCGAAGCTCTAATAAATCTATCAAGTGCTGTAATAGACATTATTTCTTAATTTTCGGCAAATCAAAACAAAAAATTTAATTTTAACACTTTTTGAAATAAATCAATAATTATCCTGAAATTTCAATCAAATTATATTTAACAAAAAAAAAAAAAATATTTTTAATTTAAATATAATTAATAATTAAACACAAAACAATATTATCAATTTAAAACAAAATAAATGATAGTCAAACCGACCGACAATAGGGTGCAATTTGTAAATTCAAGAAGAAGCACCGATGTAATGTTAATGTACGTATATGTATGTATGTATGTAATCTTTATTATTACTTACAAAAAACACACCACTATTTCATGCACTTGATATTTATTTTTAATGCTTATAGAATTAATTTTGTACACTTTATATATTATTTTTTCTTTTTATATTTCGTAGGCTTTAAATTATTTTTACTTTTATAATAATTATTTTCACTATTTTAATAGAAAAAAACACACCGTCGATTTATTGCGTAGCAAAAGAAAATAAATCAAAACAAACGTCAAAAAAGTGAACTGTAAGACGATCAACCACCGCACATACGTAGGTATGTATGTATGTAGATATAAAAAGGCAAACAAATAAAACAAGCCGTATATATGTATGTTTTATTTATCCTATTCCTTACACTTTTGTAAATTATTGATCCACTTCCACTTTAATTAAAATTCACTTATTTAAAATGAAATTACGCACCTTTATTTGAAATAAATTTGCCATAAATTTACGTTGAAATTTGATGTTGTTAAAAAGTGGAGTTGTAGATCCTTAAAAAGAAACAAGATAAGGGTGGTTATTCTCCAATAGAATATTACTTCCCAAGATCCGGCTCGAATGGACCAAAATGTTCGTGTGTAAAGAATAAAAAAGATAAATAAAAAACTTGGTTTAAAAATTTTGAATTAATTTGTTTTATTTGTTAAATATTACCTCTTTTCAACAATTGGGGTTTGTTCTCGTTCAAATTGCTCTTAACGAATGAATATTTTTAGAAATTGAAAGATGGCGACACAAGTTTAATTAAACCGTTAGCGGTTTTACTCGTAAGAATCCAAATTAATACTCCGAAAATACAAAGTTGATAAAACTGGAGTATAATTTAGATTCAAACAGAGTAATAAAAAGGCGAATTAATAAAGTCACAAATTGAAGACATTTTACATTAAACAATTAGAGTAGCACGATGCTGGAATTATCTGCCTTACGAGTTAAAAATTTTTTCACATTCGAATAATGTTTTCCGTCGTAAACCCTTTGTGCCAACGGTAACTAATTGACATTTGACACTATTTACTGGATTCTTTAATTTTAATCGTAACATTTTTCACAGAATAATTATTATTTTTATTTTGCACAGATTAATTTTCCATCTGTATGTAATAATTTTTTTCTTACTTTTTAGTAAAGTGATTTGGCTGGGGTGCCATTGACAAATTCTAATAATCAGTTAATGAATTATTTAATTGCGATACAAGTTTATTTGAATTTTGTATTTTTTTAATTTATTATTCCAGGTTTAATTACTATGTAATATTATTATTTTGGCCGTGATTGGCTCTATATTACAAAATAAAGTAAATAAATAAATAAAACTAAAGTTATAAATTTGAGCGATTTTTTTAAATTTTAAAAGTTTGCCGCTTAATAGTTTTTTTCGTACAGTCTTTCAGAAAACAAGCTATACCACGTTCGATTCGTATTTTTATCCTCTTTCGATCTTATATAGCGGTATATGCGCACACGGAGTAGTTTTCGAGATATAAGCGAAAAACTAAAGTTACTTATTTGAGCGATTTTTTTAAATTCTAAAAGTATGCCACTTAATAACTTTTTTCGTAGTCTTTCAGAAAACAAGCTGTACCACGATCGATTCGTAGTTTTATTCTCTTTCGATCGTATATAGCGGTATATGTGCACGCGGAATACTTTTCGAGGTGTAAACGAAAAACTAAAGTTACATATTTGAGCGACTTTTTTTTTAATTTTAAAAGTTTGCCGCTTAATAACTTCTTTCGTACAGTCCGTCAGAAAACAAGCTATACCACAATCGATTTGTAGTTTTATCCTCTTTCGATGGTATATAACGGTATATGTGCACGCGGAATAGTTTTTGAGATATAAGCGAAACACTAAGTTATTAATTTGAGCGAATTTTTTTTTAATTTTAAAAGTTTGCCGCTTATTAACTTTTTTCGAACAGTCTTTTAGAAAACAAGCTATACCACGATCGATTCGTATTTTTATCCTATTTTGATCGTATATATCGTATATAGCGGTATATGTGCACGCGGAATAGTTTTTGAGATATAAGCGAAACACTAAGTTAATAATTTGAGCGAATTTTTTTTTAATTTTAAAAGTCTGCCGCTTATTAACTTTTTTCGGACAGTCTTTCAGAAAACAAGCTGTACCACGATCGATTCGTATTTTTATCCTCTTTCGATCGTATATAGCGGTATATGTGCACGCGGAATACTTTTCGAGATGTAAACGAAAAACTAAAGTTATAAATTTGAGCGATTTTTTTAAATTTTAAAAGTTTGCCGCTTAATAACTTTTCGTACAGTCTTTCAGAAAACAAGCTGTAGCACGATCGATTCGTATTTTTATCCTCTTTCGATCGCATATAGCGGTATATGTGCACGCGGAATAGTTTTCGAGATATAAGCGAAAAACTAAAGTTACATATTTGACGATTTTTTTTAATTTTAAAAGTTTGCCGCTTAATAACTTCTTTCGTACAGTCCGTCAGAAAACAACCTGTACCACGATCGATTCGTATTTTTATCCTCTTTCGATCGTATGTATCGGTTTATATGCACGCGCAATAGTTTTCGAGATATAAGCGAAAAACTAAAGTTACATATATGAGCGTACAGTCTTTCAGAAAACAAGCTATACCACGGTCGATTCGTATTTTTATCCTCTTTCGATGGTATATAGCGGTATATTTGCACGCGGAATAGTTTTTGAGATATAAGCGAAAAAATAAAGTTACATATTTGAGCGATTTTTTAAAATTTTGAAAGTTTGCCGCTTAATAACTTTTTTCGTAAAGTTTTTCAGAAAACAACCTATACCACGATCGATTCGTATTTTTATCCTCTTTCGATCGTATATAGCGGTATATGTGCACGCGGAATAGTGATATAAGATATATAAGCGAAAAACTAAAGTTATAAATTTGAGCGATTTTTTTTAATTTTAAAAGTTTGCCGCTTAATAACTTTTTTCGGACAGTCTTTCAAAAAACAACGTACACCACGGTCGGTTCGTATTTTTATCCTCTTTCGATCGTATATAGCGGTATACGTGCACGCGGAATACTTCTCGAGATATAAGCGAAAAACTAAAGTTATAAATTTGAGCGATTTTCTAAAATTTTAAAAGTTTTCCGCTTAATAACTTTTTTCGTACAATCTTTCAGGAAACAAACTATACCACGATCGATTCATATTTTTATCCTCTTTCGATCTTTTATAGCGGTATATGTGCACGCCGAATTGTTTTCGAGATATAAGCGAAAAACTAAAGTTACTTATTTGAGCGATTTTTTATAATTTTAAAAGTATGCCACTTAACTTTTTTCGTACAGTCTTTCAGACAACAAGCTGTACCACGATCGATTCGTATTTTTATCCTCCTTCGATCGTATATAGCGGTACATGTGCACGCGGAATAGTTTTCGAGATATAAGCGAAAAACTAAAGTTACATATTTGAGCGATTTTTTTTTAATTTTAAAAGTTTGCCGCTTAATAACTTCTTTCGTACAGTCCGTCAGAAAACAAGCTATACCACGATCGATTCGTAGTTTTATCCTCTTTCGATGGTATATAACGGTATATGTGCACGCGGAATAGTTTTTGAGATATAAGCGAAACACTAAGTTATAAATTTGAGCGATTTTTTTTTTTTAATTTTAAAAGTTAGCCGCTTATTAACTTTTTTCGAGCAGTCTTTTTGAAAAGAAGCTATACCACGATCGATTCGTATTTTTATCCTCTTTCGATCGTATGTAGCGGTTTATATGCACGCGGAAGAGTTTTTCGAGATATAAGCGAAAAACTAAAGTTACATGTATGAGCGATTTTTAAAAGTTTTAAAAATTTGCCGCTTAATAACTTTTTTCGTACAGTCTTTCAGAAAACAACCTATACCACGGTCGATTCGTATTTTTATCCTCTTTCGATGGTATAAAGCGGTATATTTGCACGCGGAATAGTTTTTGAGATATAAGCGAAAAACTAAGTTATACATTTGAGCGATTTTTTCTTCATTTTACAAGTTTGCCCCTTAATAGCTTTTTTCGTACAGTCTTTCAGGAAACAAACTATAACACGATCGATTCGTATTTTTATCCTTTTTCGATCGCATTTATCGGTATATGTGCACGCGGAATAGTTTTCAAGATATAAACGAAAAACTAAAGTTATAAATTTGAGCGATTTTTTAATTTTAAAAGTTTGCCGCTTAATAACTTTTTTCGTACAGTCTTTCAGAAAACAAGCTTTACTACGACCGATTCGTTTTTTTATCCTCTTTCGATCTTATATAGCGGTATATGTGCACGCGGAAATGAGATATAAGACGTATAAGCGAAAAACTAAAGCTATAAGTTTGAGCGATTTTTTTAATTTTAAAAGGTTGCCGCTCAATAACTTTTTTCGTACAGTCTTTCAGAAAACAAGCTTTACTACGACCGATTCGTTTTTTTATCTTCTTTCGATCTTATATAGCGGTATATGTGCACGCGGAATAGTTTTCGAGATATAAGCGAAAAACTAAAGTTACTTATTTGAGCGATTTTTTAAAATTTTAAAAGTATGCCACTTAATAACTTTTTTCGTACAGTCTTTCAGGAAACAAACTATACCACGATCGATTCGTATTTTTATCTTCTTTCGATCGTATATATCGGTATATGTGCACGCGGAATAGTTTTTGAGATATAAGCGAAACACTAAGTTATAAATTTGAGCGATTTTATATATATATTATTTTTTCTTTTTATATTTCGTAGGCTTTAAATTATTTTTACTTTTATAATAATTATTTTCACTATTTTAATAGAAAAAAACACACCGTCGATTTATTGCGTAGCAAAAGAAAATAAATCAAAACAAACGTCAAAAAAGTGAACTGTAAGACGATCAACCACCGCACATACGTAGGTATGTATGTATGTAGATATAAAAAGGCAAACAAATAAAACAAGCCGTATATATGTATGTTTTATTTATCCTATTCCTTACACTTTTGTAAATTATTGATCCACTTCCACTTTAATTAAAATTCACTTATTTAAAATGAAATTACGCACCTTTATTTGAAATAAATTTGCCAAAAATTTACGTTGAAATTTGATGTTGTTAAAAAGTGGAGTTGTAGATCCTTAAAAAGAAACAAGATAAGGGTGGTTATTCTCCAATAGAATATTACTTCCCAAGATCCGGCTCGAATGGACCAAAATGTTCGTGTGTAAAGAATAAAAAAGATAAATAAAAAACTTGGTTTAAAAATTTTGAATTAATTTGTTTTATTTGTTAAATATTACCTCTTTTCAACAATTGGGGTTTGTTCTCGTTCAAATTGCTCTTAACGAATGAATATTTTTAGAAATTGAAAGATGGCGACACAAGTTTAATTAAACCGTTAGCGGTTTTACTCGTAAGAATCCAAATTAATACTCCGAAAATACAAAGTTGATAAAACTGGAGTATAATTTAGATTCAAACAGAGTAATAAAAAGGCGAATTAATAAAGTCACAAATTGAAGACATTTTACATTAAACAATTAGAGTAGCACGATGCTGGAATTATCTGCCTTACGAGTTAAAAATTTTTTCACATTCGAATAATGTTTTCCGTCGTAAACCCTTTGTGCCAACGGTAACTAATTGACATTTGACACTATTTACTGGATTCTTTAATTTTAATCGTAACATTTTTCACAGAATAATTATTATTTTTATTTTGCACAGATTAATTTTCCATCTGTATGTAATAATTTTTTTCTTACTTTTTAGTAAAGTGATTTGGCTGGGGTGCCATTGACAAATTCTAATAATCAGTTAATGAATTATTTAATTGCGATACAAGTTTATTTGAATTTTGTATTTTTTTAATTTATTATTCCAGGTTTAATTACTATGTAATATTATTATTTTGGCCGTGATTGGCTCTATATTACAAAATAAAGTAAATAAATAAATAAAACTAAAGTTATAAATTTGAGCGATTTTTTTAAATTTTAAAAGTTTGCCGCTTAATAGTTTTTTTCGTACAGTCTTTCAGAAAACAAGCTATACCACGTTCGATTCGTATTTTTATCCTCTTTCGATCTTATATAGCGGTATATGCGCACACGGAGTAGTTTTCGAGATATAAGCGAAAAACTAAAGTTACTTATTTGAGCGATTTTTTTAAATTCTAAAAGTATGCCACTTAATAACTTTTTTCGTACAGTCTTTCAGAAAACAAGCTGTACCACGATCGATTCGTAGTTTTATTCTCTTTCGATCGTATATAGCGGTATATGTGCACGCGGAATACTTTTCGAGGTGTAAACGAAAAACTAAAGTTACATATTTGAGCGACTTTTTTTTTAATTTTAAAAGTTTGCCGCTTAATAACTTCTTTCGTACAGTCCGTCAGAAAACAAGCTATACCACAATCGATTTGTAGTTTTATCCTCTTTCGATGGTATATAACGGTATATGTGCACGCGGAATAGTTTTTGAGATATAAGCGAAACACTAAGTTAATAATTTGAGCGAATTTTTTTTTAATTTTAAAAGTTTGCCGCTTATTAACTTTTTTCGAACAGTCTTTTAGAAAACAAGCTATACCACGATCGATTCGTATTTTTATCCTATTTTGATCGTATATATCGTATATAGCGGTATATGTGCACGCGGAATAGTTTTTGAGATATAAGCGAAACACTAAGTTAATAATTTGAGCGAATTTTTTTTTAATTTTAAAAGTCTGCCGCTTATTAACTTTTTTCGGACAGTCTTTCAGAAAACAAGCTGTACCACGATCGATTCGTATTTTTATCCTCTTTCGATCGTATATAGCGGTATATGTGCACGCGGAATACTTTTCGAGATGTAAACGAAAAACTAAAGTTATAAATTTGAGCGATTTTTTTAAATTTTAAAAGTTTGCCGCTTAATAACTTTTCGTACAGTCTTTCAGAAAACAAGCTGTAGCACGATCGATTCGTATTTTTATCCTCTTTCGATCGCATATAGCGGTATATGTGCACGCGGAATAGTTTTCGAGATATAAGCGAAAAACTAAAGTTACATATTTGACGATTTTTTTTAATTTTAAAAGTTTGCCGCTTAATAACTTCTTTCGTACAGTCCGTCAGAAAACAACCTGTACCACGATCGATTCGTATTTTTATCCTCTTTCGATCGTATGTATCGGTTTATATGCACGCGCAATAGTTTTCGAGATATAAGCGAAAAACTAAAGTTACATATATGAGCGTACAGTCTTTCAGAAAACAAGCTATACCACGGTCGATTCGTATTTTTATCCTCTTTCGATGGTATATAGCGGTATATTTGCACGCGGAATAGTTTTTGAGATATAAGCGAAAAAATAAAGTTACATATTTGAGCGATTTTTTAAAATTTTGAAAGTTTGCCGCTTAATAACTTTTTTCGTAAAGTTTTTCAGAAAACAACCTATACCACGATCGATTCGTATTTTTATCCTCTTTCGATCGTATATAGCGGTATATGTGCACGCGGAATAGTGATATAAGATATATAAGCGAAAAACTAAAGTTATAAATTTGAGCGATTTTTTTTAATTTTAAAAGTTTGCCGCTTAATAACTTTTTTCGGACAGTCTTTCAAAAAACAACGTACACCACGGTCGGTTCGTATTTTTATCCTCTTTCGATCGTATATAGCGGTATACGTGCACGCGGAATACTTCTCGAGATATAAGCGAAAAACTAAAGTTATAAATTTGAGCGATTTTCTAAAATTTTAAAAGTTTTCCGCTTAATAACTTTTTTCGTACAATCTTTCAGGAAACAAACTATACCACGATCGATTCATATTTTTATCCTCTTTCGATCTTTTATAGCGGTATATGTGCACGCCGAATTGTTTTCGAGATATAAGCGAAAAACTAAAGTTACTTATTTGAGCGATTTTTTATAATTTTAAAAGTATGCCACTTAACTTTTTTCGTACAGTCTTTCAGACAACAAGCTGTACCACGATCGATTCGTATTTTTATCCTCCTTCGATCGTATATAGCGGTACATGTGCACGCGGAATAGTTTTCGAGATATAAGCGAAAAACTAAAGTTACATATTTGAGCGATTTTTTTTTAATTTTAAAAGTTTGCCGCTTAATAACTTCTTTCGTACAGTCCGTCAGAAAACAAGCTATACCACGATCGATTCGTAGTTTTATCCTCTTTCGATGGTATATAACGGTATATGTGCACGCGGAATAGTTTTTGAGATATAAGCGAAACACTAAGTTATAAATTTGAGCGATTTTTTTTTTTTAATTTTAAAAGTTAGCCGCTTATTAACTTTTTTCGAGCAGTCTTTTTGAAAAGAAGCTATACCACGATCGATTCGTATTTTTATCCTCTTTCGATCGTATGTAGCGGTTTATATGCACGCGGAAGAGTTTTTCGAGATATAAGCGAAAAACTAAAGTTACATGTATGAGCGATTTTTAAAAGTTTTAAAAATTTGCCGCTTAATAACTTTTTTCGTACAGTCTTTCAGAAAACAACCTATACCACGGTCGATTCGTATTTTTATCCTCTTTCGATGGTATAAAGCGGTATATTTGCACGCGGAATAGTTTTTGAGATATAAGCGAAAAACTAAGTTATACATTTGAGCGATTTTTTCTTCATTTTACAAGTTTGCCCCTTAATAGCTTTTTTCGTACAGTCTTTCAGGAAACAAACTATAACACGATCGATTCGTATTTTTATCCTTTTTCGATCGCATTTATCGGTATATGTGCACGCGGAATAGTTTTCAAGATATAAACGAAAAACTAAAGTTATAAATTTGAGCGATTTTTTAATTTTAAAAGTTTGCCGCTTAATAACTTTTTTCGTACAGTCTTTCAGAAAACAAGCTTTACTACGACCGATTCGTTTTTTTATCCTCTTTCGATCTTATATAGCGGTATATGTGCACGCGGAAATGAGATATAAGACGTATAAGCGAAAAACTAAAGCTATAAGTTTGAGCGATTTTTTTAATTTTAAAAGGTTGCCGCTCAATAACTTTTTTCGTACAGTCTTTCAGAAAACAAGCTTTACTACGACCGATTCGTTTTTTTATCTTCTTTCGATCTTATATAGCGGTATATGTGCACGCGGAATAGTTTTCGAGATATAAGCGAAAAACTAAAGTTACTTATTTGAGCGATTTTTTAAAATTTTAAAAGTATGCCACTTAATAACTTTTTTCGTACAGTCTTTCAGGAAACAAACTATACCACGATCGATTCGTATTTTTATCTTCTTTCGATCGTATATATCGGTATATGTGCACGCGGAATAGAGAAATAAGATATATAAGCGAAAAACTAAAGTAATAAATTTGAGCGATTTTTTTTAGTTTTAAAAAATTGCCGCTTAATAACTTTTTTCGTACAGTCTTTCAGAAAACAAGCTATACCACGATCGATTCGTATTTTCATCCTCTTTCGATCGTATATAGCGGTATATGTGCACGCGGAATAGTTTTCAAGATATAAACGAAAAACTAAAGTTATAAATTTGAGCGATTTTTTTTTAATTTTAAAAGTTTGCCGGTTAACAACTTTTTTTTGTACAGTCTTTCAGAAAACAACCTATACCACGATCGATTCGTATTTTTACGAGGGCTGCTCTATATATTTCTGGCCCAATAGTGAAAATGCGAATATTTATAATCAAAAATGGTTTTATTGTTTTTCAAAGTATTCTCCGGCATGATTTATACACTTTTGCAGTTGTCGAAGCACTTTTTCTACTCCGATTGAGACACCTCTAAAACATAATTTTCGAACAGTTCAACAGCTTCTTCTCGCGACGAAAGGCGTTGACCACGCATTTTTTTCTTGATGTGCGGAAACAAGAAGAAGTCATTAGGTGTCAAGTCAGGGCTGTACGGCGGATGACCCATTAATTCGACGTTTTGGCCGGTCAAAAACGCTCTGGTTTGAGCCGTGTGAGAGCTCGCATTGTCATGGTGAACAATGATTCGTCTTCTCTTGTTGGTTTTTCGAATTTCTCCGATGTATTCAGGCAAACAAATTGTAGTGTACCACTCAGAAGTGACCGTCCTACGTTGCTCAAGCGGAACAGTCGCCACATGACCAGTTTTGCCGAAGAAACAGGCGACCATTTGCTTCGAAGTGCTTCTTCCACGAACAACTTTCGTTGGATTTTACTCGTGTTTGAAGACCCACACGGTCGATTGTTGTTTCGTTTCGGGCTAATACGCATAGATCCATGATTCGTCACCTGTGACGATCTTATAAACGTCTTTTGAAGCACCGCAATATTATTTTTGCAACATTTCTTTGCACCAATCGACACGAGCCTTTTTTTGAGCGACTTTCAAATTGTGCGGGATCCAACGAGAACAAACTTTTTTTACGGCCAGATGTTCATGCAGTATCGAATGTATGCTGGTGGAAGAAATGTCGAAGGATGTCTCTATCTCTCGGTATGTCGCATGTCGATTTTGCATTATGAGTTCACGCACGGCATCAATGTTCTCTGGCACAACAGCCGTTTTTGGACGACCTTCACGGAACTCGTATTTGAGCGAGCCACGATTAAATTCATTATACCAATTTTTCACAGTGCTATAGGATGATGCTTCATCGCCATACAAAGGTTTAAGTTCATCGATGCACTCTTGTCGTAATAATGCACATCGAAAGTTGTGAAAAATGATGGCACGAAAATATTCACGAGTTAATTCAATTTTTTTCTATATTAATTTTTTCAAGTCTCTGTAAACAACACAAATAATGGTCGTACGTCAAAACGTTTTGAGTACGATTATGCTTAAAAATGACAAACTTTCCAATGGAAATGTCAGATTGCACTTGGCAGCACTCAGTGTTGCCAGGCCAGAAATATATATAGCAGCCCTCGTATCCTCTTTCGATCGTATATAGCGGTATATGTGCACGGGAATAGAGATATAAGATATATAAGCGAAAAACTAAAGTTATAAATTTGAGCGATTTTTTTAATTTTAAAAGTGCCGCTTAATAACTTTTTTCGTACAGTCTTTCAGGAAACAAACTATACCACGATCGATTCGTATTTTTATCCTCTTTCGATCGTATGTAGCGGTTTATATGCACGCGGAAGAGTTTTCGAGATATAAGCGATAAACTAAAGTTACATATATGAGCGATTTTTTAAAGTTTTAAAAATTTGCCGCTTAATAACTTTTTTCGTACAGTCTTTCAGAAAACAACCTATTCCACGATCGATTCGTATTTTTATCCTCTTTCGATCTTATATAGCGGTATATGTGCACGCGGAATAGTTTTCGAGATATAAGCGAAAAACTAAAGTTACATATTTGAGCGATTTTTTTTAATTTTAAAAGTTTGCCGCTTAATAACTTCTTTCGTGCAGTCTTTCAGGAAACAAACTATACCACGATCGATTCGTATTTTTATCCTCTTTCGATCGTATGTAGCGGTTTATATGCACGCGGAAGAGTTTTCGAGATATAAGCGATAAACTAAAGTTACATATATGAGCGATTTTTTAAAGTTTTAAAAATTTGCCGCTTAATAACTTTTTTCGTACAGTCTTTCAGAAAACAACCTATTCCACGATCGATTCGTATTTTTATCCTCTTTCGATCTTATATAGCGGTATATGTGCACGCGGAATAGTTTTCGAGATATAAGCGAAAAACTAAAGTTACATATTTAAGCGATTTTTTTTTAATTTTAAAAGTTTGCCGCTTAATAACTTCTTTCGTACAGTCCGTCAGAAAACAAGCTATACCACGATCGATTCGTAGTTTTATCCTCTTTCGATGGTATATAACGGTATATGTGCACGCGGAATAGTTTTTGAGATATAAGCGAAACACTAAGTTATAATTTTGAGCGAATTTTTTTTTTAATTTTAAAAGTTAGCCGCTTATTAACTTTTTTCGAGCAGTCTTTTTGAAAACAAGCTATACCACGATCGATTCGTATTTTTATCCTCTTTCGATCGTATATAGCGGTATATGTGCACGCGGAATAGTGATATAAGATATATAAGCGAAAAAATAAAGTTATAAATTTGAGCGATTTTTTTTAATTTTAAAAGTTTGCCGCTTAATAACTTTTTTCGGACAGCCTTTCAGAAAACAACGTACACCACGGTCGGTTCGTATTTTTATCCTCTTTCGATCGTATATAGCGGTATACGTGCACGCGGAATACTTTTCGAGATATAAGCGAAAAACTAAAGTTATAAATTTGAGCGATTTTTTTAAATTTTAAAAGTTTGCCGCTTAATAACTTTTTTCGTACAGTCTTTCAGAAAACAAGCTTTACTACGACCGATTCGTTTTTTTATCCTCTTTCGATCTTATATAGCGGTATATGTGCACGCGGAAATGAGATATAAGACGTATAAGCGAAAAACTAAAGCTATAAGTTTGAGCGATTTTTTTTAATTTTAAAAGGTTGCCGCTCAATAACTTTTTTCGTACAGTCTTTCAGAAAACAAGCTTTACTACGACCGATTCGTTTTTTATCCTCTTTCGATCTTATATAGCGGTATATGTGCACGCGGAATAGAGAAATAAGATATATAAGCGAAAAACTAATGTTATAAATTTGAGCGATTTTTTTAATTTTAAAAGTGCCGCTTAATAACTTTTTTCGTACAGTCTTTCAGGAAACAAACTATACTACGATCGATTCGTATTTTTATCCTCTTTCGATCGTATGTAGCGGTATATGTGCACGCGGAATAGTTTTCAAGATATAAGCGAAAAACTAAAGTTCCATATTTGAACGATTTTTTTTTATTTTAAATCTTTGCCGCTTAATAACTTTTTTCGTACAGTCTTTCAGGAAACAAACTATACCACGATCGATTCGTATTTTTATCCTCTTTCGATCGTATGTAGCGGTTTATATGCACGCGGAAGAGTTTTCGAGATATAAGCGAAAAACTAAAGTTACATATATGAGCGATTTTTTAAAGTTTTAAAAATTTGCCGCTTAATAACTTTTTTCGTACAGTCTTTCAGAAAACAACCTATTCCACGATCGATTCGTATTTTTATCCTCTTTCGATCGTATATAGCGGTATATGTGCACGCGGAATAGTTTTCGAGATATAAGCGAAAAACTAAAGTTACATATTTGAGCGATTTTTTTTAATTTTAAAAGTTTGCCGCTTGATAACTTCTTTCGTGCAGTCTTTCAGGAAACAAACTATACCACGATCGATTCGTATTTTTATCCTCTTTCGATCGTATGTAGTGGTTTATATGCACGCGGAAGAGTTTTCGAGATATAAGCGAAAAACTAAAGTTACTTATTTGAGCGATTTTTTATAATTTTAAAAGTATGCCACTTAATAACTTTTTTCGTACAGTCTTTCAGAAAACAAGCTGTACCACGATCGATTCGTATTTTTAACCTCTTTCGATCGTATATAGCGGTATGTGTGCACGCAGAATAGTTTTCGAGATATAAGCGAAAAACTAAAGTTACATATCTGAGCGATTTTTTTTTAATTTTAAAAGTTTGCCGCTTAATAACTTCTTTCGTACAGTCCGTCAGAAAACAAGCTATACCACGATCGATTCGTAGTTTTATCCTCTTTCGATGGTATATAACGGTATATGTGCACGCGGAATAGTTTTTGAGATATAAGCGAAACACTAAGTTATAAATTTGAGCGAATTTTTTTTTTAATTTTAAAAGTTAGCCGCTTATTAACTTTTTTCGAGCAGTCTTTTTGAAAACAAGCTATACCACGATCGATTCGTATTTCGATCGTATATAGCGGTATATGTGCACGCGGAATAGTGATATAAGATATATAAGCGAAAAAATAAAGTTATAAATTTGAGCGATTTTTTTTAATTTTAAAAGTTTGCCGCTTAATAACTTTTTTCGGACAGCCTTTCAGAAAACAACGTACACCACGGTCGGTTCGTATTTTTATCCTCTTTCGATCGTATATAGCGGTATACGTGCACGCGGAATACTTTTCGAGATATAAGCGAAAAACTAAAGTTATAAATTTGAGCGATTTTTTTAAATTTTAAAAGTTTGCCGCTTAATAACTTTTTTCGTACAGTCTTTCAGGAAACAAACTATACCACGATCGATTCGTATTTTTATCCTCTTTCGATCGTATGTAGCGGTTTATATGCACGCGGAAGAGTTTTCGAGATATAAGCGAAAAACTAAAGTTACATATATGAGCGATTTTTAAAAGTTTTAAAAATTTGCCGCTTAATAACTTTTTTCGTACAGTCTTTCAGAAAACAACCTATACCACGGTCGATTCGTATTTTTATCCTCTTTCGATGGTATAAAGCGGTATATTTGCACGCGGAATAGTTTTTGAGATATAAGCGAAAAACTAAGTTATACATTTGAGCGATTTTTTCTTCATTTTACAAGTTTGCCCCTTAATAGCTTTTTTCGTACAGTCTTTCAGGAAACAAACTATAACACGATCGATTCGTATTTTTATCCTTTTTCGATCGCATTTATCGGTATATGTGCACGCGGAATAGTTTTCAAGATATAAACGAAAAACTAAAGTTATAAATTTGAGCGGTTTTATTAATTTTAAAAGTTTGCCGCTTAATAACTTTTTTCGTACAGTCTTTCAGAAAACAAGCTTTACTACGACCGATTCGTTTTTTTATTCTCTTTCGATCTTATATAGCGGTATATGTGCACGCGGAAATGAGATATAAGACGTATAAGCGAAAAACTAAAGCTATAAGTTTGAGCGATTTTTTTAATTTTAAAAGGTTGCCGCTCAATAACTTTTTTCGTACAGTCTTTCAGAAAACAAGCTTTACTACGACCGATTCGTTTTTTTATCCTCTTTCGATCTTATATAGCGGTATATGTGCACGCGGAATAGTTTTCGAGATATAAGCGAAAAACTAAAGTTACTTATTTGAGCGATTTTTTAAAATTTTAAAAGTATGCCACTTAATAACTTTTTTCGTACAGTCTTTCAGGAAACAAACTATACCACGATCGATTCGTATTTTTATCTTCTTTCGATCGTATATATCGGTATATGTGCACGCGGAATAGAGAAATAAGATATATAAGCGAAAAACTAAAGTAATAAATTTGAGCGATTTTTTTTAATTTTAAAAGTTTGCCGCTTAATAACTTTTTTCGTACAGTCTTTCAGAAAACAAGCTATACCACGATCGATTCGTATTTTCATCCTCTTTCGATCGTATATAGCGGTATATGTGCACGCGGAATAGTTTTCAAGATATAAACGAAAAACTAAAGTTATAAATTTGAGCGATTTTTTTTAATTTTAAAAGTTTGCCGGTTAATAACTTTTTTTGTACAGTCTTTCAGAAAACAACCTATACCACGATCGATTCGTATTTTTACGAGGGCTGCTCTATATATTTCTGGCCCAATAGTGAAAATGCGAATATTTATAATCAAAAATGGTTTTATTGTTTTTCAAAGTATTCTCCGGCATGATTTATACACTTTTGCATTTGTCGAAGCACTTTTTCAACTCCGATTGAGACACCTCTAAAACATGGTTTTTGAACACTTCAACAGCTTCTTCTCGCGACGAAAGTCGTTGACCACGCATTTTTTTCTTGATGTGCGGAAACAAGAAGAAGTCATTAGGTGTCAAGTCAGGGCTGTACGGCGGATGACCCATTAATTCGACGTTTTGGCCGGTCAAAAACGCTCTGGTTTGAGCCGTGTGAGAGCTCGCATTGTCATGGTGAACAATGATTCGTCTTCTCTTGTTGGTTTTTCGAATTTCTCCGATGTATTCAGGCAAACAAATTGTAGTGTACCACTCAGAAGTGACCGTCCTACGTTGCTCAAGCGGAACAGTCGCCACATGACCAGTTTTGCCGAAGAAACAGGCGACCATTTGCTTCGAAGTGCTTCTTCCACGAACAACTTTCGTTGAATTTTGCTCGTCTTTGAAGACCCACACGGTCGATTGTTGTTTCGTTTCGGGCTAATACGCATAGATCCATGATTCGTCACCTGTGACGATCTTATAAACGTCTTTTGAAGCACCGCAATATTATTTTTGCAACATTTCTTTGCACCAATCGACACGAGCCTTTTTTTGAGCGACTTTCAAATTGTGCGGGATCCAACGAGAACAACCTTTTTTTACGGCCAGATGTTCATGCAGTATCGAATGTATGCTGGTGGAAGAAATGTCGAAGGATGTCTCTATCTCTCGGTATGTCGCATGTCGATTTTGCATTATGAGTTCACGCACGGCATCAATGTTCTCTGGCACAACAGCCGTTTTTGGACGACTTTCACGGAACTCGTATTTGAGCGAGCTTCGGCCACGATTAAATTCATTATACCAATTTTTCACAGTGCTATAGGATGATGCTTCATCGCCATACAAAGGTTTAAGTTCATCGATGCACTCTTGTCGTAATAATCCACGTCGAAAGTTGTGAAAAATGATGGCACGAAAATGTTCACGAGTTAATTCAATTTTTTTCTATATTAATTTTTTCAAGTCACTGTAAACAACACAAATAATGGTCGTACGTCAAAACGTTTTGAGTACGATTATGCTTAAAAATGACAAACTTTCCAATGGAAATGTCAGATTGCACTTGGCAGCACTCAGTGTTGCCAGGCCAGAAATATATATAGCAGCCCTCGTATCCTCTTTCGATCGTATATAGCGGTATTTGTGCACCGGAATAGAGATATAAGATATATAAGCGAAAAACTAAAGTTATAAATTTGAGCGATTTTTTTAATTTTAAAAGTGCCGCTTAATAACTTTTTTCGTACAGTCTTTCAGGAAACAAACTATACTACGATCGATTCGTATTTTTATCCTCTTTCGATCGTATGTAGCGGTATATGTGCACGCGGAATAGTTTTCGAGATATAAGCGAAAAACTAAAGTTAAATATTTGAACGATTTTTTTTTTATTTTAAAACTGCCGCTTAATAACTTTTTTCGTACAGTCTTTCAGGAAAAAAACTATACCACGATTGATTCGTATTTTTATCCATTTTCGATCCTTTGTAGCGGTATATGTGCACGCGGAATAGTTTTCGAGCTATAAGCGAAAAAATAAAGTTACATATTTGAGCGATTTTTTAAAATTTTGAAAGTTTGCCGCGTAATAACTTTTTTCGTAAAGTCTTTCAGAAAACAACCTATACCACGATCGATTCGTATTTTTATCCTCTTTCGATCGTATATAGCGGTATATGTGCACGCGGAATAGTGATATAAGATATATAAGCGAAAAACTAAAGTTATAAATTTTAGCGATTTTTTTTAATTTTAAAAGTTTGCTGCTTTATAACTTTTTTCGGACAGTCTTTCAGAAAACAACGTACACCACGGTCGGTTCGTATTTTTATCCTCTTTCGATCGTATATAGCGGTATACGTGCACGCGGAATACTTTTCGAGATATAAGCGAAAAACTAAAGTTATAAATTTGAGCAATTTTCTAAAATTTTAAAAGTTTTCCGCTTAATAACTTTTTTCGTACAATCTTTCAGGAAACAAACTATACCACGATCGATTAGTATTTTTATCCTTTTTCGATCTTTTATAGCGGTATATGTGCACGCGGAATAGTTTTCGAGATATAAGCGAAAAACTAAAGTTACTTATTTGAGCGATTTTTTATAATTTTAAAAGTATGCCACTTAATAACTTTTTTCGTACAGTCCGTCAGAAAACAAGCTATACCACGTTCGATTCGTATTTTTATGCTGTTTCGATGGTATATAACGGTATATGTGCACGCGGAATAGTTTTTGAGATATAAGCGAAACACTAAGTTATAAATTTGAGCGAACTTTTTTTTTAATTTTAAAAGTTTGCCGCTTATTAACTTTTTTCGAACAGTCTTTTAGAAATCAAGCTATACCACGATCGATTCGTATTTTTATCCTCTTTTGATCGTATATATCGTATATAGCGGTATATGTGCACGCGGAATAGTTTTCGAGATATAAGCGAAAAACTAAAGTTACATATTTGAGCTTTTTTTTTAATTTTAAAAGTTTGCCGCTTAATAACTTCTTTCGTACAGTCCGTCAGAAAACAAGCTATACCACGTTCGATTCGTATTTTTATGCTGTTTCGATGGTATATAACGGTATATGTGCACGCGGAATAGTTTTTGAGATATAAGCGAAACACTAAGTTATAAATTTGAGCGAACTTTTTTTTTAATTTTAAAAGTTTGCCGCTTAATAACTTTTTTCGTACAATCTTTCAGGAAACAAACTATACAACGATCGATTCGTATTTTTATCCTCTTTCGATCGTATATAGCGGTATATGTGCATGCGGAATAGAGATATAAGATGTATAAGCGAAAAACTAAAATTATAAATTTGAGAGATTTTTTTTTAATTTTAAAAGTTTGCCGCTTAATAACTTGTTTCGTACATTCCGTCAGAAAACAAGCTATTCCACGATCGATTCGTATTTTTATCCTCTTTCGATGGTATATAACGGTATATGTGCACGCGGAATAGATTTTGAGATATAAGCGAAACACAAATTATAAATTTGATCGAATTTTTTTTTTAATTTTAAAAGTTTGCCGCTTATTAACTTTTTTCTGACAGTCTTTTAGAAAACAAGCTATACCACGATCGATTCGTATTTTTATCCTCTTTCGATCGTATAGAGCGGTGTATGTGTACGCGGAATACTTTTCGAGATATAAGCGAAAAACTAAAGTTGCTTATTTGAGCGCTTTTTTTTAATTTTAAAAGTTTGCCGCTTATTACTTTTTTCGTATAGTCTTTCAGAAAACAACCTATACCACGATCGATTCATATTTTTATCCTCTTACGATCGTATATAGCGGTGTATGTGCACGCGGAATACTTTTCGATATATAAGCGAAAAACTAAAGTTATAAATTTGAGCGATTTTTTAAAAATTTAAAAGTTTGCCGCTTTATAACTTTTTTCGTACAGTCCTCTTTCTTTCAATGGTATATAGCGATATATGTGCACGCGGAATAGTTTTTGAGATATAAGCTACAAACTAAGTTATAAATTTGAGCGATTTTTTTTTAAATTTTAAAAGTTTGCCGCTTAATAAATTTTTTCGGACAGTCTTTCAGTAAACAAACTATAACACGATCGATTCGTATTTTTATCCTCTTTCGATCGCATATAGCGGTATATGTGCACGCGGAATAGTTTCCGAGATGTAAGCGAAAAACTAAAGTTACATATTTGAGCGATTTTTTAAAATTTTAAAAGTTTGCCGCTTAATAACTTTTTTCATACAGGAAACAAACTATACAACGATCGATTCGCATTTTTATCCTCTTTCGATCGTATATAGCGGTATATGTGCACGCGAAATAGAGACATAACATGTATAACCGAAAAACTAAAGTTATAAATTTGAGCGATTTTTTTTTAATTTTTAAAGTTTGCCGCTTAATAACTTTTTTCGGACAGTCTTTCAGAAAACAACCTACACCACGGTCGATTCGTATTTTTATCCTCTTTCGATCGTATGTAGCGGTTTATATGCACGCGGAATAGTTTTCGAGATATAAGCGAAAAACTAAATTTACATATTTGCGCGATTTTTAAATATTTAAAAGTTTGCCGCTTAATAACTTTTTCGTACAGTCTTTCAGAAAACAACCTATACCACGATCGATTCGTATTTTTATCCTCTTTCGATCGTATATAGCGGTATATGTACACACGGAACAGGGATATAAGATATATAAGCGAAAAACTAAAGTTATAAATTTGAGCGATTTTTTTTAATTTTAAAAGTTTGCCGGACAGTCTTTCAGAAAACAACCCATACCACGGTTGATTCGTATTTTTATCCTCTTACGATCGTATATAGCGGTGTATGTGCACGCGGAATACTTTTCGATATATAAGCGAAAAACTAAAGTTATAAATTTGAGCGATTTTTTAAAAATTAAAAAGTTTGCCGCTTAATAACTTTTTTCGTACAGTCTTTTTTTCTTTCAATGGTATATAGCGGTATATATGCACGCGGAATAGTTTTTGAGATATAAGCGAAAAACTAAAGTTATAAATTTGAGCGTTTTTTTTTTAATTTTAAAAGTTTGCCGCTTAATAGCTTTTTTCGAACAGTCTCTTAGGAAACAAACTATACCACGATCGATTCGTATTTTTATCCTCTTTCGATCGCATATAGCAGTATATTTGCACACGAAATAATTTTCAAGATATAAGCGAAAAACTAAAGTTATAAATTTGAGCATTTTCTTTTTTTTAATTTTAAAAGTTTGCCGCTTAATAACTTTTTTCGTACAGTCTTTCAGAAAACAAGCTATACCACGTTCGATTCGTATTTTTATCCTCTTTCGATGGTATATAACGGTATATGTGCGCGCGGAATAGTTTTTGAGATATAAGCGAAAAACTAAAGTTACTTATTTGAGCGCTTTTTTTTTAATTTTAAAAGTTTGCCGCTTATAACTTTTTTCGTATAGTTTTTCAGAAAACAACCTATACCACGATCGATTCATATTTTTATCCTCTTTCGATCGTATATAGCGGTATATGTACTCGCGGAATAGTTTTCGAGATATAAGCGAAAAACTAAAGTTATAAATTTGAGCGTTTTTTTTAAATTTTAAAAGTTTGCCGCTTAATAGCTTTTTTCGTACAGTCTCTTAGGAAACAAGCTATACCACGATCGATTCCTATTTTTATCCTCTTTCGATCGCATATAGCGGTATATGTGTACGCGGAATACTTTTCGAGATATAAGCGAAAAACTAAAGTTATTTATTTGAGCGCTTTTTTTTAAATTTAAAAGTTTGCCGCTTATTACTTTTTTCGTATAGTCTTTCAGAAAACAACCTATACCACAATCGATTCATATTTTTATCCTCTTTCGATCGTATATAGCGGTATATGTACACGCGGAATAAAGATATAAGATATATAAGCGAAAAACTAAAGTTATAAATTTGAGCGATTTTTTTTAATTTTAAAAGTTTGCCGCTTTATAAATTTTTTCGGACAGTCTTTCAGAAAACAACCCATACCACGGTCGATTCGTATTTTTATCCTCTTACGATCGTATATAGCGGTGTATGTGCACGCGGAATACTTTTCGATATATAAGCGAAAAACTAAAGTTATAAATTTGAGCGAATTTTTTTTTAATTTTAAAAGTTTGCCGCTTATTAACTTTTTTCGGACAGTCTTTTAGAAAACAAGTTATACCACGATCGATTCGTATTTTTATCCTCTTTCGATCGTATACAGCGGCGTATGTGTACGCGGAATAATTTTCGAGACATAAGCGAAAAACTAAAGTTACTTATTTAAGCGCTTTTTTAAAATTTTAAAAGTATGCCACTTAATAACTTTTTTCGTACAGTCTTTCAGAAAACAAGCTGTACCACGATCGATTCGTATTTTTATCCTCTTTCGATCGTATATAGCGGTATATGTGCACGCGGAATAGTTTTCGAGATATAAGCTAAAAACTAAAGTTATATATTTGAGCGATTTTTAAAAATTTTAAAAGTTTGCCGCTTAATAGCTTTTTTCGTACAGTCTCTTAGGAAACAAGCTATACCACGATCGATTCCTATTTTTATCCTCTTTCGATCGCATATAGCGGTATATGTGTACGCGGAATACTTTTCGAGATATAAGCGAAAAACTAAAGTTATATATTTGAGCGATTTTTAAAAATTTTAAAAGTTTGCCGCTTAATAGCTTTTTTCGTACAGTCTCTTAGGAAACAAGCTATACCACGATCGATTCCTATTTTTATCCTCTTTCGATCACATATAGCGGTATATGTGCACGCGGAATAGTTTTCGAGATATAAGCTAAAAACTAAAGTTATAAATTTGAGCGATTTTTTTTAATTTTAAAAGTTTGCCGCTTTATAAATTTTTTCGGACAGGCTTTCAGAAAACAAACTATAACACGATCGATTCGTATTTTTATTCTCTTTCGATCGTATATAGCGGTATATGTGCACGCGAAATAGAGACATAACATGTATAAGCGAAAAACTAAAGTTATAAATTTGAGCGATTTTTTTTAATTTTTAAAGTTTGCCGCTTAATAACTTTTTCGTACAGTCTTTCAGAAAACAACCTATACCACGATCGATTCGTATTTTTATCCTCTTTTGATCGTATATAGCGCTATATGTACACACGGAACAGGGATATAAGATATATAAGCGAAAAACTAAAGTTATAAATTTGAGCGATTTTTTTTAATTTTAAAAGTTTGCGGCTTAATAAATTTTTTCGGACAGTCTTTCAGAAAACAACCCATACCACGGTTGATTCGTATTTTTATCCTCTTACGATCGTATATAGCGGTGTATGTGCACGCGGAATACTTTTCGATATATAAGCGAAAAACTAAAGTTATAAATTTGAGCGATTTTTTAAAAATTTAAAAGTTTGCCGCTTAATAACTTTTTTCGTACAGTCTTTCTTTCTTTCAATGGTATATAGCGGTATATATGCACGCGGAATAGTTTTTGAGATATAAGCTACAAACTAAGTTATAAATTTGAGCGATTTTTTTTTTTAATTTTAAAAGTTTGCCGCTTAATAACTTTTTCGTACAGTCTTTCAGGAAACAAACTATAACACGATCGATTCGTATTTTTATCCTCTTTCGATCGCATATAGCGGTATATGTGCACGCGGAATAGTTTCCGAGATGTAAGCGAAAAACTAAAGTTACATATTTGAGCGATTTTTTAAAATTTTAAAAGTTTGCCGCTTAATAACTTTTTTCATACAGGAAACAAACTATACAACGATCGATTCGCATTTTTATCCTCTTTCGATCGTATATAGCGGTATATGCGCACGCGAAATAGAGACATAACATGTATAAGCGAAAAACTAAAGTTATAAATTTGAGCGATTTTTTTTAATTTTTAAAGTTTGCCGCTTAATAACTTTTTTCGGACAGTCTTTCAGAAAACAACCTACACCACGGTCGATTCGTATTTTTATCCTCTTTCGATCGTGTATAGCGGTATATGTGCACGCGGAATACTTTTCGAGATATAAGCGAAAAACTAAAGTTACATATTTGAGCGATTTTTTAAAATTTTAAAAGTTTGCCGCTTAATAGCTTTTTTCATACAGTCTCTTAGGAAACAAACTATACCACGATCGATTCGTATTTTTATCCTTTTCGATCGTATGTAGCGGTATATGTACACGCGGAATAGTTTTCGAGATATAAGCGAAAAACTAAAGTTACGTATTTGAAAAGATTTTTTAAAAGTTAGCCGCTTTTAACTTTCTTCGTACAGTCTTTCAGAAAACAACCTATACCACGATCGATTCGTATTTTTATCCTCTTTCGATCGTTTATAGCGGTATATGTATACGCGGAATAGAGATATAAGATATATAAGCGAAAAACTAAAGTTATAAATTTGAGCGATTTTTTTTTAATTTTAAAAGTTTGCCGCTTAATAACTTTTTTCGTACAGTCTTTCAGAAAACAAGCTATACCACGATTGATTCGTATTTTTATCCTCTTTCGATCGTATATAGCGGTTTATATGCACGCGGATTAGTTTTCGAGATATAAGCGAAAAACTAAAGTTACATATTTGAGCGATTTTTAAAAATTTTAAAAGTTTGCCGCTTAGTAACTTTTTTCGTACAGTCTTTCAGAAAACAACCTATACCACGATCGATTAATATTTTTGTCCTCTTTCGATCGTATATAGCGGTATATGTACACGCAGAATAAAGATATAAGATATATAAGCGAAAAACTAAAGTTATAAATTTGAGCGATTTATTTTTAACTTTAAAAGTTTGCCGCTTAATAACCTTTTTCGTACAGTCTTTCAGAAAACAAGCTATACCACGTTCGATTCGTATTTTTATCCTCTTTCGATCGTATATAGCGGTATATGTGCACGCGGAATAGTTTTCGAGATATAAGCGAAAAACTAAAGTTATAAATTTGAGCGTTTTTTTTTTAATCTTAAAAGTTTGCCGCTTAATAGCTTTTTTCGAACAGTCTCTTAGGAAACAAACTATACCACGATCGATTCGTATTTTTATCCTCTTTCGATCGCATATAGCAGTATATTTGCACACGAAATAATTTTCAAGATATAAGCGAAAAACTAAAGTTATAAATTTGAGCATTTTCTTTTTTTTAATTTTAAAAGTTTGCCGCTTAATAACTTTTTTCGTACAGTCTTTCAGAAAACAAGCTATACCACGTTCGATTCGTATTTTTATCCTCTTTCGATGGTATATAACGGTATAAGTGCACGCGGAATAGTTTTTGAGATATAAGCGAAAAACTAAAGTTACTTATTTGAGCGCTTTTTTTTAAATTTTAAAAGTTTGCCGCTTAATAACTTTTTTCGGACAGTCTTTTAGAAAACTGGCTATACCAAGATCGATTCGTATTTTTATCCTCTTTCGATCGTATATAGCGGTGTATGTGTACGCGGAATACTTTTCGAGATATAAGCGAAAAACTAAAGTTACTTATTTGAGCGCTTTTTTTTAATTTTAAAAGTTTGCCGCTTATAACTTTTTTCGTATAGTCTTTCAGAAAACAACCTATACCACGATCGATTCATATTTTTATCCTCTTTCGATCGTATATAGCGGTATATGTACTCGCGGAATAGTTTTCGAGATATAAGCGAAAAACTAAAGTTATAAATTTGAGCGTTTTTTTTAAATTTTAAAAGTTTGCCGCTTAATAGCTTTTTTCGATCAGTCTCTTAGGAAACAAACTATACCACGATCGATTCGTATTTTTATCCTCTTTCGATCGCATATAGCGGTATATGTGCACGCGGAATAGTTTTCAAGATATAAGCGAAAAACTAAACTTATAAATTTGAGCGATTTTTTTTTTTTAATTTTAAAAGTTTGCCGCTTAATAACTTTTTTCGTACAGTCTTTCAGAAAACAAGCTATACCACGTTCGATTCGTATTTTTATCCTCTTTCGATGGTATATAACGGTATATGTGCACGCGGAATAGTTTTTGAGATATAAGCGAAAAACTAAAGTTACTTATTTGAGCGCTTTTTTTTAAATTTTAAAAGTTTGCCGCTTAATAACTTTTTTCGGACAGTCTTTTAGAAAACTGGCTATACCAAGATCGATTCGTATTTTTATCCTCTTTCGATCGTATATAGCGGTGTATGTGTATGCGGAATACTTTTCGAGATATAAGCGAAAAACTAAAGTTACTTATTTGAGCGCTTTTTTTTAATTTTAAAAGTTTGCCGCTTATAACTTTTTTCGTATAGTCTTTCAGAAAACAACCTATACCACGATCGATTCATATTTTTATCCTCTTTCGATCGTATATAGCGGTATATGTACTCGCGGAATAGTTTTCGAGATATAAGCGAAAAACTAAAGTTATAAATTTGAGCGTTTTTTTTAAATTTTAAAAGTTTGCCGCTTAATAGCTTTTTTCGATCAGTCTCTTAGGAAACAAACTATACCACGATCGATTCGTATTTTTATCCTCTTTCGATCGCATATAGCGGTATATGTGCACGCGGAATAGTTTTCAAGATATAAGCGAAAAACTAAACTTATAAATTTGAGCGATTTTTTTTTTTTAATTTTAAAAGTTTGCCGCTTAATAACTTTTTTCGTACAGTCTTTCAGAAAACAAGCTATACCACGATTGATTCGTATTTTTATCCTCTTTCGATCGTATGTAGCGGTTTATATGCACGCGGAATAGTTTTCGAGATATAAGCGAAAACCTAAATTTACATATTTGCGCGATTTTTAAATATTTAAAAGTTTGCCGCTTAATAACTTTTTCGTACAGTCTTTCAGAAAACAACCTATACCACGATCGATTCGTATTTTTATCCTCTTTCGATCGTATATAGCGGTATATGTACACACGGAACAAGGATATAAGATATATAAGCGAATAACTAAAGTTATAAATTTGAGCGATTTTTTTTAATTTTAAAAGTTTGCCGCTTAATAAATTTTTTCGGACAGTCTTTCAGAAAACAACCCATACCACGGTCGATTCGTATTTTTATCCTCTTACGATCGTATATAGCGGTGTATGTGCACGCGGAATACTTTTCGATGTATAAGCGAAAAACTAAAGTTATAAATTTGAGCGATTTTTTTTTAAATTTTAAAAGTTTGCCGCTTAATAACTTTTTCGTACAGTCTTTCAGGAAACAAACTATAACACGATCGATTCGTATTTTTATCCTCTTTCGATCGCATATAGCGGTATATGTGCACGCGGAATAGTTTCCGAGATGTAAGCGAAAAACTAGAGTTACATATTTGAGCGATTTTTTAAAATTTTAAAAGTTTGCCGCTTAATAACTTTTTTCATACAGGAAACAAACTATACAACGATCGATTCGCATTTTTATCCTTTTTCGATCGTATATAGCGGTTTATATGCACGCGGAATAGTTTTCGAGATATAAGCGAAAAACTAAATTTACATATTTGCGCGATTTTTAAATATTTAAAAGTTTGCCGCTTAATAACTTTTTCGTACAGTCTTTCAGAAAACAACCTATACCACGATCGATTCGTATTTTTATCCTCTTTCGATCGTATATAGCGGTATATGTACACACGGAACAGGGATATAAGATATATAAGCGAAAAACTAAAGTTATAAATTTGAGCGATTTTTTTTAATTTTAAAAGTTTGCCGCTTAATAACTTTTTTCATACAGGAAACAAACTATACAACGATCGATTCGCATTTTTATCCTCTTTCGATCGTATATAGCAGTATATGTGCACGCGAAATAGAGACATAACATGTATAAGCGAAAAACTAAAGTTATAAATTTGAGCGATTTTTTTTTAATTTTTAAAGTTTGCCGCTTAATAACTTTTTTTCGGACAGTCTTTCAGAAAACAACCTACACCACGGTCGATTCGTATTTTTATCCTCTTTCGATCGTGTATAGCGGTATATGTGCACGCGGAATACTTTTCGAGATATAAGCGAAAAACTAAAGTTACATATTTGAGCGATTTTTTAATATTTTAAAAGTTTGCCGCTTAATAGCCTTTTTCATACAGTCTCTTAGGAAACAAACTATACCACGATCGATTCGTATTTTTATCCTTTTTCGATCGTATGTAGCGGTATAAGTGAACGCGGAATAGTTTTCGAGATATAAGCGAAAAACTAAAGTTACATATTTGAAACGATTTTTTAAAAGTTAGCCGCTTATAACTTTCTTCGTACAGTCTTTCAGAAAACAACCTATACCACGATCGATTCGTATTTTTATCCTCTTTCGATCGTATATAGCGGTATATGTACACGCGGAATAGAGATATAAGATATATAAGCGAAAAGTAAAGTTATAAATTTGAGCGATTTTTTTTTAATTTTAAAAATTTGCCGCTTAATAACTTTTTTCGTACAGTCTTTCAGAAAACAAGCTATACCAATTGATTTGTATTTTTATCCTCTTTCGATCGTATGTAGCGGTTTATATGCACGCGGAATAGTTTTCGAGATATAAGCGAAAAACTAAATTTACATATTTGCGCGATTTTTAAATATTTAAAAGTTTGCCGCTTAATAACTTTTTCGTACATTCTTTCAGAAAACAACCTATACCACGATCGATTCGTGTTTTTATCCTCTTTCGATCGTATATAGCGGTATATGTACACATGGAACAGGGATATAAGATATATAAGCGAAAAACTAAAGTTATAAATTTGAGCGATTTTTTTTAATTTTAAAAGTTTGCCGCTTAATAAATTTTTTCGGACAGTCTTTCAGAAAACAACCCATACCACGGTTGATTCGTATTTTTATCCTCTTACGATCGTATATAGCGGTGTATGTGCACGCGGAATACTTTTCGATATATAAGCGAAAAACTAAAGTTATAAATTTGAGCGATTTTTTAAAAATTTAAAAGTTTGCCGCTTAATAACTTTTTTCGTACAGTCTTTCTTTCTTTCAATGGTGTATAGCGGTATATATGCACGCGGAATAGTTTTTGAGATATAAGCTACAAACTAAGTTATAAATTTGAGCGATTTTTTTTTTTTTTAATTTTAAAAGTTTGCCGCTTAATAACTTTTTCGTACAGTCTTTCAGGAAACAAACTATAACACGATCGATTCGTATTTTTATCCTCTTTCGATCGCATATAGCGGTATATGTGCACGCGGAATAGTTTCCGAGATGTAAGCGAAAAGCTAAAGTTACATATTTGAGCGATTTGTGAAAATTTTAAAAGTTTGCCGCTTAATAACTTTTTTCATACAGGAAACAAACTATACAACGATCGATTCGCATTTTTATCCTCTTTCGATCGTATATAGCAGTATATGTGCACGCGAAATAGAGACATAACATGTATAAGCGAAAAACTAAAGTTATAAATTTGAGCGATTTTTGTTTTAATTTTTAAAGTTTGCCGCTTAATAACTTTTTTCGGACAGTCTTTCAGAAAACAACCTACACCACGGTCGATTCGTATTTTTATCCTCTTTCGATCGTGTATAGCGGTATATGTGCACGCGGAACACTTTTCGAGATATAAGCGAAAAACTAAAGTTACATATTTGAACGATTTTTTAAAATTTTAAAAGTTTGCCGCTTAATAGCTTTTTTCATACAGTCTCTTAGGAAACAAACTATACCACGATCGATTCGTATTTTTATCCTTTTTCGATCGTATATAGCGGTTTATATGCACGCGGATTAGTTTTCGAGATATAAGCGAAAAACTAAAGTTACATATTTGAGCGATTTTTAAAAATTTTAAAAGTTTGCCGCTTAGTAACTTTTTTCGTACAGTCTCTTAGGAAACAAGCTATACCACGTTCGATTCGTATTTTTATCCTCTTTCGATGGTATAGCGGTATATGTGCACGCGGAATAGTTTTCGAGATATAAGCGAAAAACTAAAGTTACTTATTTGAGCGCTTTTTTTTAATTTTAAAAGTTTGCCGCTTATAACTTTTTTCGTATAGTCTTTCAGAAAACAACCTATACCACGATCGATTCATATTTTTATCCTCTTTCGATCGTATATAGCGGTATATGTACTCGCGGAATAGTTTTCGAGATATAAGCGAAAAACTAAAGTTATAAATTTGAGCGTTTTTTTTAAATTTTAAAAGTTTGCCGCTTAATAGCTTTTTTCGAACAGTCTCTTAGGAAACAAACTATACCACGATCGATTCGTATTTTTATCCTCTTTCGATCGCATATAGCGGTATATGTGCACGCGGAATAGTTTCCGAGATGTAAGCGAAAAACTAGAGTTACATATTTGAGCGATTTTTTAAAATTTTAAAAGTTTGCCGCTTAATAACTTTTTTCATACAGGAAACAAACTATACAACGATCGATTCGCATTTTTATCCTTTTTCGATCGTATATAGCGGTTTATATGCACGCGGAATAGTTTTCGAGATATAAGCGAAAAACTAAATTTACATATTTGCGCGATTTTTAAATATTTAAAAGTTTGCCGCTTAATAACTTTTTCGTACAGTCTTTCAGAAAACAACCTATACCACGATCGATTCGTATTTTTATCCTCTTTCGATCGTATATAGCGGTATATGTACACACGGAACAGGGATATAAGATATATAAGCGAAAAACTAAAGTTATAAATTTGAGCGATTTTTTTTAATTTTAAAAGTTTGCCGCTTAATAACTTTTTTCATACAGGAAACAAACTATACAACGATCGATTCGCATTTTTATCCTCTTTCGATCGTATAAAGCAGTATATGTGCACGCGAAATAGAGACATAACATGTATAAGCGAAAAACTAAAGTTATAAATTTGAACGATTTTTTTTTAATTTTTAAAGTTTGCCGCTTAATAACTTTTTTTCGGACAGTCTTTCAGAAAACAACCTACACCACGGTCGATTCGTATTTTTATCCTCTTTCGATCGTGTATAGCGGTATATGTGCACGCGGAATACTTTTCGAGATATAAGCGAAACACTAAAGTTACATATTTGAGCGATTTTTTAATATTTTAAAAGTTTGCCGCTTAATAGCCTTTTTCATACAGTCTCTTAGGAAACAAACTATACCACGATCGATTCGTATTTTTATCCTTTTTCGATCGTATGTAGCGGTATAAGTGAACGCGGAATAGTTTTCGAGATATAAGCGAAAAACTAAAGTTACATATTTGAAAAGATTTTTTAAAAGTTAGCCGCTTATAACTTTCTTCGTACAGTCTTTCAGAAAACAACCTATACCACGATCGATTCGTATTTTTATCCTCTTTCGATCGTATATAGCGGTATATGTACACGCGGAATAGAGATATAAGATATATAAGCGAAAAGTAAAGTTATAAATTTGAGCGATTTTTTTTTAATTTTAAAAATTTGCCGCTTAATAACTTTTTTCGTACAGTCTTTCAGAAAACAAGCTATACCAATTGATTTGTATTTTTATCCTCTTTCGATCGTATGTAGCGGTTTATATGCACGCGGAATAGTTTTCGAGATATAAGCGAAAAACTAAATTTACATATTTGCGCGATTTTTAAATATTTAAAAGTTTGCCGCTTAATAACTTTTTCGTACATTCTTTCAGAAAACAACCTATACCACGATCGATTCGTGTTTTTATCCTCTTTCGATCGTATATAGCGGTATATGTACACATGGAACAGGGATATAAGATATATAAGCGAAAAACTAAAGTTATAAATTTGAGCGATTTTTTTTAATTTTAAAAGTTTGCCGCTTAATAAATTTTTTCGGACAGTCTTTCAGAAAACAACCCATACCACGGTTGATTCGTATTTTTATCCTCTTACGATCGTATATAGCGGTGTATGTGCACGCGGAATACTTTTCGATATATAAGCGAAAAACTAAAGTTATAAATTTGAGCGATTTTTTAAAAATTTAAAAGTTTGCCGCTTAATAACTTTTTTCGTACAGTCTTTCTTTCTTTCAATGGTGTATAGCGGTATATATGCACGCGGAATAGTTTTTGAGATATAAGCTACAAACTAAGTTATAAATTTGAGCGATTTTTTTTTTTTTTAATTTTAAAAGTTTGCCGCTTAATAACTTTTTCGTACAGTCTTTCAGGAAACAAACTATAACACGATCGATTCGTATTTTTATCCTCTTTCGATCGCATATAGCGGTATATGTGCACGCGGAATAGTTTCCGAGATGTAAGCGAAAAGCTAAAGTTACATATTTGAGCGATTTGTGAAAATTTTAAAAGTTTGCCGCTTAATAACTTTTTTCATACAGGAAACAAACTATACAACGATCGATTCGCATTTTTATCCTCTTTCGATCGTATATAGCAGTATATGTGCACGCGAAATAGAGACATAACATGTATAAGCGAAAAACTAAAGTTATAAATTTGAGCGATTTTTGTTTTAATTTTTAAAGTTTGCCGCTTAATAACTTTTTTCGGACAGTCTTTCAGAAAACAACCTACACCACGGTCGATTCGTATTTTTATCCTCTTTCGATCGTGTATAGCGGTATATGTGCACGCGGAACACTTTTCGAGATATAAGCGAAAAACTAAAGTTACATATTTGAGCGATTTTTTAAAATTTTAAAAGTTTGCCGCTTAATAGCTTTTTTCATACAGTCTCTTAGGAAACAAACTATACCACGATCGATTCGTATTTTTATCCTTTTTCGATCGTATATAGCGGTTTATATGCACGCGGATTAGTTTTCGAGATATAAGCGAAAAACTAAAGTTACATATTTGAGCGATTTTTAAAAATTTTAAAAGTTTGCCGCTTAGTAACTTTTTTCGTACAGTCTCTTAGGAAACAAGCTATACCACGTTCGATTCGTATTTTTATCCTCTTTCGATGGTATAGCGGTATATGTGCACGCGGAATAGTTTTCGAGATATAAGCGAAAAACTAAAGTTACTTATTTGAGCGCTTTTTTTTAATTTTAAAAGTTTGCCGCTTATAACTTTTTTCGTATAGTCTTTCAGAAAACAACCTATACCACGATCGATTCATATTTTTATCCTCTTTCGATCGTATATAGCGGTATATGTACTCGCGGAATAGTTTTCGAGATATAAGCGAAAAACTAAAGTTATAAATTTGAGCGTTTTTTTTTAAATTTTAAAAGTTTGCCGCTTAATAGCTTTTTTCGAACAGTCTCTTAGGAAACAAACTATACCACGATCGATTCGTATTTTTATCCTCTTTCGATCGCATATAGCGGTATATGTGCACGCGGAATAGTTTTCAAGATATAAGCGAAAAACTAAACTTATAAATTTGAGCGATTTTTTTTTTTAATTTTAAAAGTTTGCCGCTTAATAACTTTTTTCGTACAGTCTTTCAGAAAACAAGCTATACCACGATTGATTCGTATTTTTATTCTCTTTCGATCGTATGTAGCGGTTTATATGCACGCGGAATAGTTTTCGAGATATAAGCGAAAAACTAAATTTACATATTTGCGCGATTTTTAAATATTTAAAAGTTTGCCGCTTAATAACTTTTTCGTACAGTCTTTCAGAAAACAACCTATACCACGATCGATTCGTATTTTTATCCTCTTTCGATCGTATATAGCGGTATATGTACACACGGAACAAGGATATAAGATATATAAGCGAATAACTAAAGTTATAAATTTGAGCGATTTTTTTTAATTTTAAAAGTTTGCCGCTTAATAAATTTTTTCGGACAGTCTTTCAGAAAACAACCCATACCACGGTCGATTCGTATTTTTATCCTCTTACGATCGTATATAGCGGTGTATGTGCACGCGGAATACTTTTCGATGTATAAGCGAAAAACTAAAGTTATAAATTTGAGCGATTTTTTTTTAAATTTTAAAAGTTTGCCGCTTAATAACTTTTTCGTACAGTCTTTCAGGAAACAAACTATAACACGATCGATTCGTATTTTTATCCTCTTTCGATCGCATATAGCGGTATATGTGCACGCGGAATAGTTTCCGAGATGTAAGCGAAAAACTAGAGTTACATATTTGAGCGATTTTTTAAAATTTTAAAAGTTTGCCGCTTAATAACTTTTTTCATACAGGAAACAAACTATACAACGATCGATTCGCATTTTTATCCTTTTTCGATCGTATATAGCGGTTTATATGCACGCGGAATAGTTTTCGAGATATAAGCGAAAAACTAAATTTACATATTTGCGCGATTTTTAAATATTTAAAAGTTTGCCGCTTAATAACTTTTTCGTACAGTCTTTCAGAAAACAACCTATACCACGATCGATTCGTATTTTTATCCTCTTTCGATCGTATATAGCGGTATATGTACACACGGAACAGGGATATAAGATATATAAGCGAAAAACTAAAGTTATAAATTTGAGCGATTTTTTTTAATTTTAAAAGTTTGCCGCTTAATAAATTTTTTTGGACAGTCTTTCAGAAAACAACCCATACCACGGTTGATTCGTATTTTTATCCTCTTACGATCGTATATAGCGGTGTATGTGCACGCGGAATACTTTTCGATATATAAGCGAAAAACTAAAGTTATAAATTTGAGCGATTTTTTAAAAATTTAAAAGTTTGCCGCTTAATGACTTTTTTCGTACAGTCTTTTTTTCTTTCAATGGTATATAGCGGTATATATGCACGCGGAATAGTTTTTGAGATATAAGCTACAAACTAAGTTATAAATTTGAGCGATTTTTTTTTTTAATTTTAAAAGTTTGCCGCTTAATAACTTTTTCGTACAGTCTTTCAGGAAACAAACTATAACACGATCGATTCGTATTTTTATCCTCTTTCGATCGCATATAGCGCTATATGTGCACGCGGAATAGTTTCCGAGATGTAAGCGAAAAACTAAAGTTACATATTTGAGCGATTTTTTAAAATTTTAAAAGTTTGCCGCTTAATAACTTTTTTCATACAGGAAACAAACTATACAACGATCGATTCGCATTTTTATCCTTTTTCGATCGTATATAGCGGTTTATATGCACGCGGAATAGTTTTCGAGATATAAGCGAAAAACTAAATTTACATATTTGCGCGATTTTTAAATATTTAAAAGTTTGCCGCTTAATAACTTTTTCGTACAGTCTTTCAGAAAACAACCTATACCACGATCGATTCGTATTTTTATCCTCTTTCGATCGTATATAGCGGTATATGTACACACGGAACAGGGATATAAGATATATAAGCGAAAAACTAAAGTTATAAATTTGAGCGATTTTTTTTAATTTTAAAAGTTTGCCGCTTAATAAATTTTTTTGGACAGTCTTTCAGAAAACAACCCATACCACGGTTGATTCGTATTTTTATCCTCTTACGATCGTATATAGCGGTGTATGTGCACGCGGAATACTTTTCGATATATAAGCGAAAAACTAAAGTTATAAATTTGAGCGATTTTTTAAAAATTTAAAAGTTTGCCGCTTAATGACTTTTTTCGTACAGTCTTTTTTTCTTTCAATGGTATATAGCGGTATATATGCACGCGGAATAGTTTTTGAGATATAAGCTACAAACTAAGTTATAAATTTGAGCGATTTTTTTTTTTAATTTTAAAAGTTTGCCGCTTAATAACTTTTTCGTACAGTCTTTCAGGAAACAAACTATAACACGATCGATTCGTATTTTTATCCTCTTTCGATCGCATATAGCGCTATATGTGCACGCCGAATAGTTTCCGAGATGTAAGCGAAAAACTAAAGTTACATATTTGAGCGATTTTTTAAAATTTTAAAAGTTTGCCGCTTAATAACTTTTTTCATACAGGAAACAAACTATACAACGATCGATTCGCATTTTTATCCTCTTTCGATCGTATATAGCAGTATATGTGCACGCGAAATAGAGACATAACATGTATAAGCGAAAAACTAAAGTTATAAATTTGAGCGATTTTTTTTTTAATTTTTAAAGTTTGCCGCTTAATAACTTTTTTCGGACAGTCTTTCAGAAAACAACCTACACCACGGTCGATTCGTATTTTTATCCTCTTTCGATCGTGTATAGCGGTATATGTGCACGCGGAATACTTTTCGAGATATAAGCGAAAAACTAAAGTTACATATTTGAGCGATTTTTTAATATTTTAAAAGTTTGCCGCTTAATAGCCTTTTTCATACAGTCTCTTAGGAAACAAACTATACCACGATCGATTCGTATTTTTATCCTTTTTCGATCGTATGTAGCGGTATAAGTGAACGCGGAATAGTTTTCGAGATATAAGCGAAAAACTAAAGTTACATATTTGAAAAGATTTTTTAAAAGTTAGCCGCTTATAACTTTCTTCGTACAGTCTTTCAGAAAACAACCTATACCACGATCGATTCGTATTTTTATCCTCTTTCGGTCGTATATAGCGGTATATGTACACGCGGAATAGAGATATAAGATATATAAGCGAAAAGTAAAGTTATAAATTTGAGCGATTTTTTTTTTAATTTTAAAAATTTGCCGCTTAATAACTTTTTTCGTACAGTCTTTCAGAAAACAAGCTATACCAATTGATTTGTATTTTTATTCTCTTTCGATCGTATGTAGCGGTTTATATGCACGCGGAATAGTTTTCGAGATATAAGCGAAAAACTAAATTTACATATTTGCGCGATTTTTAAATATTTAAAAGTTTGCCGCTTAATAACTTTTTCGTACATTCTTTCAGAAAACAACCTATACCACGATCGATTCGTGTTTTTATCCTCTTTCGATCGTATATAGCGGTATATGTACACATGGAACAGGGATATAAGATATATAAGCGAAAAACTAAAGTTATAAATTTGAGCGATTTTTTTTAATTTTAAAAGTTTGCCGCTTAAAAAATTTTTTCGGACAGTCTTTCAGAAAACAACCCATACCACGGTTGATTCGTATTTTTATCCTCTTACGATCGTATATAGCGGTGTATGTGCACGCGGAATACTTTTCGATATATAAGCGAAAAACTAAAGTTATAAATTTGAGCGATTTTTTAAAAATTTAAAAGTTTGCCGCTTAATAACTTTTTTCGTACAGTCTTTCTTTCTTTCAATGGTATATAGCGGTATATATGCACGCGGAATAGTTTTTGAGATATAAGCTACAAACTAAGTTATAAATTTGAGCGATTTTTTTTTTTTAATTTTAAAAGTTTGCCGCTTAATAACTTTTTCGTACAGTCTTTCAGGAAACAAACTATAACACGATCGATTCGTATTTTTATCCTCTTTCGATCGCATATAGCAGTATATGTGCACGCGGAATAGTTTCCGAGATGTAAGCGAAAAGCTAAAGTTACATATTTGAGCGATTTGTGAAAATTTTAATAGTTTGCCGCTTAATAACTTTTTTCATACAGGAAACAAACTATACAACGATCGATTCGCATTTTTATCCTCTTTCGATCGTATATAGCAGTATATGTGCACGCGAAATAGAGACATAACATGTATAAGCGAAAAACTAAAGTTATAAATTTGAGCGATTTTTGTTTTAATTTTTAAAGTTTGCCGCTTAATAACTTTTTTCGGACAGTCTTTCAGAAAACAACCTACACCACGGTCGATTCGTATTTTTATCCTCTTTCGATCGTGTATAGCGGTATATGTGCACGCGGAATACTTTTCGAGATATAAGCGAAAAACTAAAGTTACATATTTGAGCGATTTTTTAAAATTTTAAAAGTTTGCCGCTTAATAGCTTTTTTCATACAGTCTCTTAGGAAACAAACTATACCACGATCGATTCGTATTTTTATCCTTTTTCGATCGTATATAGCGGTTTATATGCACGCGGATTAGTTTTCGAGATATAAGCGAAAAACTAAAGTTACATATTTGAGCGATTTTTAAAAATTTTAAAAGTTTGCTGCTTAGTAACTTTTTTCGTACAGTCTTTCAGAAAACAACCTATACCACGATCGATTCATATTTTTATCCTCTTTCGATCGTATATAGCGGTATATGTACACGCAGAATAAAGATATAAGATATATAAGCGAAAAACTAAAGTTATAAATTTGAGCGATTTATTTTTAACTTTAAAAGTTTGCCGCTTAATAACTTTTTTCGTACAGTCTTTCAGAAAACAAGCTATACCACGATTGATTTGTATTTTTATCCTCTTTCGATCGTATGTAGCGGTTTATATGCACGCGGATTAGTTTTCGAGATATAAGTGAAAAACTAAAGTTATAAATTTGAGCGTTTTTTTTAAATTTTAAAAGTTTGCCGCTTAATAGCTTTTTTCGAACAGTCTCTTAGGAAACAAACTATACCACGATCGATTCGTATTTTTATCCTCTTTCGATCGCATATAGCGGTATACGTGCACGCGGAATAGTTTTCAAGATATAAGCGAAAAACTAAAGTTATAAATTTGAGCATTTTTTTTTTTTTTTAATTTTAAAAGTTTGCCGCTTAATAACTTTTTTCGTACAGTCTTTCAGAAAACAAGCTATACCACGTTCGATTCGTATTTTTATCCTCTTTCGATGGTATATATCGGTATATGTGCACGCGAAATAGTTTTTAAGATATAAGCGAAACACTAAGTTATAAGTTTGAGCGAATTTTTTTTTAATTTTAAAAGTTTGCCGCTTAATAACTTTTTTCGGACAGTCTTTTAGAAAACTGGCTATACCAAGATCGATTCGTATTTTTATCCTCTTTCGATCGTACATAGCGGTGTATGTGTACGCGGAATATTTTTCGAGATATAAGCGAAAAACTAAAGTTACTTATTTAAGCGCTTTTTTAAAATTTTAAAAGTATGCCACTTAATAACTTTTTTCGTACAGTCTTTCAGAAAACAAGCTGTACCACGATCGATTCCTATTTTTATCCTCTTTCGATCGCATATAGCGGTATATGTGTACGCGGAATACTTTTCGAGATATAAGCGAAAAACTAAAGTTACTTATTTGAGCGCTTTTTTTTTTAATTTTAAAAGTTTGCCGCTTATAACTTTTTTCGTATAGTCTTGCAGAAAACAACCTATACCACGATCGATTCATATTTTTATCCTCTTTCGATCGTATATAGCGGTATATGTACTCGCGGAATAAAGATATAAGATATATAAGCGAAAAACTAAAGTTATAAATTTGAGCGATTTTTTTTTTAATTTTAAAAGTTTGCCGCTTAATAACCTTTTTCGTACAGTCTTTCAGAAAACAAGCTATACCACGTTCGACTCGTATTTTTATCCTCTTTCGATCGTATATAGCGGTATATGTGCACGCGGAATAGTTTTCGAGATATAAGCGAAAAACTAAAGTTATAAATTTGAGCGTTTTTTTTTTTTAATTTTAAAAGTTTGCCGCTTAATAGCCTTTTTCGAACAGTCTCTTAGGAAACAAACTATACCACCATCGATTCGTATTTTTATCCTCTTTCGATCGCATATAGCGGTATATGTGCACGCGGAATAGTTTTCAAGATATAAGCGAAAAACTAAAGTTATAAATTTGAGCGATTTTTTTTTAATTTTAATAGCTTGCCGCTTAATAACTTTTTTCGTACAGTCTTTCAGAAAACAAGCTACACCACGATTGATTCGTATTTTTATCCTCTTTCGATCGTATGTGGCGGTTTATATGCACGCGGAATAGTTTTCGAGATATAAGCGAAAAACTAAATTTACATATTTGAGCGATTTTTAAATATTTAAAAGTTTGCCGCTTAATAACTTTTTCGTACAGTCTTTCAGAAAACAACCTATACCACGATCGATTCGTATTTTTATCCTCTTTCGATCGTATATAGCGGTATATGTACACGCGAAATAGAGACATAACATGTATAAGCGAAAAACTAAAGTTATAAATTTGAGCGATTTTTTTTAATTTTTAAAGTTTGCCGCTTAATAACATTTTTCGGACAGTCTTTCAGAAAACAACCTACACCACGGTCGATTCGTATTTTTATCCTCTTTCGCTCGTATATAGCGGTATATGTGCACGCGGAATACTTTTCGAGATATAGGCGAAAAACTAAAGTTACATATTTGATCGATTTTTTAAAATTTTAAAAGTTTGCCGCTTAATAGCTTTTTTCATACAGTCTCTTAGGAAACAAACTATACCACGATCAATTCGTATTTTTATCCTCTTTCGATCGTATGTAGCGGTATATCTGAACGCTGAATAGTTTTCGAGATATAAGCGAAAAACTAAAGTTACATATTTGAAAAGATTTTTTAAAATTTTAAAAGTTAGCCGCTTATAACTTTCTTCGTACAGTCTTTCAGAAAACAACATATACCACGATCGATTCGTATTTTTTATCCTCTTTCGATTGTATATAGCGGTATAGAGATATAAGATATATAAGCGAAAAACTAAAGTTATAAATTTGAGCGATTTTTTTTAATTTTAAAAGTTTGCCGCTTAATAACTTTTTTCGTACAGTCTTTTAGAAAACAAGCTATACCACGATTGATTCGTATTTTTATCCTTTTTCGATCGTATGTAGCGGTTTATATGCGCGCGGAATAGTTTTCGAGATATAAGCAAAAAATAAAGTTACATATTTGAGCGATTATTCAAATTTTAAAAGTTTGCCGCTTAATAACTTTTTCGTACAGTCTTTCAGAAAACAAGCTATACCACGATCGATTCGGAATAGTTTTCGAGATATAAGCGAAAAACTAAAGTTACATATTTGAGCGATTTTTAAAATTTTAAAAGTTTGCCGCTTAATAACTTTTTTCGTACAGTCTTTTAGGAAACAAACTATACCACGATCGAATTGTATTTTTATCCTCTTTCGGTCGTATATGGCGGTATATGTGCACGCGGAATAGTTTTCGAGATATAAGCGAAAAACTTAAGTTACCTATTTGAGCGATTTTTAAAAGTTTTAAAAGTTTGCCGCTTAATAGCTTTTTTCGTACAGTCTTTCAGGAAACAAACTATGCCACGATCGATTCGATTTTTATCTTCTTTCGACCGTATATAGCGGTATATGTGCACGCGGAATAGAGATATAAGATATATAAGCGAAAAACTAAAGTTATAAATTTGAGCGATTTTTTTTTAATTTTAAAAGTTTGCCGCTTAATAACTTTTTTCGTACAGTCTTTCAGAAAACAACCTATACCACGGTCGATTCGTATTTTTATCCTTTTTCGATCGTATATAGCGGTATATGTGCACGCGGAATAGTTATCGAGATCTAAGCGAAAAACTAAAGTTTTTCGTACAGTCTTTCAGGAAACAAACTATACCACGATCGATTCGTATTTTTATCCTCTTTTGATCGTATATAGCGGTATATGTGCACTCGGAATAGAGATATAAGATATATAAGCGAAAAACTAAAGTTATAAATTTGAGCGATTTTTTTTTAATTTAAAAGTTTGCCGCTTAATAACTTTTTTCGTACAGTCTTTCAGAAAACAACCTATACCACGGTTGATTCGTATTTTTATCTTCTTTCGATCGTTTATAGCGGTATATGTGCACGCGGAATACTTTTCGAGATATAAGCGAAAAACTAAAGTTATAAATTTGAGCGATTTTTTTTAATTTTAAAAGTTTGCCGCTTAATAACTTTTTTCGTACAGTCTTTTAGGAAACAAACTATAACACGATCGATTCGTATTTTTATTCTTTATCGATCGTATATGGCGGTACATGTGCACGCGGAATAGTTTTCGAGATATAAGCGAAAAACTAAAGTTACATATTTGAGCGATTTTCTAAATTTTAAAAGTTTGCCGCTTAATAACTTTTTTTGTAGTCTTTCAGAAAACAACCTATACCACGATCGATTCGTATTTTTATCCTCCTTCGATCGTTTATAGCGGTAAATGTGCACGCGGAATATTTTTCGAGATGTAAGCGAAAAACTAAAGTTATAAATTCGAGCGATTTTTTTATATTTTAAAAGTTTGCCGCTTAATAACTTTTTTCGTACAGTCTTTTAGGAAACAAAGTATACCACGATCGATTCGTATTTTTATCCTCTTTCGATCGTATGTAGCGGTTTATATGCATGCGGATTAGTTTTCGAGATATAAGCGAAAAACTAAAGTTACATATTTGAGCGATTTTTAAAAATTTTAAAAGTTTGCCGCTTAATAACTTTTTTCGTACAGTCTTTCAGAAAACAACCTATACCACGATCGATTCGCATTTTAATCCTCTTTCGATCGTATATAGCGGTATATGTGCACGCGGAATAGTTTTCGGGATATAAGCGAAAAACTAAAGTTATAAATTTGAGCGATTTTTTAAAATTTTAAAAGTTTGCCGATTAATAACTTTTTTCGTACAGTCTTTTAAAAAACAAGCTATACCACGATTGATTCGTATTTTTATCCTCTTTCGATGGTATGTAGCGGTATATGTGCACGCGGAATAGTTTTCAAGATATTAGCGAAAAACTAAAGTTACATATTTGAGCGATTTTTTAAAATTTTAAACGTTTGCCGCTTAATAACTTTTTTCGTACAGTCTTTCAGAAAACAACCTATACCACGATCGATTCGTATTTTTTTATAAGATATAAGATATATAAGCGAAAAACCAAAGTTATAAATTTGAGCGATTTTTTTTTTAATTTTAAAAGTTTGCCGCTTAATAAATTTTGTCCTACAGTCTTTCAGAAAACAAGCTATACCACGATCGATTCGTATTTTTATCCTCTTTCGATCGCGTATAGCGGTATAAGTGCACGCGGAATAGTTCTTGAGATATAAATATTGTTTGTTTGAAAGTTTAATAAAGAATAACAAATTTTATTTTTTTTCAGAAATAACATAAAATACAAATTATATAAAACAATATATATAATATATTCAGCTACAATTTTCTTTTCTTGAATAAGTTCTCTTATAAAATGGTGACGAATGTCAATATGTTTTGTTCTGGAGTGATATGTACTATTTTGGGTTAAATTAATGGCACTTTTATTGTCACATTTAATTTTTACTGCTGATGTCTTCGTAAGCTCAGAGGATAATGATCTCAACCATAATCCTTCTTGACCTGCAGCTGACAACGCCATATACTCTCCTCCTGTTGTAGAAAGTGCCTTTGTTTGTTGCTTTTTGCTATTCCAAGATATACAACCATATTGAAACTTAAAAATGTAACCTGATGTTGACTTTCTATCATCACTGTCTCCCGCCCAATCAGCATCTGAGTAACCTTCAATATATTCTTTTGAATTTTTTTCAAACTGCAGCTTGTAATGTGCTGTACCGCTAGATATCTTATAACACGTTTTACTGATTGCCAATGTGCTCTACCAGGGTTGTTACTGTATCTTGCTAGGACACCTACAGCATACGAAATGTCTGGACGACTAACTCGTGCGGCATACATTAAACTTCCAATTGCCTCTTGGTATGGTATTAACTTCATCTCTTTACGTTCATCTTCAGTTTTAGGACACGTATCTTTAGAAACTTTTTGGTTAACATCTAATGGCGTTGCAACAGGTTTGGAATCAAGCATGTTAAATTTCTTTAATACATTGTGTATATAGTTCTTGATCCAACCATAATTTACCATTTTCACGATCTCGTGTAATTTTCATACCTAGAATAAAGTTCGCTTCCCCTATATCCTTCATCTTAAAGTTTTGAAATAAACTATTTTTTATGAAAAGTTTCTTTTCGGGGTTATTTGTAAAAATTAAAATGTCATCAACATATATTGCAACGTGTGTCTTTTCCTCATCTTTAATCTTGAAGTAAATGCAAGGTTCTGTTTTTGATTGGATGAGACCCATCTGCTTTAAAGTACTGTCTAATTTCTTATTCCAAACTCTACTCGTATTGATGAGTATCTTATAACTGAAGAAAATGTTTCCTCATAATCTATTCCATAACGTTGCGAGTAACCTTTTATTACTAATCTTGCTTTGTATCTTTCAATATTACCACTTGAATCTCTTTTAATTTTAAAGCACCATTTACTTTCTATAGCTTTCTTTCCTTTAGGAAAACTTACAATATCCCAAGTGTTGTTTTTAACCAAAGCTCTAAGTTCTTCATTCATGGATCTTTTCCAATTATCTTTTTGTTCACTCTGTAGTGCTTGCTTAACGGTGACAGGTTCCTGTTCTGTATATACAATGTTACACTCAAAACCATATCTTTGCACTGGCTTTCGAGTCCTTGATGATCTTCTTAAGGGTTGTGGTAATGTGCTTTCAGTTTCAAATCCTTCAATAGGTGTACTACTAGCATCTGAAAAATGTTCTTCTGATGATCCATCTTCCTTCAGTACTTCCTAATCGATTTACAATATTTCTATTTTCAACAACTGGATTTAAATCAAGAACTTCTTTTTGTTGTATATTATCATCTTGCTTTTCCCCCACTAAATCACATTCCGCGTACATATAAAAATCCGCTTTATCATCATGTAACTTATGGTCGAAGAACTCTTTTTCTAAAAATCTTGCATCTCTTCTTAAAAACACTTCATTACGAGCAGGATCATAGAAACGATAATTTTTCATGTGAGCACTATATCCAACAAAAATTGCTTCTTTTGCCTCTTTTGCCTTACAGTCAAGCTTCCATCTCTTCTCTTTAGGTATGTGAGTTAAAGCTTTACATCCAAAAACTTTTAAATATTTTTTAAACAAGGTTTTTTACCTGACCAAACTTCTTCGGGTGTAACATAATTAAGTATTTTGCATGGAGTACGATTTATTAAATACACGGCTGTATTGGCTGCTTCTGCCCAAAACTTTCTTTGTAAGCCTGAATGAAACAAAAGACATCTTGTTTTCTCAATAATTGTTCTATTCATCCGCTCAGACATACCATTTTGTTGTGGGCTGTATGGAATTGTTTTTTGATGTTCGATTCCACTTCCAATCATTATCTTCTTCATTCTGTTGTTGCAATACTCTGTACCATTATCACTTCTTAAAGTTTTAATAGTTTTACCTGCTTCGTTTTCAACAAAGTTCTTGAATTCTAAGAATTTAGCAGCTACTTCAGCTTTTGTTTTAATAAAAATGGAAAAACTTTTCGGCTAAAATCATCAATAAAGGTAAGAACATATCTCGAACCATTGATTGATTTTACTTCCATTGGACCGCAAAGATCAGTATGTATCAAGCCTAGTACTTCTGTGGATCTACTTCCAAGGTCTTTAAATGGCAATCTGGATAATTTTCCTTTCAGACATGTCGTACAGTTTTCTTTACTTATATCACATTTTACTCCTGTAACGGATCCAGAATTCGCATATCTTAAAACTTCATTGTTAGCATGGCCAATACGATTATGCTATAACTCAGACTCTTTAATTTTTATTTCGGATAAATACGCACTATCATTTGTTTGAAAGTTTAACAAAGAACAAATTTTATTTTTTTTTTCAGTAATAACATAAAACACAAATTATATAAAACAATATATACAATGTATATAATTGTAGTGTATTGAAACGATTGGAGTTCGGTTAACAACTAACTTTATTAAAATTAAAGAAATAGACATATGCTTAACATAAGAAAAGCTTAAATCTAAGATAATGTTATTTGCAGAATTAGAGATGTGGATATATATTTAAAAAATATATAACACGCCTCCACTTAAATTAGATTAATATTTTTCTATATTAATACATTTCATACTTATATATTTATAAATATTTAAAGACAATATATTATATTCATTATTAAATTCAATTATAGTTCAGAACTATTATTATTAATTTTTTTATGATATTACATTTTATAAAAATAATTCATAGTTTTCAAAATTTATATATTTATTTATTTTTTTTTTTTTTTTGTTCTGGGTCTCAATACCCTTTTACATAAATTTTCATTTTCTTCAGAATTAACAATTTCGTTTTCCATTTCAATTTCCGAATTAAGTTCATTTTTGTCTCTTAATTCTACTAAATTATTATTATTATTACTATTATTATGTGACTGTTCAACTACACTCGATGCATTTCCACTTGAACATGATGGTAACTCTGGCGGTATGGAATCATCATTAACATTTTGAGCTTCTGTTACCCCTGCCCTAATCTGATCAGTGTGTTTCTTTATTATTCTTCCATTTGAAAGAACACATTGATAAGAACTTGGACCCATTTTATCCCTAAAAATAGTAGGAGCCCATGACTTTTTATTGACATTTGTGTAATCCCTTATATAAACATTTTGATCCTTTTCAAAAGTGACTGATCTCCTACCTTTATAATTTGAAATGCTTTTCATTTTCTGTTCTTGTATTTTATCTTGAATAAGGGGAGGTTTAATAAGATCAAAACGTGTTCTAATTGATCTTCCAATAAAAAGTTTTGCTGGACTTTCGTCTGTTGAGCTTTGCTTTGTATTACGATAATCCATCAAAAATCGATTTAAAATAACATCAATATTCTCATTTTTATTAGAGTTTAAATTTGCATAAATGGATTTCTTTACGGATTTTACAAAATTTTCCGCTTGGCCGTTCGTTGCGGGATGTCCAGGAGCTGTTAGTATATGATTTTTTTTGTTGTTTGAATTAAAGTTGTTAAAATCTTCAGACACAAATTGCCTTCCGTTATCACTAACAGTCGTATTAGGAATACCGAAACGACAAAAAATTTCCCTTAACTTCGTTATTACAAAATTGGAAGTGATATCCTTTGTTTTAAAAACGTCTACCCATTTGGAATATGAGTCTATAACTATTAAAAAATGATACATATTGATTGGGCCTGCAAAGTCTATGTGGATTTTTTGCCACACAGAGCTTGTTTGTTTCCATGGTATAAGCATACTCTTCTCTGGACTACTAACGAGCTTTTGACACGAAGTACAAGATTTAACCAAATTTTCAATCTCGCTATCGATTTTAGGCCACCAAACAAATGATCTAGCTATTGCTTTTATTTTAACGATGCCGAAATGAGATTCATGCAATAGCTGAAGTACTGATTTTCTAAGTTTTTGTGATACTATAACCCTATAACCCCATAGCAAACATTCATAATCTACAGTTAGCTCAGTATCTTTGTTAGTAAATGCTTTAAACTCTTCGCTTTCAATTTCAAGGGTAAAAACCCTTTTGAACAAATTCGCAAGCTTTAGAAAGAATAGGATATCGCCTAGTCTCTCGAGCTATGTCTTTAAAGTCAAGGTTTAAAATATTATCCTTTTGTATATAATTAACAAGGGTACTATCATTGGTATCACTTACGTTTTCAATTTTCAGTTGAGGCATTCGCGATAAATTGTCAGCTTCATTTAAGTGACCCTTAGCATATTCAATTCTATAATTGAATCCTGAAAGGATAAACGCCCACCTTTGAACACGCGCTGCTGCCATTATTGGTAAACCTTTGTTTTCACCAAATATGGAAATCAATGGTTTATGATCTGTTTTTAAAGTAAAAACATTTCCAATCAAGTATTGCTTTAGCTTCGTAACAGAAAAGATAATAGCCAATGCTTCTTTTTCATGTGTACTATATTTTTGTTCGGTTTTAGTTAAAGCCCTAGATATGAATGCAATAGGTTTAAATTTGTTGTTAGAAAATTTATGGGACAATACGCCAGCTATGGCATAATCTGAAGCGTCTGTTGTAAGAAAAATTGGTAACTTTGGATTAAAGTGAACTAGAACTTTATCTGAAGTTATTTCTCGTTTTATCGTATCGTACGCAACTTGACAACTTTCAGACCACATAAATTTAACGTTTTTCTGTAACAATTGATATAACGGTATCATGATTTTTGCAAAATTATTGACAAACTTTGAGTAATAATTTACCATGCCTAAAAATGCACGTAACTCAGACACGTTATTGGGGATTGGTGCCTTTAACACAGAATGCATCCTTTCCTTGTTTTTTTTTTAAGACCAAACTTGTCAATGGTAAAACCTAAATATGATATTTCATTTTTGAAAAATTCACATTTTGATAAATTGAGTTTAAGACCCGCTACCGACAATTTAGTAAGCACAGATTTTAAATTTTGAATTTGTTCTGTTATATTCTTACCAGATACCGTAATGTCATCCTGATACACAACTACGAATGGTATACCTTGTAATAAGGTTTCCATTGTCTTTTGAAATATTCCAGCAGCAGGTTTAATTCCAAAACGTAAACGTTTCATCTTTAAAGTGCCAATGTGCGTTGACCACGTACATAAAAATTGTGATTTGTCATCAAGTATAAGCTGATTATATGCGCTAGATAAATCTAGTTTTGAAAACATTTGACCTCCGGTTATTAAATTGAGCCACTGTATATATATTATAAATTGGATATGGTCAAGGCTAATTCCGGTTAATGTTTCCAGATAGGAACAGGGATTTTTTTAAATTATGTATCCAACAAACTGAAGAAAAAGATGAACATTTTTATTTGGCTACACGTATGAGTATTTCCCAGTATAAACTGTTGTTAACGCTAACCATACCAAAGCTAGAAAAGCATTCTGCCAGAAAGCCAATAAGCACCGAATGTCGATTGACACTTTACTGTTAGTACCATTGTTCAAATGTATGTATATGTATGATTTGTTCTTAACTTTTTACTGCTTTAATATAGTTTTCTTGCTCATGGGTGCAGTGTACAGGTTTTGGCATGGGCTTACAAAATTGTAATATGCACAGTAAGAAATGTAGTTTACGAAACCTGTGAAGTTATATGGGAAGAGTTGCACCAGTTTAATATGTTAATTCCAAATAAAACCGATTAGACACAAATCTCAAGTTCTTTTTATGAAACAAATGGTCTTCCACATTGCCTCGGTGCTATTGATGGCAAACACGTCAACACAAAATGTCCAAAGAAAAGTGGATCTTTATTTTTTAATTATGATCGCCGTTTGCGATCATAATTATGCATTCACATTTGTTGACGTTGGTGCTTCCGGAAGCCAAAGTGACGGAGGAATTTTTAGAAAGAGTGTATTTGGAAGAAAAATTTGTGTACCAGCACCAAAATATCTTCCAAATTCAAATATTAGGTTTCCCTTTTTTTCATCGGTGATAATGCATTTCCACTGCCTCCGAATTTAATGCGCCCTTATCCAGGTACTATGTTATCAGATGAGAAAAGGCATTTTAACAAAACGCTTTCGAAAGCAAGATGCAGAATTAAAATTGCTTTCGGAATTTTGGCGAACCGGTGGCGTATTTTACACACAACAATTAATTCCAGGCCTGAAAATGCACAAAAAATCATTTTGGCTTCAGCATTGTTGCATAATTTTTTAATACTCAACAATGACAGAAGATAGTTCAACAGTGAAGACCTGAAAGAAATTAGTCAGCAAAATTTAGGTGAATATTATACGAATATTATGCTCAAATCGCTCAACAAATGAAGCATTTGGTTTACGTGAAACCCTTAAGGAGTATTTACTTGCGAATCATAAAAACTAATGATGGCTTATATTGCACCTTAACACTCAGATATTTTAACGACTTAAAATAAATAAAATCCAACAAAATTTATAAAACATGTTTAATTTTTTTTAAATAAAAAGTAATTAAATGACAATAAAATAATTAAATTCTTTTGTTAAAGGAATTCATTTAATTTCATGTACACAGTTGTACAAACTGCGTTTTCTATTATATATTTTTGCGCCAACGTCAAATTCGAATCATCTATTTATTTTGCTAACGCCGCACAGTTATCAATTTCGCGAGATAGCGGTCCAAACTCTATAACTTTTGACTGGATTTGTATTTTTTTACGCAATTTGTTTTGTTCAATATGAGGGACTTTAATCATCAATTTGCGTGTATTTTTTTATAATTTCTTATTTTCTTCAATCGTATTTTACAACCAATGCTTATTTATTATTTCTGAACTTAATTTTTGTCAGAAAATGCCAACATTTGGCCCCTGACATTTATTTAGTCTATATATTCACAGGGGCCAAAGGTTGGTTTTTTTTTTTTGGAAGAAAGCTAGTTCTTGTGAGGATTAAACTGAAAAATAACACTGAAATTCCCAATAATATCAATACCATTTGGATATATTATATACAGAACACAACATCGATAAAATTTTAAGTAAACTTTTACTATTGATTTAAAGTGCACATATATTTTATTTAAATGTATTAATAAAAATTTATACTAAAATTAGAAACAAATTATAATCTTTAAACTAGTATTAGTTAAACAATATTAGTAAAAATTTCTTCCAAATAACTTTGATTTTCATTTTGCAGTAGTTGTTTAGCTTCTTCATCTAACTCTAATGAGGTTGATTTCCATTTTTGTCGAATACTGGACATATATGGGTCTGATGTGCACAACAAAATATTAATAAGATCTTCATTAGTACAATATCTGGAAATTTTTCTTGTATTGTGCTCGCGAAAGAATCTGTAGTCTTTGTTCCTTTCTTCTTGCGCTTCTTCTGAGAGATCTCCAATTGGAAGCATATTGTGCTGAATATTTTGTTCCCCATGGAACAAAATTTTGTGAACTGTGGTTGGCATATGTCTCCAAGAATATTTTTGGTTATAAAGGGTTGCTGTCTCATTAGCATACTGACCAAATTTTTTTGCATCTATCTTTTTGCTACATGCTATAACTTCTAATATGATTTGGAATCGTCGTATTAAGTCATAATCTACTCCAGTTATAGAAGCTGCAGTTTCTGGATCGGAGAAAAAATCTCCTTGCTGTGTTTCCATCATTAGAATTTCCTTCTCCTTGCTTTGGCTGGTCAATTATAAGGCCTATCTCACGGTATTTTTCGTGAATGTTGTTTTTTTTTGCTTTCTTTTTTCCAAATTTTCTTTGTTGTTTCTCACTGTTTCGCCTAACGGGCCAAATTCCAAATCGTATCCCAATTTAAGAATATGCTCCATAAAACGAATTCTAGCATGAAGAAGTGACATTCCAAATTCATATGCTTCATTAAAACTATCGTCTTGTGTTGGTGGTTGTCTCAATTGACCTGATGTTTTTTGGCATATGGTGCAGCATGACGAAGACTTTGTTTCGGTTAAAGCTTGTGCAACTTTTTCATCGATCATTGTAAGTGAAATTTTATTTTTTTTATTTTTTTTCTTCAGTTATGACATCTTTAGTTTTTTTTTTGTAAGCAAACTTTATTGGTCTACAAAATTTTGTTGACGAGGGAATTTCATTCTTCCATACATCTATCTCTGCAGCTCTACTAGTTGACGGCTCTGAACCAATATAAGTTTTTGCTAAACGTAATGGAACGACAGAAATAATGAATAAATTGGCATCTGATGAATTTTCCGCATTACATTGTTTGTATTGTTTCTGGCCAGAGGACCCATCACATCCCCATTTAGAAATTAAAGTCATGCATGAGAGTTAACAGGTACTGGCAATAATAAAACAGTTACTTGGTTTTACCAATTATTTCCATTGGTTTTAAATTTATTTGCAATTTTCAGGTATTTAAGCTATGTAATATTAGATGGGTATAAAATCATTATTTACCTTTTCCAAATGAATTGCCAGATACCACATAATTTGAGAGTTCTATTGTCATTTTTGTCAACATTTTGATACACCCTTCTATGTGGACTAGGTACATATATTGGCCAACTTCTCCTAATTTTAACAGAATTATTTTTTTGATCAATAAGAACTCTTGTACAAAATTTCATCAAAATATATGCATAATAGCAACTTTCACATACAAAGAACTTTTCAAAAAATATGACGTGCATTTGTACCGAATATCTTACCTTGGGTTAAAAAAATTGCTGTAGCTCAAAAAGTGCAGTCCCAATGCATGGACATGTATATATAGGAATGTGGGGGAGAGTTAGGACTACAAAATAGTAAATTTGTGTTTTGACTCAGCTTGACTCATAGGAGTTGTGCTCTATGAAGTAGAAAATTTCCGAGAAATTTGACCTTTTTTTAAAAAAAATATTTAAATTGTTCTGAAAACAGTAGAGCTTCTTTTACAAGTAATAGAAAATAAGTTAAGTTACAACACAAAATTTATTTCGTCCACAAATCTTGAAAAACACAAAAGTTATGATCATTTAAACTTTAAAAATTAACTAAAAATATAAATTTACTTTATTTTGAAAAAGCCCATTTTGGACCACCCTGTTCTCAGTGAAATAGTTGAAATAGAGTTCTTATTTTTTGGCTCCCGAGGTTTACTACTGTCTACTTTCATACGAGTCTAATAACTTTAAAATCGGAGAACAAACACCAAAAGGAGTTTCGGCCGTTATCTCAAAATATTGACCACAGTGCGACGCCGTTAAACTTACTATTGATGTTGATGCAACGTCCAAAAAAAAACTTGAATTTTTTCTTTAATTTCATTATTTTTTTCTTCTTCTTTGGTGCAGGACATGCATCATCTGTCAGCTCCTGATTATCATCCGAAAGATTGCTTGTTGTTCTTGAAATAAAAATAGTATTGAAAATGTATGATTTTTTCAATGATGTGTCACTACTTCCGAGAGTTTGGTACATCGTCAAAAAACGGGGGATTTCTCAGTACTTATATGGTGTTAAAAACATAGCTTCACTTCCGGATGGTATATTTTACTTCTGCTTATATTTCTTATAGACTTCTTTTACTTAAACATTATAAGTAGGTATTTGTAAATTATTAAAAACAAAATTAGGATATAAACATAATTTACCTGGTGCGTCAAATTCTTGCGAAATTTTTGTGCCACACATCTTTATACCTAAAGTTTTTTGCCATCGTCAAATTATAAATGTAATCGTATTTTTTTTACCAATTCAATAATTTTTTCACTAGAGTCCATATTTTTTATTTGTTTTTCCTAGTTGTTCACAAAATATATTCACCCCTATTCTGCGTTTCGATTAAGTCTCCGCATTCAGTTCCGTTGCAATCGTTAATTGGTATTATGTAGAAAAACGGAATCGAAAGAAAAAGAAGAAGACAGCAATGTTTACAAAATTAATAGCATCACTGTGGAGTGTGGAAATGAAATACAAAAATAAGCATGTAATGTCTGCTTTAGATGCCATTACATCTGCCAGTTTTTATTTTTGACCCGTAATACATAAAAAACCACATCAGATTGGGGCACAAAAATTAAAAATTTAAAACAAGAAAATTAATTAAATAAATTAGTTTAAAATAATTTTAAATGTTATTTTAAACCGTTTCCGAACATTTTATCTAATTTTTTGCTTACATTTTTTCAATTTTTAACTTTTAAACTAAAAAACAAAGAAAGCCCCTCCGTTAACGAAAAAAACAGAAAAATGGAGCTCCGATCGTAACGCAGAATATATACAATCGAAAGAAACTGAGCGGGATCGAAACGCAGAATGCCAAAGTTGTCAGATGGAGAAAATTTCAATTCGAATCGAAACTCAGAATAGGGGTGGTTAACACATGACTTTTTGTATAAAAACAGTAAAAATGTGGCAACATGCTGAAAGAAAAAAATTAAAAATTAAGAGCTTTAGAGAAAACGCATTGAAATTAAATTAGATTTTCATTTCGTGCGGGTTCGTCAAAACTTCATATAAAAATACAACCGCAACCGTGAGGTTGTATTTATACTCTTAAACAGCTGTTCAAATTAAAGTTATCAGTTAATAGTGACTGTCTATATTAAAATAGAATAAAAAGTAGTGTAAATAAAATTTAAATATAAAAATGTTAAGAATTGGATCCACAATTCTTTTCGTCGAAATTTGCGAGACACGTTGGAGTTACCAGGTACATTGTAAGCTAATTAAATTTACAAAAAAGTTTTACTTATCCATTAGCTTTTGCTTTACGCTACGTCACCGTGAGCCATCAACTTGTGAACATCATGTCGCACACGAATTGTCTAATGAAGACACGCAATGTTCATCTTTTGTTCATGTGCAACCATCGTTGGCCGAAAATTTGTCTGAGCAATGATGTTGGCAATCAGATATGACTTTTAGTATAATTTCTCTATTTCGAATTAACGCCATCTAATAATCAACAATGCGAACACTCTCTTATTAAAAATATTGAAACAACCCTGACGACAAACAGAAAATTAATATCAAGCAGAACATGAACATCGACACGTTTTCGCCACATATAAGAGAACAAATTAATGGCGTTGTTCTGCCGGCGTTATGTGAATGTCTTGTACAATTTAATGGCTAGTTTAGACGTGGGGTTTGATTTATCCAACACAGCGATTCCAGAATGAAGATTTTACCTTAATTTAAAAGATTTTTTAATCGAAATTAGATTTGAAGATCTTTTTCACAAAATTAAGATTTTTTTATTGAGTTGTTTAAATAATACTGCAAATTCTTGTTAAATTTTATTAAAAATATTTGCCTATGTGGAGCAATTTTATTGTAAATTAATACCCAAGACAAAATATTGTATCAATGCCGCTGATGGATAAATATGTAAATAATGATGACGTTTACCAAGTATATACATACGGTATGTTAGTAATGTCTTTACACACATAAAAATGTTTAGCTTTTTCATATTTCGTATACGCATTTTATTTTATGAAATATAAAGTTTTTTTTTTATTTATTATAATTGTTTACACTATTTGTAAAGGCATAAAAAAAAACGCAATTTTTACAAAAACAAAAATTTAAAACAAATACAACCACTACATTTTTCTGATATCAAGAAACTTTACACAAAACACATTTTCTTTCTTTTTTGCACTTACTTTACGATCAACTTTAATTAACCGTTATCTATCACGTACGTTGTTATATTTCTGTAATATTTGATGTCAGTTGGTGATAAAAATTTTCAGTGCTTGTGGGTAAATAATGCCAGGCAAAAGATTATTGTACAACCACCAATTGGGTGCAACTGCTCAGGAACTGTCAGAGAGATTTTCGGTGGCACGAAAGACCATTTACAATGTGCTTAAACGAGCTGAAAACGAAGGTAGATTACAGTTAAAGTGTGGAGGTGGCCCTAAGCCTAAAATAATTAAACGAGCAGAGTGTCTAATTATTAAAAAACTTGTACAGAACCCTCAAATTTTTACAAGAGCACTTGCAAAGGAGCTTGAAAAAGAGTGCGGAATAGTTGTTTGCCATGAAACAGTTCGACAGGCTATAATTAAGAATAAATACTCCTCAAGAGTTGCACGTAAAAAACCATTACTCTCTTAAAAAAATATAGAGAAGGGTCTTCCTTCGGCATTACGAATATCTCGCATTCGGCAGACTATTGGCACGATGTCATATTTGGCGACGAGACAAAAATGATAAAACGATAGGCATAATAGAGTGTGGCGAAAGCCCCTAACATCGCTAGAAAACCGCAACATCATTCCTACAGCCAAATTTGGAAATGTGAAATAATAAAACTTTTTCCAAATTCAATTGAAGCCGGTGAGATACAAAATTTAGATGACGAATTTAGGGAACTCCGCCACAAGAATTTAAGAATATAGAAAATGTTACAGTGGAGGAGTTTCGGCAGACAATGTCAAATATTTCTAAAGCGAATAGTGAGTTAATGTTTCCAACTTTGTCAAAGTTTGCAATAAATTTGATATTTCTCTCTTGTTCCTCTGCAAAAAAGAATAAAAAAGGTTGAAGATTTTTTTTTTCTAAATTAAGATTTTTTTTTTTTTCGATAAATAAAGATTTTTCTATGAAAATTTCTGGCATCACTGATCTAACATTATAATATAAATAAAGCTGCAATTTCGTACATTCTGGAAGAACTGAATAGATCTATGACATCTACAGAAACTGCATTCGGTATTACGCCAATAATAAAACTCTGCGCCTGCTTGCAACTCTTTGCAGAGGGCGGATATCAAAAGGGAGTAGCCAAAGACTATGAAGTTGGAAGAGCACAATCAGTCTTCTGCGAAGTGCTGTGGCAAGTAGTAACGTTTTAAAAAAATCGTTGTCCTAAGTGGATAACTTATCCGACCGAATAAGAAAGTCGAGTGACAGCTCAAGAGTTCTACTGTAAGTTTGGAATACCTGGCGTTGTGGAATTTATAGATGGCACGCATATCAACATTGTAGCGCCAAAATAAAATAAGCATTTGTATTATAACCGTAAAAGAAACTAGCTTTTTAAAAGTAAATGTTTACTTTTTTAATTGCAAATATTATTGATTCATTATTGTAGAATACTAGTCCTGTAATGATTCATTAGAGTAGAATAGTAGTCCATATAAAAGAGTTATGGAGCAAAATTATTTAGAAAAGGTTTTGGAGTATGGTTGTTAGGTGACTAAATAAATCTATATAAATAAAACGACAATTTTTGCAAGTTAATTTGGTTCTTGACGCCATATAGGTCTGCAGCATCAAGCATCTATTGAACTAAAATTTAACGATGTACATTCTAAATGTTGAAATATAGTGGAACGAACGAACGTTGTTTTAAAAGGAAGGTGAAGGTGCTTGCTAGGTGCCAAATATCAAATATCAATAATCAATGCACAATAGTTTTATATCGTACAAGTGCGAATAAGATAATATAATAGACGATTTTGGGCTAATTGAAGTCCCTACAGAAGATTCAACTAATTCACTTGAACAAAACCCGTATCTTTTGATTACTCAAAACATTCGTAACAATATAGCAAATTCACTTTGAAATAGATAAGTTGCAATTGTTAAATTATTAAATACTAAAATTGTATTTTTTAAATATCATACAATAATGCATAATTTTATCCAAAGTATATCTATAACAAGTACATGCAGGAGCTCAGGTGACATTTGTTTACATCACCCAATATGTCAAAGTTTGTTTATATTTTTATTCTTTGTTTGCTTTTTTCAGTTTTCTTCATGTTTCTTCCGGGGATGGTAAACGAAATTTTCCGATTACAATTTTAAAGCTCAAATTGAATTAAACATAGTTTTCACAAATTCTTGTTTTAATTAACATTTCTATATATAAACAGATTATTTTGTTATTATTATTTATTAAAATTGATATTAACTTTTTGTATTACCACAAAATACTATCATAGCCACTTCCCCATCTCTGAGTTGTAGTTAGCTGCTTTTTGACACATTGGGAGATTTTTACACAAACAAAATGCCTGTTGTTGTTTTAATGTTGTATTTGTTGTAGACTTGCATGTACTTGATATAGATATACTTTGATTTTATCAAAAAACAAAAATATTCATTGTTCATTTCAAATAGATAGGTAGTTACTCTACATACAGTGAATCAATAAAGTTTAGGCACATCATGATTTTCAAGAGTAATTGCTCAATTATCTTGGATCTGCTTAACTTGATAAAATAATGCCTAAACTTTATTGATTCACTGTACGTATGTCCATAAAATAAAAATAAATTCAATTCAATATAATATCTTTAAAATACAAAACAATATCACATCTTAAAAATATAAAACAAAAACATATTCACATAGGGACCTGCACAGATCTTTAAAAAAATCAATTCTTAAACCTATAATAAAAGAAATATAAAAGTTTATATTAAATTTCGGTTTCTATCCAGTATTTTACGTTTATTTACCTCAATTTCTATAATTTTGTATTTTTATAAATTTTCTTTTTCACTTCTTTAACGCAGTGATGGAAGACACTGCATTATGCTGTTCCAAAATTTACGATAAACTCTTCATAGAAATCTCTATCAGGCATGTTCTGACACTCGCACGTTTTTGAAATCGCATGTGATTTTAAAAACGCCAACTTTTGTTTTACATGTTCTGAAACTCACGCGTTTTGCTTGCGATTTGCTTTTTTTCAAACTTATGTTCGAAAAACAAAAACATATGATTTGATGGTGCAAAACATAAAAATCAAAAGAAAATTTAAAAAATGGCAGCAGCCTTCTTGCTTAGTTTAATTTCTTCAAATAAACATTAAATTAAAAAAAGAAGAAATTAAAAAACGGATGCTTAGAGATAATTTCAATCTATTGGATATTCCAATCCATTAAATATTTATTAATTTAAAAATTTTATACAAAGCAAGAAATAATTTGGCGACAAATGAAATTTCTATTAGTGATGTTGCATTTAGCAACTTTGAAGAAAAAGATTACTCAGGTCGTGAGTAATCAGTACTTAAAAATTATTTTTGCTTATTTTGTTAGTTATAACATACACGTTAAAAACGCAGATCGTCCTAAAAATAATTGAGTTATATTTATTAACGTACATTAACACTTTAATCGCCCATTTAATAAGCACCGAATATTTGTTTAAGATTTTAACATGTGAATAACCGCATTTTTATTTGACTACCGACTACACATTTAACCGCACTAATACTAATATAATTTCGAACATCAATAAGAACAGCTGTTTTTATGAAATTGCAAGTACTCAAGAAAAAACCAACACAAACAGTTGATAAAACAAAGGGCATATTTTAAATATATTATTTAACACTTTAATTGTGTAAAAATATAAATAAATTTTTATAAAAATAAAAGAAAACATATTAATTTTTATTTGTGTATAGTTTTATTATTATTTTAAAGTTTATTTTAAGTGAAATTTTTAACTTCACTTCAGTCTGTGCTTGCGGTTTCAAGTCGCCAAATTTCTTGCGATTGTGAACTACAGAACACCTTTCATCGCAAGTTTTAGGCGATTTGCGATTGTCAGAACATGCCTGTATTTCTTTGTTGTGGTTTTTTTTATCGATTCCGCTATTTCTTCGATTTTGAAGCACAAATTTTCCTGGTTGGAAACTTCTTTTGCAATGAGCTCAACGGTAGTCAGTTTCTCTTGTGGCTGGCTTGGACCTCCTCCTGTTTGCCGTTGCTTTTTCATGTTCGCAGCAGATTTCTGCCGGATATCGTTTTTGCTCTATCCATACCTGTTTGGGAAATTTTTTAAGTTTTAATGAATATACTATGAACAAAATGTTATCACCTTTTTCCATTCCGTTGTATTTTTATTTGGAGGGCCGGAACTGTTCAATTCTTCTTTAAGCGATTTTCAAAATTCCGCCACCACATCTTTTGGAGCTTTGACAAAACCACATGCAATAAACCTATTTTCTTAAATCGGGGTACTGTGTGAATAGCTTCCGCAAATAAACCTATGTGCTCTCCTTGCACTTATGCATTTTCTAAATAATTTTTGTTTGTTTCTCTTTTATACTTTTCATAACTTCTTGATCTTGCTTTAGTTTATATTTCTTATTTCAGTATTCGTTTAATACTGTTGTTCTGAGATGAAAGAGACAACAAACATTTCTGTCGGCCTTCTTATTTTCACAAATGTAAAATGTTTAGGCACGACCAAAATCATTCTAAAAGTTGCCACATCAAAAAAAAAAAGGTTCAAAAAGTAAAAAAATAAGCTTAAAATGGCAAAATAACTAAAAGAAAGCAAAAAAAAGTCCATTTTGCCAAAACAAGCAAAAAAAGCAGTATCAAATATAACTAATTTAATTTGTTTTCAATTAAAAGTTTTCTATCTTGTAAAACAAAAAAGCACTTGCCTTTTTTTTTTTTTTTTTGGTTGGCCTAATGATGATTATGCATGATAAATTTATGCATTTAGTAGTTTCTACAGCGTTAAGACTTGAAAAATCTGACTAATTTTAATAGAGATGGGCCACTTTAAACAAAAGTATGGAAAGTAATAAATGTTTATGGGAAAATCTTCATTAAATTATTTAACCCAATGTCTATACATGTAATAAAACTGTAACGGGGATATTTCTGTACTATAATTATTAAAAACATATTGGTGTTGGTGTAGATAGTAGTCGATATGGGAAACAAAATACCTATTTTTGGATTTTTGTCTGTCTGTTCGTTTGTCTGTTTGTGTTTGCATCACGTAAAAACTGCCGGATAGATTTGAATAAAATCTGATAATTGTCTTGTGGTAAATGCTAGTAAGAGTAAGGAAATGATATTTAGTGATTGTACCAATAGCAATGTATACAATACTTTAAATGACAATATTATTGAATTTGTAGAAAAACTTAATTGCCTTGGCTTTATTATTGATTCTAAACTGAGTTTACGGCTACTTTTATATTTACGTAACTGTTGAAACCATTAATTAGGTCTAACTCAGTTTTTGTCATTATGTCTGAAGGGATATTGTCAAGTTTACTAGAGAAAATAATTTGTCCAACATTATCCATATGGTCTCTTAAGGGTGAGATATCATTATGTTTTTGTTTTTACAACCAACGTTAAATTTTAATTCTTGTTATTTTGAGGTTTTTGTTAATCTCTTTGGGCTTTTATGGTCAGTTATTTGTTTCCAAAAATTAATAAAAATCAAAAAATTTTTAGGTATTTTTCCCAACGTTTCGTTTGTTTTTTTTTTTCAAACTTCATCAGGGGATATTTATTAAAAATCTAGCAACATAAAATAATAACTTATTTTTTTTTTAATATGGTTGAAGTTACAAAAATATTTTCACAGGTTTTTACTTACGTTTACTTAATTAACATTACAGAAAAATGTTTTATATTTAATATACTTAATATTAAAAAACTGGACTTTCACAACACAGAAATTAAGTAATAAATAAATAAAATAATTCAAAAACTTTATACAACACGATTTATTGTCAGTCTTAAAACTAATATCACAGAACTTCAACTAATTTTAAGAACTAAATTAGTGCAGTGGCATATTGCAGTTTTGTCTTATCTTTGTCCTATTTTGTATTCATGGTGGTGTTTATTTTTTGTTGAATACGTAAGCTTTCCAGAGTGTATCGTTTATTCTCTTTATGTTCTCTATCCAATATTTTGATGTCAAAGTTTACTGTGTGACTGAACTCTTTTGCATGCTGTGATAATGCTGTCGACTCTTTTCCTTTAGATATGTCTGTCTTGCGCTCTTTGATACGTGTTTCTAACATTCTCTTTGTTGTACCAATGTAAACTAAATTGCACCTTTCCCTCTCATTTCCGTCGCATTTTATTTTATATACAACATTATCAGTTTTTAGTTTGCCATGTCTTGTTTTATTGTTTGTAAAAAGATGCCTCAGTGTTGTGTTTGATCTGTACGTTATTGTTGTTGTTTTTCCTCATCATGTTTCTAAATGTTTTTGCTCTAGTAAGTTTTGGAATAAATGGTACGCTATAAAAAGTTTTTATATTTTCAGTTGGTTCTTTGTTGTGCTCTGTACTACTTAGCGATTTGTTTATTAAGTTGTTTATAACATATATGGGGTAGTTATGCATTGTAAGTAATCTCCTAATCTTGTCAATGTAATTCTTCTCATATGTTCTGTCACTTATTTGTAAAACTTTTTTTTATCATATTTGTGGCTGTGTTGATTTTTAAACTCATTGGTAGCGTTGAGTTGTAATTTATCATCCTGCCTTATGACGTCGGTTTTGTGTACCAATTTGTTTTTATTTTTCCATGGTCCTTAATTACAAGTATATCTAAATATGGTATTTTTTTTTTCTTTTTCATTCTCTATGGTGAATGTATTTTGTTATTGTGTGAGTTTAGTGCTTCTAATATTATTTTTTTGTCCGATTTTTTGATTATTGCAAATAAGTCATCTACATACTTCGTTATGAATTGTATCTTTACGTTTTTCTTTTTTAAATCGTCAATTACATCGTCCAGTAGAACTTGCAATACAATATCTGCAATTGTTGGCGATAACGAGTTTCGCATACGCATACCATGTAATTGATGGTAAATTTTCTTATTATACGTAAAGTAATTGTTTTCGCGTAAACAGAATTTAAGAATCTTCAAGAATTTTTGTTTCGATATTGTTGTGTACTGTTTGAGCGTTTCCCACTTGTTTATTTTATTTTTAATGGCTAGATAGATTGGTATATTTGTGAAAAGTGACACTACGTCAAATGCCATTATATCGTCTGTTTCTAGCTTTACATCATCTACTCTGCTTTTTATATCAAAAAATTTTTTTATGTTGAAAGTTGGTGAAATTATGTTTTTCAAAATTTTTCCAATGTACTTTGATAATTGGTAGCATGGTACTTTCACGGATGAGGATATTAGTCTGAGTCGTACATTTTCTTTGTGGATTTTTGAAAGGCCATATAGTTCTGGTGCCGCTGCTGAATGTGAAATTTAATTTTATATTTTTAAAATTTTGTTATGTAGCCTTCTTTAAATAATCCTGTTATTAATAGATTATTTTTTTTTTTTTTTTTTTTTTTTGAAAATTTACAGTGGGATTTTCTCTTATTTTTCTATACGTATTTTTTTCTTCTAGTATTGTTTTATTATCTTTTCATAGTCGTCTCTTTATACATTACATTAAATTTGTTGCCCTTGTCCGCGGTGGTTATAACAATAATTTCTTTATGCTTATTAATAAATTTTCTTGTTTAGTCGCATGTATTTAGTATAAAATTTTCTTTTTCATTGTTTTTATTGTTTCTTTTGAAATAGGCGACTCTGTTAGCAATTTTTGATATTGTTATTTCCTTTTCATTGTCATTTTTCATGTTTTGAACCCATTGTTCAATGTCAGCTATAAGTGGAATTGGTGCGAAATTTTTGTTGTTTATAGGTATTGCAAATTTATTACCAAGTGAAAGTATCCATTTTTGTTCTATTTCAAATTTTATGTTCGTTTGATTCATAAACCATTCGTCGTTATATATGAGGTTATGTTTTTAAAATTTTTCGTATTTTATTCTATTTATTTTCGATTTATGTGTTCTTTTGATTGTTGTCCGTATATTGTAAAGTTTGTTCTACTGTGTCTTTTTAACGTTTGTAAGTTCTGTTTTGTCAAGTGTTTTTTCATCTCTCTCTTTCAATTTTGTGTATCTCTTTTTTTACTGATGCTGTGTTTGTGTGTGTCTACTATTTCTACATTTAGTAGCTTTGCCTGGAAATTTATTTATTTATATTTTCTCTGCTTGAGCTTTTGCTGCTTGTGATTTGAATAAGTTTTTAAGAGTTCGTGTACTGTTTTTTATGTGTGTAGGGATGATACTAATTTGCTGCAGTTTTGTAAATAATTTGCTCTTTCAATCGATCTTGCAAGTCTTTCTATTTCTCTGCTATATTTCTTTAATAACCTGCATGTAGTGGCGTTATATTTCTTTTATGTCGTTAAAAAAGAGATACCATTGTTTATATAGAAAATATGAGACAAAATGTGACCTCTGTATCTAAAGTCGCTATTTGATTCTGTAAGTTATTTAAGATAAGTTAAGGTAAGTTTTCATTAAAAGTTGTTTCTGGTTTAAATGTTTTGTAATTTTATGTATTTGATATGTTAGATTGTCGGTTCTTTCAGTTATAATTTGCTGGCTTTTGTGAAGTAAGTTCAAGGATTCGTAGATTTTAGTCTCGTCGTCACTATCCATAATCCCTACTATAAGTTTAAGACCTTTTCCTATAATGTTTGCAAGTCCTCTGAACGGTGGGATAAGATTTTTTACTTTAGCTTCAAGTAGAAGGAAGTTTTTCTTCGCCCTATCTAATAGTCTTTTTTTTAGTTTTGGTAGTATTCAAGGTATTTATATTTTTCAATATTAAGTTCAAAGTTGTATTGACAATGTGAATTATTTTGCTATAAAATTCTATAACCTTAACTTCATCTGTTTTTATTGGTGAGTATCCGTTATTGTTAGTTAAATCTTGAGTGTCTATTGACGGAGATGTGACGGTTGTGAGAAATGTCAGAGTAAGTACCCAATTCGTCATCTGAAAGAAAATTGTTGAGTTTATTAATTGTTGTTAGGACTGCCCCTGTCTTGATATTTTCTGTTGGGTCTAATGTGTTCATTGTAATATTTGTTTAGACTGTAAGTGATCATTGTCTATTCTATTGGCATTGATTATCCTATATTTTTCCCGCTTCTCACGTCTTTAATATAATTGATTCCTTTCTTAAATTCTATATCTGCCCTATCTTTGTTAAGTTTACTAATATACTTTTCTTTCTTTGTTAGCATTGAGTCATGTATTTCTTTATATTTTTCTTAATTTATTTTACCATTTACAAAATCCATTAATACCGGTGTAACTATTAATTGTATTATTATAGAACCCTATAATTCTTATCATTTTATCCTCTCTTCTTTCGTCCTTATTTTTTTCGTCATGTCTCAGGAGTCTTATATGTTCATTTATAGTATTATGCAATCTTTCTATAACTTCGTTAGATGTGTACTTGCTGTTTGAGGTGAAATGAACACAAATAGTTTATTTTTCTAAAAATGTCTGCATTTCTGCAGCTTTAAATCAATTTTTCAGAACATACTTATAACTTGTCATAGTTTCCTTTTAAATTCTGTACAATTTCTTTCATTTCTCTAAAGTATAAAACACATCAACATGAATCAATGTTGGTTTATTTGGTGTTTTGGTAATCTTATATAGTATTTTTGGTGGTTTGCGGTCGTATTTCTCTAGGATTGGTAATGTATTTAGTTATTTTTAATCTCAAACTGGGGTTATAAAATTTTTTTGAATTTTCCTGTGGTTATTATGGAGGTGTTCGGTCTTAATAATTTCTGTTAATTTGCTATCTTCTTCTATGTCCTCGAGCAATGTCTTGCGCCATATTATTCTTAGGGTATTGCATACCGCAGTTTCAATGTATGTGCGTCTGAAAATCTTTAAGAAGGATTCGTCTATAAATACTGCATTTAATTGGGTTGGATTAAAATAAATTTTAAATAAACTTACTATTGTTGCATGGTCAAGATTAAAAGTGAAAAGTTCTCCTGGTATTTCGCAATACTTTCTTAATGTGTACTCTGGAGGACCCAGATGTAATTTTAGATATGAATAGCTGAACCCGGTGTGCTTCGCTACCCCCCTCGTTATTAAATAAAATTAAAAGTATTTATATATTTACAAAAATTTATTTATTTAATTTTAATTTAATTATTGCAATGCTTAAGGATATACAATATTTTTAGTTTGCCCATCAGGAGCATACACATATAAGTCGGTGGGTTTTCCTACACGCGAGCATGCAACATAAAGCTGTCCATGCGAGAAACATGGATTTGCTAAATTTAAGCCGCAGACTTGCAGAGATTGACCTTGAGCTTTGTTAACAGTCATCGCAAACGCTAACCGAACAGGAAACTGCAATCGTTTGAAATCGAATGGTAAATCTGTTGGTATCATTGGAATGCGTGGCAAAAGTACATCTGTCCCTTTATATTTTCCTGTTATAATGGTCGCTTCTATTAAATTATTTCTCAGTTTTTTTACTGCAAGTCGAGTGCCATTGCAAAGCCGTGGTGGATCGATATTACGCAGTAAAATAATGGGCACTCCAATTTTAAGTTGTAGCACATGTGGTGGAAAGCCTGGCACATCGAGTGAATTTAAAAACTCAACAGGATAATTAACAGCATCTTCTCTCGTTACAGTATCGATGGACTTGTACGTTGCTGCAGTTTCATCGATTTTGTTCAAAATAGCGCTGTTTATAGGATGAACATCAATGTTTTTGGCAGCAAGTAATGCTCGTTCACACAGCCATTCCTTGTTTTTATAATTGCGTTCAATATTGGGAAAAACACAATTGATTAATTCTTCAATAGACAGTGTCATTTTGCAAAAGTCAGGTGGAAATGTAATGCAGTTTGTTGTTGGATCCGATGGCATTCTTTCGTTTCCCAAATCCAGCAACTGCTTTGAAAATCGGGAAGCTGATGCATCGCGTTGTAGTTGTACACGCATATTTGTCGTTAATTTTAGTGTGCGAACGTGGTGCCAAAGAATGGATGTTTCCAGACATGCGTTAAGCTCATCAGCTGGGGTTGCACCTGGAATAACCGGTAGTGTTTGGCGAAAATCACCGGCTAACATTAACAGCATCTTCTTCTCTCGTTACAGTATCGATGGACTTGTACGTTGCTGCAGTTTCATCGATTTTGTTCAAAATAGCACTGTTTATGGAATGAACATCAATGTTTTTGGCAGCAAGTAATGCTCGTTCACACAGCCATTCCTTGTTTTTATAATTGCGTTCAATATTGGGAAATACACAATTGATTAATTCTTCAATAGACAGGGTCATTTTGCAAAATTCAGGTGGAAATGTAATGCAGTTTGTTGTTGGATCCGATGGCATTCTTCCGTTTCCCAAATCCCGCAACTGCTTTGAAAATCGGGAAGCTGATGCATCGCGTTGTAGTTGTACACGCATATTTGTCGTTAATTTTAGTGTGCGAACGTGGTGCCAAAGAATGGATGTTTTCAGACATGCGTTAAGCTCATCAGCTGGGGTTGCACCTGGAATAACCGGTAGTGTTTGGCGAAAATCACCGGCTAACAAAATCAGTGCTCCCCCAAATAATTGCCTATTGCTTCTGAAATCCTGTAATGTGCGATCTAGGGCCTCTAAAGATTTTTTGTGTGCCATCGTGCATTCATCCCATACTATGATCTTGCACGTTCGCAGCACTTTACCCATTGCTGAATTTTTCTTTATATTGCATGTGTGCATCTCAGAGAATTGCAATTTCAGTGGTAATTTAAGTGCCGAATGCGCTGTTCTGCCACCATCCAAAAGCGTTGCAGCAATGCCGGATGACGCAATGGCCAACGCAATATTGTTTTGGGATCGGACTTCAGCCAAAATCAACGAAATCAGAAACGTTTTTCCAGTCCCGCCCGGTGCATCTAAAAAATACAATCCACCTCTTTCATTTGAAATTGCTGTCATTAAAGTGTTATATGCCAAAAGTTGCTCCTGTTGTAAATTTTTTAGATTAGCTTCGATAAATAACATTAATTCTTGTGGATTGTAATTCCTTTCTCGTCGCAGATCTTGATCAGATGCATCATCGCCAGATCGAATAGGGCTAATCACACCAATTTGAATGAGAGTCTTGTTGTTGATTTGCAAACACTTGTCTTCCAGTAAGATCAGAGCCTCATTATATATAGCTTCAGAAAATTCAATAGTTTCGTCGTTTCTGGTAATTCTCTCTCTATGCAAAATGTCTTCACTCATATATGCTTTAAATTTATGCCAAAGTTCTTTCGGGTTGGATGGATAGCATGTTACCAATATAATCGCAAATAATGACCTTATCTGCCACGGATTATTGGTAACTGAAGCATCTGCAAGTGTTGTTTCCCAATGTGAATCGCTCTCCAATAAATTAAGTTTTTAGCATGCCTCTCGATAAGTTGAACATATTTGGCCATTAACTGTACGTAAGTTCTCGAACGAAGTTGGTCCACGAACATTTATTAGAAGCATTCGTAGAAAGAAACATTCTGCATTCTGGGGATGAACAGTATACAGTCTTCCTAATGCATCAGTGGAATACAAATTTGGCCATCCTTCAACTGCTTTTCCTTGTTTGCTGAAATTTTTTCGCATACAGCAAAGTCTGAGCAAATAAATCATTTGTGCATAAATCAAAAAAAGAAGTTAACGTTGTAGCTGGAGGCGCTGCTGCCCTTTCTTGTGCAGTTACTTCTGTGAAATAAACGCGTTGTCCATTTTCGAGGTGAACAGATAAATGAACAACAGCCGGATGGCGTTCATGAATGGGAAATCCTAAAATTCGCCAAACGGCTTCATTGCTGCTGATGTATCGCGCCATTTGATATCGTATAATTTCATCGTTTGGATTGTGCAACGAAAACACTGCCATATCTGATCCCTTGGTAACGTATTTGCATATGTATTTAATAGATTTTACGGAATTGCAATACTCTACATTAATATGAGCTTTGTATGTTTTTGAAAGTAATGGACAATAGGGTACTGTCCAGCGATTATCAATATCAATATCGTTGTTCCGCACCCTTATTGTAATTGATTGCCCACCATCATCTGTCGATCTGCGACGATAAAGCGGATAGCCATCAATACCTGAGCATTTGTCGTGGATACTTTTTCGTGCATTTTCCATCGGCCATGCATGGTGAACTTGGATTGATGATTCCACATGGCCCATGAATCATGTTTTTGATTACAATTTCATGCAATTGCGGATCAATATCAGGATCAGGTATTTCCACAGAAATGACATCATCTATTTTGTCAGTCGTAATTTTGTCGACCAACCAAATTAAGATGTGTGCATGTGGCAATCCACGTTTTTGCCATTCGACTGAATACATCCAGCATCGCGTTTCTCCAAAAACTTGTAGCTTAACAATGAAAGCCATTAATGATTTTAATTTTTGTTTAAACACATGTGCTGTAATGTTGTGTCGATGCGCAGATGTTTGCCCTGAAGACAATTCGGATACGATTTCCTCCCACTTAGGATTACATGTGAATGTAATGAACAGATCTGGCCGTCCGTATGATCGCACATATGTCATTGCGTCTTGTGTATATTCTGCATATGACGTGGGCTTCCTGTGGATGTTGCTGGCAGTATAATACGTTGCCCTAGTTCATTGGGATTGAAGTCATTCTGATCGTTCATTGCATCACGAAGATGAATACAATCCTCTACTCGAAGTATCGCTTGATGATATCGTATGTATAACAAACGTTCCGTTTCGTTTGGCGTACATGTCGACAATAAACTGGTGAAAAAACTCACGACAATTTAGAATATGATTGTCAGTGTGTTGACGAATCATTAAACAATATGAGTAAAAATTCATCGCACTCACTTTTTTGCTAGTTGTTTCATCTAAAATATATAAGAAATATAAATTTCACATAAATTTATTATTTTTTATGTTACGTGCGACAAACGTTTATAAAAAGAATCTTATCTTACGGGTTGCTTGATTGATTTG